>CM035414.1:15485683-15693183 GCA_020310875.1 Ceratopteris richardii | reverse complement strand
TGCAAGTACTAGTGATAGTGTTCTGACTCTCATTCAATATATTACCAAGGCTTGTGAAGCACAGAGCATACTGAAAAATCAATATCAAACTTGTAATCAGATACGAATTCAAAACTTGGAGATCAGCTATCTATAGAAAGGTCTATTGATGGGGAGACTCTGTTTATCACTTGCATAAAGAATCTACGAGATCAAATGGTAGGAGCAAGTGCATAAAAGTCAAGTGAGGAGGTAGCTCGGCATTGTATTTGAATCTTTTTTCCAATGTTTGATGGTTTTGTAGCTACTCTTAATACTCAAATTAGACCTGAACCTCTAACTTTTGAAGAATTCAATGCCTTACTCATGGAGGAGGAGCTACGACTCAAGGCAAGGAGTGGTTGCAACAAAGGAGATGTTACATTCACACCAAATGCCAAAGGAAGAAAAGTAGAATCTTCAAACGATGAAGACAAAAAGAAGAACAACAAAGAGAAGTTCAAGGGAGAGTGTTTCCATTGCAAGAATAAAGGCCATAGAATTCAATCACATCAAGAGGGCAAAGAGAAGAATGGCTCTTCAAAAGGTGGCAATGGCAAGGAGTTTGTCAACACTATAGAAACAGAGCTTGAGTTACCTTTTATGATAAATAAGGTATACTCATTGGCTGAAGATTCAGAAAATGATGACTCATAGGTGTTGGACAGTGGTGGCTCTTGTCACATGACAAGAAAAAAGGACAACCTTTAAAGGAAACCATCACAATAATGGTAGGCAATAATGCAAGATCTCCTACATCATGGACACTTTTTACTCTAGTGCTGGCTAGAGGTTTTTTCCCCATGTTACCACATACATGATTCACTCATATGTGCTGGTACTTTGTACTTAGGGATATTATTCAGTTCTTTCTTCAATTCAGTTCGTCACCAATAAAGAGAGCTATTCCAACCATCCATATTCTCCATGTGTCTTGGTATGTTTGTGCTCCTTGTGTGTGCTTCTCATGTGTCTTTCACACTTCTATACACACCCAAGAGTGGTACAAGAGCAAGTTTAACTCCTTCTCAAGTTCTTGTTCTTCACATCATAGCACACACACACTTTTAACAATGCAAATCAACTTTGGAGCATATAACAGTGAATTTCAATTGCCAAGAAACATTTCCACCATTTGCATTGCACTCAATTGTGTTGCATTGGGTTTTACCCCCATTTCAAAGCCATTCATGCAGGCAGAATCATCATCAGAGTGAGGGTTTGTAAGCTGAAATTTCAGCATTCATTTTAGCTTTCATCGAAGTAAAGATTTTCTCACATTCTTATTCTTTACTGAAATGGCAAGCAACAATGACTTGTTTGGCATGCTTCAAGCTGAAGAGAAGCTTGATGGGACCAACTATCCAATGTGGTCTTACATGATGAAGCATGTTCTTGTTGCGAAACAACTTTGGAACATAGTGGCAGATGTAGATCGAAGACCCACAGGTTCTTACCCTTCACAGGGTATTGTCACAGATGGAGCTTCTTCTTCAAGTACAGTGGTTACTCCTTCTCCACCTACATAGGAGAAGCTTAGATGGGATGCTCAAGCTCATGCATTGATTGCACTTTCTATGACGCATCATATAGTTCCACACATTCAGTCATGTTCTACATCAAGAAAGGCCTGGGACACTCTTACTTCGTTATATATCGTGTGTAATGAAGCATGTGTTGCATACTTGAGGAAGCAACTTGAGGATGTATGTATGGCTGAAAATGATTCTGTGGATGTGTATGTGACATGCATCAAGGACTTCAAAGAGCAATTGGTAAACATAGATGAGATTATTCGGGATGCATCACTCATCTTTGTTGAAAGGATTACCAGAATCTTTTCAAAGATTTGCCAATAAACTTCATTTGGTTGCAAAAGGGAATCCCAATATGTGTGCATTTGATGAGGTTGTGTCTCTTTTTTTGCAAGAAGAGAAATCTAGAGTGAATAGGAGTGGTTTGATTGAGGGAACACAAGCACTTGCCATCTCACAAAAGGGGAAAAGAAAGTATGGTTCAGCTTTGGGTTCATCAGCCTTCCTCTTCCACTCATTCATCGAATGATGTTGATTTGCAAAAGAAGAAGAGATGGAAATATTGCCGAAAGGCTATTCATAATATTGATGGGTGTGGAAAGTTTGCTAAGCACGATGAAAAGAAGAAGGAATCTGGCATGTCTATTGTTGAAAATTCAGCAAATGCAAAGAATGATGAAGCTAAGATGGCTCAAGATTTTTCAAAATGTGTTGTTACATGTCATTATGATGCATCTTTGCATTCTAAATGTATGGTTTTGAGTGAGGCTGATTCAAATTGGTTCTTTGCTAGTGGTTCTTCAAAGCACATAACTTCGTGCAAAAGGCTTTTTGCATCTTTGAAAGATGCACCCAAAGGAGTGCATGTGGTGTGTGAAAACAATGCCTCTTATCCTATCATTGGAGTAGGACAAATTGAGCTTATGACTACAAATGGAGGTGTGATTCTCTTGAGAAATGCATTGTATGTATCCACTATCAAGAAGAACTTTATTTCAGTTCCATTTGATTGCCAAAGTTGGACTTCATGTACAATTTGTTGATGATAAGTGTATGGTTCATGATTTCAGCAATGGTGATATTATCATGATATCTGGTTCATTATGTAATGGTTTGTATCGCTTGGATACATACAAGACGGCTTCCTCAAATGCCTTGCTTGCTCATACTTCTTCCATGATTGAAATGGAGCTCTGGCATGCTCGTTTTGGTCACTTGGACTTCAATAGTTTGCTTTACTTACAAAAGAAGGACATGGTTATTGGTTTGAAAACACTTGAGTCCATTGAAAAGCATGCACGTGAAGGTTGCATTCTTGAAAAAATGCATCATGCTTCTTTTCCAAAAGATAGTCATACACACACTACAAGAAAATTGCAGCTTGTTCATGGTGATGTATGTGGTCCTATCAAGGCTCCATCTTTTGGGAAGCATGTATATTTTGTTACCTTCATTGATGATGCTACTCCCCATAAATGGGTGTATCCTATGAAAGCAAAGAATGAGGTATTTTCTTGCCTCAAAGCATTTTTAGCTATGATAGAAAAAATTTCTTCAAAGAAGATTTCGACTTTACACACGAATCGTGGTGCTGAATACATGGCACATGAGTTTAATGCTTTTCTTCGTGAAAGAGATATTTTACACCAATGTACGGTGCCATATAAACCTCAACAAAATGGTGTTGCGGAGCATAAAAATAGAACTCTCTTTGAAATGGCACAGTGTATGGTTAAAGGAAAGCACCTTCCTGATAACTTTTGGATGGAAGCGATCGGGTTTGCAAACTATGTGTTGAATCATTGCCCTACAAAAGCATTCAGAGTCATCACTCGTTATGAGTCTTGGAATGGACATAAACCTATGGTTAGTAATATGTGCATGTTTCGTTGTTTGGCGTATGCTCTTGTGCCATCACAACAATGTAACAAACTTGAGGACAAGGCAAAGAAATGTATATTTGTTGTTTATAGTGTTGAAAGTAAGGGATATCATTTGTAACATCCATTGATAAACACAATAATTATGAGTTCCGATGTGGTATTTGTTGAAAATTTAGTTTTCCCTCTACTTGAATGCTAAAAACAGCCAACAGTTAGCTCATAAGATGTGTTTGATACACTCATGTCTTTGTTCCAAAATGGTGCTCTTGATTATGGGCATGTAGATCAGCCAACTAAGGATCAAAGGGCTAAAAAATTCTAGCCAAGTAGAGCTGAAAATGCAAAGAATTTCCAATCAAACATGGCTGAAATTTTCAAACAAAGATTATCAAAACTGATGGAAATTTCCAACCACATATGGCTGAACATTTGCATCAAAATATGGCTGGAAATGAGCATGAAATTCAGCCCACCCATGATGTACATGTTGATGACGTATTACATAATGAGTGCATGTCTATCAAGAGTGCACAAAGTATGCCAAAGTGGTTGAAACAAACTTTGTAGGACAGCAAATGAGTGTACCTTTACTTGGTAGAACAAGATCAAGCTCTTGCCATGCATCAAGTAATTTTGTGGATTATTCTCTTATTGCAACAACATGTAATGAAGAGCCACTTACTTTTGAAAATGCATGTGATGATCACCAATGGATGAGTGCTATGCAATCAGAAATGGATTCCATACATATGAATGGTACTTGGGAGTTATGCGAATTGCCAAAAGGAAAAATGCCATTGGTACGAAGTGGGTTAACAAGATTAAGAAAAATTCTTATGGTAGAATTGATCGCTACAAAGCTAGATTGGTTGCCAAAGGATATGCGTAACAATATGGCATTGACTATGAGGAAACTTTTGCACCTACTTCATGCATGACTACCATTCATACTATGGTTACATTGGCTGCCCATCGAGGTTGGAAAGTACATCAGTTGGACATAAAAATAGTGTTGTTGAATGGTGATTTGCAAGAAGAGGTTTATGTGAAATAACCTCCTAGATTTTCCATGAAAGAGCAAGAGCATATGGTTTGTGACTTGCATAAAGCCTTGTATGGTCTCAAGCAAGCTCCACGTGCATGGTATGATAAAATCCAAAAGCACTTGATTGCTCTTGGTTTCACATGTAGTCCAATTGAAAGCATGCTCTATGCACACAAAGATGGGTTTGATCTTATAGTGCTTGTTCTTTATGTCGATGACATACTCTTGACCAGGTCATGTGATGCAAAACTTGAAATTCTTATGGTTAATTTTCAGCATACTTTTGATGTCACTTATCTTGGTCTTTTGAGCTACTATCTTGGCATCTAGTTTGTATCTGTTAAGGGGGGGATTGTTATGCATGAAGCAAACTATGTGAAAAAAAACTACTTTCCCATTTCGACTTTGACGATTATAAGCCGATTTCCACACTCGTTGAGAGAGGATTTAGGTTCTCAGTTGAGGATTCCAGTGATGCATTTGACACTTCTCTTTATCAGCAAGCTGTGGGATGTCTTATATATGCATGCAACACAAGGTCAGATATACAATATGCAGTTTCCTAGTTGGGTCAATTCATGCATAGCCCTAGCACATAAGCATTGGCAAGCGATGAGACATGTGTTCAGATATCTCAAAGGCACTTTGAGGCTAGGTCTCTTTTATGGAAGATATATTCAGCCATGCTTGCATGCTTTTACAGATAGTGATTGGGCTGGTTGTTATGATATTCATATGTCCACTAGTGGTAATTGATTTTTCCTTGGAGACTCGTGCATATCTTGGTTGATTAAGAAGCAACCTACAGTGGCAGCATCAAGTTGTGAAGTTGAGTATAGGACAGTTTTCACAATTAGAATGGAGTGTATATGGTTGAGATGCCTATTGATGGATCTTTGCATGGAGATTGATGTTGCTATGCATATTCTCACTGATAGTCGGAGTGCATTGGTTGTTGCACAAAACCCAGTTGTTCATGCATGAATCAAACCTATTAAGGTGCATTATCGTGATGTAAGAAAGCACCTTCATGTAGGAGATATTGATTTGGTATATGTGCCTACACAAGATAATGTGGCAAACATATTCACCAAACCTCTTCCACAGGAAAATTTTGAAGCTTTTTTGCAAATCTTTAGGTTTATTGTCTTGCAAAGAGAGTCCTTATATGTGTTCACGTCATTTGCTCCAAGGGGGTTTGTTACACTTATGTGTTCCTTAAGTAGCTTTGATGTGAATCTTTGCCCTATACATGGGAATTTTTTACTCGTGTTGGCGAGAGGTTTTTTCCCCATGTTACCACATACATGATTCACTCATATGTGGTGGTACTTTTTACTTAGGGATATTATTCAGCTCTTACTTTAGTTTAGTTCATCATCAATAGAGAGAGCTATTCCAGCCATTAGTCTTCTTCGCATGTCTTGTTGCATTTGTGCTCCTTGTGTGTGCTTCTCGTGTGTCTCTTACACTTCTACACACACCCAACACTGCAGAGGGGTGAAGGTACAATTCTTTCATTAATTCTAATGGGGATATGAGGAAGCTTTCAAATGTGTTGTATGTTCCACAAATTAAAAAAAATCTTTGAGCATCTTCTATAATTGATCAAGGTCATGAAGTATCTTGCAATAAGATAAGAGCTAACCTTATGGACAATAACAACAACATTGTTGGGACTAGCATAAGGAGGAGCAACCTACATGAGTTGTATGCTCTTAAAACCACTATAAATGTGAACAAAATTAAGATATGGCATGAGAGCTTTGGCCATATTGGATAACCTATACTAAAGGAGATGCATCACAAGGGCATGGTTGCACAATTGATTGTGGACATTAAGGAATCATAGCAAGCAATAGAGGAAGGCATTTCCACAAAAAAGAAAGAACACAGCAATCCATCCTTAAAGTTGGAGCATGCTAACTTATGTAGAAAAACTCCTTGTTGTTGTAGCACAATGGTGAGAACCACGTTAAGAAGCTCCACCTCCTTAATGTCAATCCGCGGAAGAGATAGGAGTGATATGAAGATCGTGAATGTGAGATGTAGTGAGAGTGAAGGTGAGAAGCATAGAGATGCACACACACATACACACACACAATGAAGAGACAAGCAAGACACAATGGACGGTAGGGAAATAGACTCTATTACTCAAGATCACTCTTACAAGCTCAAAATAGCTCTAAGCTCTTCTCTAGTCAAACAAGCTAACCTCAAAAATGAGCTCTCTAGCTCTTTTTATAGATTCTAGACTAGTTTTGACCGGTTTCACATCTAATGATCGGCATAGTTAAAAAATAGGTTCTAGATGCTATTTGAAAGGGTAAACGGTGTCTAAAAATAACCAAAATTGGTATGCTCATTCTACCTAAGCTCCTCAAGCTTGAGGACTCCTCGAATTGCACAAAATGGAGCTATAAATTACAAAAAGGGTTTTTCTATGTTACATATGGTACAAAAGTGATGAAAATCACTGTTGGAGGTTTTTGAAAAGTATTTTGAAATATATTTGTCTGAAAAAATGATTCGACTGGCTCCCTGCTACTTCATTGTGCTTTGTTTTCACATGCTTCCTCGACGTCTATGCCTCTGGCTACTGCCAACACCCCCCTCCCTCTCGCTTTTGTCGTCCTCGGTAGAACCTTGTTGTGGGGTCTGTCGGATATAATTCTATAATAGGTCATGAGCGAGGGTGTGTTCTGAAATGCGGATACCTCGGGCAAGATCAGCTTCAAGCTTCTCCCAATCAATGGGCTGAGGTTCCTCTGGTGGTGGGAGTCTGTAATGTGTTGAGTATACCAGTTGTTCACAGGCAAATAATTGCAATAGATGTGTAGGCCTGCTTATGAACACTTCTGAGTGATACTCCCAAAAACCGGTGGTGAACATTTCTTCAAAGGTCTGCCTATAGCACGCCGGTAAGCATTTGATTCGACAGTGCCAGGCATAACACACCCGGAGCGATGGTGTCGTACTCATGTCATAAGCTAAATCTAGATTGCAAAGCTCGAAACTCGGGGTGTTTACATGTGGTGCCTTGACTCGACAGAAGACTTTGAATACCATCTGCATCATGTCAAATATTTTGACAGTCATATGCGATGCTATATCATCCATTCTTCCTAAGCGAGGGAGCCAGTGGCGAATCGTTGCCATCATATAGCCGACTGTAGGGGGTCCACGGGGTGGCATGAAATAGGGATAATTGAGCCAATCCTGGCATTGCTTGGTGTTCTATACTTTAATGGCAAATGCCTTCCAGGAACGACGATGTGGCATGGGTCCCCAACATGGGTTGTACTTCAAGTGGAGTGGTGCCTTGGCCCAAGTACTCATCATCTCTGGATATTCTTGTAATAAATCCTTGCGCCAATCTGGTTGATATATTTCTCCTCGCTGCGCATCTAGTGGAAAATCTTCCGGCTCAAATTGAGTTGCGTAGGAGGGCTTCTTGCCTGTTTCCTTCTTGATGGCCAGCTGATATTCTGCCATTAACATAAAATATGGCTTGTATTGTAGCTCATGCCCAAATATGTACCTGCGAGGGGCCAAGTGAGCAAAGTACGGTGATTGTAATATTCATTCTTCAATCATTGCCATCGCATGTAACTGTGCTTCCACACGAGCGGAGTGGGTTTTTCCAAGCTCTTCAACCGTCTTCATCCATGCGGGAGTAGGAAGTTCAAAAGTCATCTGGCCTTCGGTCGTGACGCATCCGCCTGGGATGGGTTGGGGTTCATATGCTTCTTCAAAAGTGTCCTCCACCAAGATAGTCATTGTTTCTTCCTCTGGTGGTAGTTCCGGTGGGGAATCTGGCCTGGGGGGTGCTTCATATACTGCTATCTGTGATTGAAGAGTGTATACCTGGGCCCGTAGACCATTGAGTTCATCGATGACTTCAGGGGATGGGTCTGCAAGAGCTAGTAGTCCTTGTTGTACAAGTGCTCGCAATTGGAGCACTTTGTGGTCTTCTTTGAGCCTCTAGAATTCTTCATGCATACTGTCATATTCCTCTAATAATCTGACATGATCTTCCAATAACATCTTCATAGATTCGGAGGGGACAGCTTTGAAGCGACTGGGGCTCATGTGGGCGATCTAGAGCAACTTCCAAGTTCTCTCTGTTCTGTTCCTGTAGACGTTGGTTTTCTTCTTTCGCTGCTGCTAAGTCTCGTCTGAGTAATCCCATGTTTCTCGTAAGCGTTGCATTGCGAATAGTCCGAGCCCACAACAAGTTCTCTATGTCAGTGATGGCCTCTTTGGTCTTTTCTTCACTTTCTAGTTCCAGTTTGTGATAGTCTTCGCAGAGCTCTTGGTATCGGGTGTTTAGTTAAGCATTCTCGATCGACAATGAATTTAGCTGCGACTGTAAATCATTCGTGGTCTTCTGCAGCGTCTGGTAATTAGTTCCAAGAGATGCAAATGCATCTCTCACTTGAGTCATGATGGAGAGTTTTAATCTCCAAAATAACAAGCTACTCTTGTAATTAGAGCACCTCTATAACAAGAGTAACTCAAACTTTCACCAATTTTAGAGGATCAATGATTAATTATGAAGATTTTGAAAACTCTGTGAAGAAGATGACTACACAAAAAGTCTGCTGCACATATCTTTCTCATTACCTTATCAATTGTCTAAAGTTTTTTATGAAACTTTGCACAAAGTGTCGCCTACAGTCTACGCACCTTCTTCAAGTTGAATCATTCCAAAAGATTCAGTATATCTTGAGAAATGAACTCAACAAGTTACCTATGTCTAAACCTACTCTTCTGAGAAGTCGATTTAGACACCTATAACTTTTAACACATGGTTCTCTCAATCTAGAACCTGTTTATGAAAATGCTTTTAGCCATAGATAGTTTATCTTCCAACTTAAAGATTGAGTGCTTCCTTGCTCAAAACTTTACATTGTGGAAGGAGAACTGACCAAAACATTAACATCGAATTTTGCGCCTCCTACAACTTCTCATGTTTCCATTTACACATGTAAATGTTCCTACACTCAATTCTCTCAGCCTGATCACAATTAGAAACTGAAAATTCGTATAGAGGTCAATCAACTATAGACTTAGACTTGTACAAAAGCATTTCACAAAAGATTCAACACAGAAGGAGAATACTCAGAAAGATCGGGCGCAACATTTTCTATTTCTGAGAAAATTTACATCTGAGTAATGAGAGAGAATCTATTCACTTCTAGAGTATCTAATAACATCTAATTCTCTTCCAAACTTGTTTTTACATAATCTCTCTACTTTGCCCCGACATTCTCTTTGTATATATAGGCAAATTTTTTACAAACTCATGACCATACAAAATTATATGATGATCTGATTCTAAAATAATGTACATATGTATACACATCTTTATCTCCTGGATACATACTTCCTCCATGCTTCATAACTTGAACTTTTCTTCATTCCTTGACTTCCAAACCTTCATTAAAACTTCAATTGTTGATTGCCCTGCACCAACAGCTCCCCCTCAATCATCAATTGAGGTTTTATCTATCTTCTTTATGCCTGCCGTGTCTTTGAATCTCTGTAGCTTTGGTCCATCCAAGCTTTTGGCTAGCATATCTGCTATCTGATCTTTTGTTGAAGTATGTATGACTTCTATCTCTTTATCCATCACCTTCTCTCTTAGAAAGTGATACTGAATCTCAATATGTTTAGTCTTGGCATGAAACACAGGGTTAGCAACTAAGTACAATGAACTCATGTTATCTCCATGAATAGTGGGTGTACTCTAAATAATGTCAAAACTCTTCATAAGAGTCTTAAGCCATATCACTTCCTTTGGAGCTTCAACCATCCCTTTATACTATGCTTCTGTAGATGATAAAGCAATTGTGTGTTGCTTCTTTGAACACCAAGAAATTACCTTATCTCCCACATAACACAAGTATCCATAAGTTGATCTCCTATCATCAGGATTACCTGCCCAATCTGCATCACTATATATCTTGATGTTTGTATTTGATGTAAAACCATAATACAATCCTTCTTTGAGTGTACCCTTAATGTACCTCAACACTCTTTGACCTGCAATCCAATGTTCTTTCCTAGGGCAATGCATGAATTGAGACAAAACTCCAACTGCATATGACAAATCAAGCCTAGTTAATGTAGCAAATATCAGACCACCAACCAAACTCTGATATAGTTTCATATCCTTGAACTCTTCACCTCCACATCTGCTCAATTTGTGATTCACCTCCATTGGAGTAGGTGCTACCCTGCAATCATTCATCTTAAACTTGATCAACAAGTTTCTCAAATACCTTTCTTGAGTCACATACAATCCATGTTGAGTGTATGAAATCTCCATGCCCAAGAAATATGACAAGTCTCCCAAATCACTGATTTTGAACTCTTTCTCCATTTGCTTCTTTAGGATTTGAATGCCTTTCTCATCTGTACCTGTAAGAATTATATCATCAACATATATGCACATGTATATGAACCCATCATCACTTGCTTTGACAAGCAAGCTACTATCTGCTTTAGATACTTGAAATCCAAGTTCTTTCAAGAACTTCAGAAGTCTATAATTCCATGCCCTTGGGGCCTGCTTCAAACCATACAAAGCTCTCTTGAGCTTGCACACATGATCTGGATACCTTCCATCTCTGAATCCTTGTGGTTGCTCCATGAAAACATCATCTGAAATATAACCATTTAAAAAAGCATGCTTCACATCTAATTGACACAATTTCCAACCTTTACACGTAGCAATAGCTATGAGTGTCTTAATGGTTGTCATCTTTGCCACAGGACTATAGGTCTCATCATAATCTATACCATAAGTCTGAGCAAAACCCTTCACAACAAGTCTAGCTTTATACCTAGACACACTTCCATCTGCATACCTTTTTGTCTTGTAGACCCACTTGCATCCAATGATCTTCTGGCTATTTGGTTTAGGAACCAACTCCCATGTCTGATTCTCCATCAATGCATCATATTCTTCCTGCATAGCTTTCTCCCAATTTTCTTTACCTTTTTCCTCTTCATATGTAGAAGGATCTTCATCTGCCTTTATCATATAAGCATAATCTTTTGTAGCCAAAAAAGAAGTGTCATAGCTATACCTTGTAGGTTGCCACTTGCCACCTTCAGGATCAAATCTTGGCATTTCTTCAACTTCAAACTGTACTTCATTATTCTCCTCTTCATCAAATATCTGAACCTTTGATTTACCTTTCTTTTGATTCACAACTTCTTCATCACCTGCATTAATATTGATTGTACCTGCATACCAAGTACCTTGCTCATCAAATGTAACATCCTTTGATACAAGGAATTGTTTTGTGGATGGACTCCACAACCTATATCCCATTTGCTTATCATCATAACCAATGAATACATACTTTTCAGCTTTAGGTTCCAATTTGTGCCTTAATTTTGATGGCACATATGCATATGCCAAACATCCAAATACTTTGCAATGGTCTAATGTAGGTCTCTTACCCCACCATGCCTCATATGGTGTCATACCCTGCAAAGCTTTACATGGCAACCTATTAACCAAATAAGTAGCTGTGCTTAAAGCCTCAGCCCACAAGTAATTTGGGCAATTTTTCTCCTTCATCATGGATCTTGCAAACTCAACAAGAGTTCTATTTCTTCTCTCTGCTACACCATTTTGTTGAGGAGAGTACTTGCAAGTAACCTCTCTCTTTATACCTGCATTCCACAAGTAATCACTGAACTCATTAGAGAAATACTCTCCCCCTCCATCTGATCTTAGTCTCTTCAACTTATGACCTGTAATTCTTTTTGCATACACATGATAGTGTTTAAATGTATTGAATACCTCTGACTTATCTTTGATCACATAGATAGTGATCCATCTGGTAGCATCATCAACATAAATCACATAATACCTTGAACCATTGATACTAAAATCTTTTGATGGTCCCCACACATCTGTGTGTACCAATTCAAGCTTCTCTGAATATATAAAACCATGCTTGGAATAAGATTGCTTATGAGCCTTACCTAATTGACATGCCTCACATCTGTATGTCATATGTTGACCTGCAACATTAGGCAATCCAAGCACAGAACCATTGTTAACCATGTCTTTGATACCTCTTTCATTGAAATGTCCAAGCCTCTTGTGCCAAAGATCTAACTTAGAGATCTTATGCCCTCCATAAGTGAACAAGGCATGACCAACATTAGCTTGAATCTTCAATGTGAACAATCTTCCTTCTTTCTTACCTGAAACAATCTGTTTATACCCATTGCTAGGGTCTTCCACAAACACTCCTTCATTAGTGAATCTAACTTCATAACCTTTTTCAACAATTTGTCCTACACTTATCAGATTCTTAGGAATTGTAGGAACATACAAGACCTTAATCAAGAGGGTACTTCCATCCTTGGCCTTCACTGATCCAATTGACTTCACATTGTGCTTTGTATTGTCACTTGTTTGAACTACATGATTAGTTATCTTATTCTCCAAATCAATCATCAAGGCTATGTTGCCACTCAGGTGATTGCTACACCCTGAGTCAATGTAGAAGACTCTTTGGTCTTCACTTTGTCTTTCACAAGTTACATTCATTATCAATGTTGAATCCTGCTTCTGATCTGAAGCATAATTGTAGTAGGTATTGTTGTATTGTTGACTTTGGAATCCTCTACCTGCATTTCTTCCAAAGTAACCTCTACTACCTCTACCTCTGAAATTACCTCTTTGATTTCTGCCACCTCTTTGACTCCATCTTTATTACTCCTGCCTCTTCCTCTACCTTTGCCACCTCCTCTTCTTCTTAGGAAGTTGGCTTGACTAGTTGTGCCTTCATCTTCATTTGCTTGCTGCTTCCCTTTGCTATTTTTCTTCTTATCCTTTGAATACATTGCATGACCTTCACTTTTGTCCCCTTCACCTTTGACATCCTGCTCAAAGGTTAACATATGTCCTAGCAACTAATTTAAGTCAGGAGTAAAATGATCAAGTGATAATTCAGTAGACAAAATGAATGGCTTCCATTTGTCATCACCTCTCAACCCTGTGAGGATTTGCCTTACCAATTTATCCTCCTCAATGTCTTCATCAACTGCACCTAATGCATCTGCAGTGTCCTTCATCCTTGTTACATAGTCTGAGATGGATTGAGAAGCTTTCTTCTTGAAAGTGGTAAATTCTGTCCACAAAGATGCCTTCCTTGACTTTGTGGTGTTTTGAAAATGCTCCTCCAAAGCATTCCATATATCACTTGCACTTTCAAGACCTCTAATGTGAGGTAGCAAGTAGTCATTGACTGCCATATAGATAATGCTCCTAGCTTGAGCATCTCTCTTCATCCAATTCTTCAAATTTGATAGTTCTTCCCTAGTTGGAACACTAGGATCTCTGAACTGAGGCTTTTCTTCTTCACTTTTGTAATATAAGCTATCAAGTCTTTGCTCATAAGATGGGCTTCCATCCTCATTGACCATGCTGGATAGTTCTCTCTATCCAAATTCTCTATTTGAAGAGAATCTCCCATCCTTTCTTCACCTGTATATGGAATTCTTCAATCTTTATGAGTAATAGATCTCTACTAGAATTTCATCACTCAAAAAATTGGAGGAATTTTTTTTAGATACAACAAATCAGTTGTAGGGGACACAAGACAAAAGGAAGGAAGCTCATGATAAAAATTTGTGGTCGAATAAATTATAGAATTCTATGCTCTATTGATATATTTTGGTAGTGATGTGTGCAAACACACTTAGACTGTATAGTAAAAAAGGGGAGGCAAAGACGAGAAGCAAACAAAAAAGAAGAAATATTTCTACTAGTATTGTAAAGGAAATGATCATGTCCTAAAGAGACGTCCAAAACTGGCTGCAAAAGATGCAAAGAAGAAAGAAGCTAGAATGGTTGTTGCAAAGGCCCCTACACCTAAAACAAAGTTTGCTAATCTTTTGCAGATTGAAGAACGGGCATTTACTATTGTTTGCAGCTATGAACCATCTCCTCATGAACAGTGTATGCCTATAGTAGACTTAGATATTTGGTACTTTGACAGTAGGGCAACAAAATAGATTATCTGGCAGCGCAGTTTCTTCAGTTCACTTGAGCATGTCCCTACAGGGAATATTATCACATGTGCTAACAACTCCTCTTATCATGTAATAGGAGTTAGTTAAGAACATTCTAACTATTGTTGATGGTAGTTCTTTCAAATTGTCAAATGCTTTGTTTGTGCTAGGGATAAAAAAAAATATGTTGTCAATTTCGGCATTAGCCAAGATTGGGTTAATTGTCAAATTTGTTGTTGACAAACGTACAGTTCATGATCTATCCAAATGTCAATGTCATTATTGCTTCTCACATTTTATGTCGTGGGCTATATAATCTCATAGACCATGCAAAATCTGTCAATGATTCAGCATGTGTAGCTCATCATTCTCAGGATATAACAGATACAAAGCTTTGGCATGCACACTTTGGTCATCTAAATTTTGCTAGTTTGTTATACCTACAAAAATCTGAAATGGTGTCTTCTCAGCCCAAACTTGAGGCACCTGGTAAACATGTTTGTGAAGGCTATATTTTGGGAAAAATGCAATGTTCCTTCTTCCCAAAAGATGGTTCGGTTTGAGCAACTCAAAAATTGTAGCTTGCTCACAGTGATGTCTATGGTCTTATGCAGACATCTTCTTTTGAGAACGACCTTTACTTTGAGAATTTTATTGTTGATTTTCCAAGCATGCATGGGTGTATCCATTGAACACAAAGTCTCAAGTGTTTATGTGCTTCATACATATTCTCATTTTGCTTGAAAATATGTCATCATGTGAAATGGGCACTCTCCATTCTTATCAAGAGGGGGGGTACATGTCTTCTAAATTTGATGAATTTCTGGCTCAATGTGGGATAAAACATCAATGAACAGTGCCATATACACCTCAACATAGTGGAGTTGTTGAAAGAAAGAATAGGTATCTCATGGAGATGGCGAGATGTATAGTCAAAAGTCAGGTTTTACCACATAACTTCTAGCTTGAGGTTATTATGTGTGCAACATATGTACTTGATAGGTATCCTACCAAAGCATTGCATTCTATTACTCCATATGAGGCTTGGCATGGTCCCAAGCCATCTGTTGCTCATCTGCATGTCTTTGGTTGTCTGGCATATGCATTAGTGCCTAAACAACAACGTAGAAAACTGGATGATAAAGTAGTAAAAATGTATTTTTGTTGGGTATAGTTCTACAAGCAAAGGCTATCATCTGTATCATCCACATACTAAATGCATTTTGGTTAGTCGTGATGTTGTTTTTGTGGAAGATTCAATTCAGTCATTACTTTTATGTGCTAAGGAGAGACTAGTTAGCTCCAAAGATGTTTATGACACTTTACTGCCTCTTTCTATGGGTGGGAAGTCAAGTGATGGTCCAAACGCGGCAATTTCTCAACCTTTATAGGTTTCACATGATGATGCAGATCATTCTATTTTTTATCACTCACTCATGAATTCTATTCTTTAATAATTATCATGTGATCTAATCTCTCTCTCTCTCTCACACACACACACACAAACACACACACACTCACACTCACACACACAAACACTAAAACACACACCCATACAACCATACTATCTTGGATAACACACAACCATAACTTTTTGGATCTTGATATCATGTAATGACTACATAACCACTAACTCCTCAACATCCAAATTAGCCATCCTCTCAACCAAGGATGTATCTAGTTGTGCATCTTGAGAGCTATCCTATTCTGCCACCTATCATGTATCATAAGACCTATCATGCTCTACCATACAAAGTGTATCAACATGCTGCACATTAACTAACTGCACAACATGAACACTCAAGTCAAACTGATGATCACATTCTAATAGAGTATCATCATAATGCTCCACAATTATCCACATCATGCTCTAAGACATCCAAAAGATCATCCAAAGTGTGCTCCACATGAGAATCCACATGATCAACCAAATCGTGCTCTATATAAGCATCCAAATCATGCTCTTTATGAGCATCTACCCAAGCATCTAAAACCTGCCATACATGTGCATCAAGAATGTCAATAGACCTACGTGTGGGTGGGCTTAATGAGATGTGAGGAGTCTCACTCTGCACATAAAGCTGAACTCCCATTGAGACGAGTCTGCCTCTCACATGGAGTAACTATAGTGGATACATGTTCCCAATCCTAGCGCCTTTGACAAGCGTAGGCTATCCCAACTACAACTAAAGATGATGCTCATGAAGGAATGCATAACATCTTCTCTCCTATAATTGCTTAATTGAAATCAAGCTCATAGGGAATGAAGGCACATAACATACATGTAGTGTATATGATGCACAACTAGGTAGCATGGCATATATCTCCTGTACCTTCAATGACATATGATGAACCATCAAACATGTGCACACATCCATGACTCTCACATGAGAATCGATAAAACCACTCATGAACTAGAGTAACATGGAAAATGGCCAATGCATCAAGAAACCATATCACATGTGTGCCATCTAATTATCAAGAGGAATCTTGATATGAATCATAGGATAAAGTCATGTCACCATCACTAGCATAATCGATCTCCATAAATTGTCCTGAAGCCACCACCTGAACTGGATCACATGCATGTCTCTGAAGTCGCTCTCGCATATTCCTGAAACGTCATGAACCATAAACCTCACTATCATAGTTCCATTATCAAAACATCAATATGATCTATGTCTCACATGAGTCATCTAACTCTCAAACATATCATGCAGTCTCTACCATAATGCACAACTTGTCTCCTCATGCATCAAAGACTCATATATAGAATCCACAAGATGCAACCGGATAGTGGAGCTAGCCAACACATCCATTTCCATGCATATATGGTCGGGCATGTCAGGAGGCCTCTTTTCATCTCCATACACATACATGTGTAATCCTACACAAATCAATGTACCCCACACCTAAGCTTTCCATTTTGGAAAGTCATTGCCATCAAACTGAGAAGACATCACACTAGCAATCCAAGAGACTAGAAATGTAGGAAGAGACTAGAAACAATAATCTATCACCAACAGGATTACACCTACATATACATATGCATAATTCACATTACAAATGTCTCGTTGGAGAAGAAACCGTGTGAACCACATGACACATAATCATGCATGTAGCATGCATATCAAACCATGAGCATAAGCCCCTCTAACAAGTCTCCAAAATGACCAAGTAGATGTGAAAGAATCATAGGAAAAAATTTGACTGAGTATACCCTATGAATTGAGAAGTCAAGACAAGATAACTAATAGCAAATGAATAACATGTTACCATCTATCAATGATCTAACCATAGGTAATGGAAAATACACATGCAAAAATATTGATGGCAATGCAAACCAATACAATGGTGATACATGGATAACCTATGACCAAGTCCAGGTGAATTCAGTTAAGCAATTATCCAAAGCTATTATACAAGCATAATGGATCTACTAGACCACCTTTCTAGCATGAGGGCTAATAAAATTTTGATAGAATCTCCCCTGAAAAATGGACTGTAAAACCAAATAACCATGTGAGGATCACCATCCATATATGCCAAGAATCACACAAGAAAATAAACCACCAAATCAATGACCATCGGCTAAAGCAATAGCCAATCCAAGTGACAAACAAATTCGCAATCAAGGCTCCAACCTAGATCATGTACATGCAAAGAAAATAAGAGAATGCAATTACCAACCAAAGATCCAATCAATCTCTCAAAAAAATATGTGCGATTGGAAAACAAAGCCATATCCAAGTGGCATAAAAGAAAATATTACCACAATACCATTGTATATCCATTGACAAAACCATGATCTCAAATCAAAGATGAAATGGCATAAATTGAAATCAGTACCACAATGCCATCATACATCTCTTACATAATCTGCTTTACTCTCATATGGAGGAGCATACATCATCGATCATAAAAGTCAATGCCTTAAAGCTCTAAACTAAGAGCTCTCACATCAAGAAATCTCTCTCATGAAAGTTCCAAATCAAAATGAAGCTCTAAAAGCAATTAGAGTTTTTATGGTGAAAATATGATGCTCTATATTCTATTGTTTCAGTGCTCTAAAGCTGTGAATTCAACATTTATCTCTTCATCAAACTTGAAGAAATCTTATTTATATATGAAATGACACTTAGAACACCTCAATGGGAAGTTTGTAGCTCAATATACAAGCAAAGCACACATCTACTATCGTTTTCATCTTCACCTATAGCAATATTTTGTTGTATTTTGTAGTTTTGGCAACCTGGAGCTTTGAATTTGAACTTGTGTTCTTCTACAAAGTTGTAGGTACCTTCTTAATCTAATGCATAATCATATGAATTGCTTCAGTCAGACTTGTAGATTTGAAGTTATTGCCAAAATTCAGACACGCTATCAAAATGATTATGGACCTGACTTCTACATCACTTTATGTTTTTTGAATTTTCAGGAATTAAAACTCCGATTGAGATTTTTCACCCTTCTTTATAAAACTCTTCTTGCAGGCTATATATAAAACTTTCAATCACCTAAATCCAAGCTTTCTAGATCGATTTGTGGCTAAAATGCCAACTCGTTGTTGAGAATGCAAACATTCAAATTAACCTCTTTGCCCTAATCTTCCGTTGAAGCTTCACTTCAACCTTCAACATGCTCTGATTCCAATAAAGGCCTTTGGTGGGTTGAACAAGAGGAGCAAGGAGAAGATGGAGAGAGAGAGAGAGGAGAGAAGAGATGCACACACTTGCATGGGAATCTCAAAACCCATATAACGATCTTATGAGGCAATTCTCTATAAAAGATATATGTATACAAACATAGGGGTAATGTTACATGATCCTTACATCCCCAAAAGTGACCCTTGTGGCACAACTTATCCTTTTGGATGACAATACAAACACTCTATACCCATTAAAAAAAACATATAGAGCCAAATAAAAAATTATATAGGTTCCATAATAGGTGGTCAAGATACATTATGTGGCGAGCTAATCAATGCCTCTCTCTTGAGCATAACCTTTTGCTACGAGCCTAGCCTTAGTGCCGATGGCCTTTTTTCCTAGAGGCAAATCACATAAAGCCCAGGTACACCTTCATAATACCATCATATTCTAATTGGATAACAACCATCCAATTTTTTGAATTCTACGCTTCATCAAAAGAAACATGCTCATTCTCATCATAAAGAGTAGAGGCAACCATTGCATAACATTATGATGCAAAACAATAGCTATGAGAGCCTGAATGAGTATGATATGATAGAGGTGCATCTAATTTGCTATCTCACAAAGTCTTCACTAGCCATTTATTTTTGAAGGACTTGAACATGGGTTCTATGCAGTGTTCAGGAAAGTACTATATGAGCTTATATTGGTGCCATTTATAAATCTCAAAACCTTTTTTTTTCTAAAGGGAATAGGATAAATCCAAACAAATATAGAAAAGCAAACCTTCCTTTTAAGTTCATATTGAAGGGGGGGGGGGGATTTATTATTGCAAGTATTTCCGAGAGGGAATACTCCCTTTCATATAATTGGTAAGAGGATTTAAATGTTTATATACATACACACACACACACACACACATATATATATATATATATATATATAATATTAATATAGATAAGGTACATGCATTATATAATTTTATAGTTTGAAGTTTGAACCAACTACATCAGGTCAATAGGCATTGGCTATTCCCAAGCCAGGTTTCAAATTCGAGCTAGAAAGTTGAGTCTTGACTCTAGACCCTCAATTCTTCAAAGTATCGATTAATGAGTAAACTTCAAGCCCATTCAGCTGGTAGGCTAACCATGCACTATACATTATGAATGTTGGGGGTATTGGAATCAGGAAATCTCTTGGACTTTCGTCAAACACGGCCATGTTCATTGTTTAAACTTGACTATTGACACTCATGATTACACAAGTCAATGTTGCACGCAGACAACAACATGTTTATTGGATCAATGTCTCTTGATTTTGAGTCTCAATGTCATACATTTCATCAATGTCTCGCATGCTCATTACTCAATTTTGTGGCCTCTATCATTTCATCAATGACTCGCAAGTCTTCATAGCCTACATGTCACTTGGTTCTTTGCTCAATAAGAAGGCATTATACCTAGAAGAATAGAGAATTATCATTGAACTTGAGAAGGATTGAGAGATTCTACAAAGAATGATCAAGATAGTCTATAGAGATGGAACAAATCTATAGAGAGACAGTCTAACAAGAAGGACATGAGGGTCTTATACAAAGAAGGATTGAAAATTTTCATTTAACTCGAGGCATAATTCATTATTTGCATCTGATCTGCATACTTGGAAGCCAAAAATATTAGCTTGTGAGTTTTCTATGCGTTTCTTTTCATATACATTCACATGTAGAGACTCGAGAGTCATTCGTGCTAAGTTACAAATTTTAACTTACAACCTATAGGTTACTTTTTGCATGGAAGATCCTTCCATATTTCTTGCTTCTGAATTTTCAAGGATGCATCACCTGCTATCCATTATATTTCTTGCTTCTGAATTTTCAAGGATGCATCACCTGCTATCCATTTGACAACATCCTTTGATATCTATCTACCTTGTATAAGGAAACTATGTATAATGTGCTATCAGGCCATATAACTTTAATATTGCTTTATGATCTCATATGTAACTTTAAGATTGCTTTATGATCTCATATGGTAGCACACATTGAACATTGATGCTCAAAAGTACTATTTTGCATCACCAATTAAATGTGCATTAGATTGATTATGAAAATCATTTTCTATTGCATAGTGCTATGAAGAAAAGTTATCAGGGAATCCTTTTATACAATTTGGGTTTCAAATTTTCTTGTTTTTATTTCATATTATATATGTGGTACTTACAAATGTTGTATATGTGTCTACTTCGTTCTTTATGGTCCAATTCATTTGTTCTCTACGTACATAGGCAAAATGCATCTAAACTAATACTATATTCATTGACAATGCATGGATCATAGGAGACTTATTGTGCATTTTTTAAGAAGCTTAAACATATTCAATGTTGCGCTCTTTGATATGTACTCTTCATATGTGTGTGTGTGTGTGTGTGTGTGTGAGAGAGAGAGAGAGAGAGAGAGAGAGAGAGAGAGAGAGAGAGAGAGAGAGAGAGGCGAAAATGCGTGTGAGATGATAGCAAGTTTCTAGACAATGAGATGGAATTTTAAATTATGAATACGAGCATGCAGATTATGAGTGCTTATTATTGATTGGGGATATTTGGGATATTTTTCAAGTGGTTTGTATATCTCAACCTTCCAAAAGAAATCATCTTGATTATTGTCTCCATTCTTTCTATTGTTGGTATATGGGCATGAGATGATGAATATTCATATATTTTTCCGTACTTGATAATAGATTGGATCATCTTTATCTTGGAATTGTTGGTTGGCTTGTATGAAAGTTTAGAAATATTTATGTTTAGGAGTTAGATATATTAAACATTTTGTAAATATATGTAATGAAACACACATCCCAAAACAAGGTAAATGGTATTTGGCATATATGGGGAAACACACATCAGGCATAGGAACAAAAATAAAACACATTGTTCTCCATACATTTTTTTATAGCATATTCAAGTTTATTGATCATTGAATAAAACCATAATAGAATGGAGAGAACATGTCATAAAAAAGGGCCTTTGTTATATTCTAATCAAAGGCCTGTAGTTCACAGGTATCTTCAAGTCACTTAGAGATCGGTAGGTTTAAGTACGGAACTTCTAATGGGATCATATGTGAGAACATCCTAGAAGTTTCCTATGACTAGGGGACAAACAATGTAAAAATGTGAGAGGAGACTGACCCATCTACTTATTTATTGTTTTTATTAAACATGGGATGAAGGCACTTCCAAAAAATTATGTAACTTCCTAAGGAGCCTATAAGTATTTTATAAATTTTTGGTGACGTAATGCAAATATCCTTCACATCTATATATATATATATATATATATATATATATATATATATATATATATATATATATATATGAAGAATCACACTTGCATAAAGGTTGATTGTGAATATTTCAAAGTGTTAAACATTAAAACATACCCTCATATCTTCCCTTGCTTGGTCTTTAACATAATGCATATTTGTTTTAGCATTGTCTAAGAAATAAAACTATTTTTATTATATCCCCACATAATCTCTATATTTACATATTTGCTTGACCCTCTTCATTTAGTTCATTATTTCTCTCATTACTACTGGTATTAAATTCATAAATCATAAAAAACAAGTGATTTAATTTAATATTGTCATATTGGAGTTAAAGTATGAGATCACCTAGGTGGAAAAACTAGAAATCTCTAAAAAAAACCAAGAAATACACCACATAGTACTAAGGATCAAAAGCACATTGTCTCTTGACTATCAAACATGAGTAATATGTTGAACAACCCATCCGTTATCCATAATACACATAATGTGCATGAAAGCCAAACAGGGAAAGCAAAACAGTCCATTCTTGCCTTCCTTGTTGCTTGTGCTATGCGTTTAGATATATGTATTATGCGTTTAGATATAAAAGGATACAAAAGGATACCCGCCGTTTGATTATAAGAGAGAAGAAATATACGGTCTGCACCTTCTGTCAAAGGAAAGCTTTTCAAAATGTAAAATGCCTGTTGAGGTAACATAGGAAAGGAAGCCTGTCATGTTGTAAATGTGGGTTTTGCCCCAAACGATGCCTGTTGAGGTGACATAGGAAAGGAAGCTTGTCATGTTGTAAATGTGGGTTTTGCCCCAAACGATGCCTGTTGAGGTAACATAGGAAAGGAAACCAGTCATGCTGGACCGTATGACATAAACCAGAGAGAGAGATGCTCATTGTTCAGCTCCAATTAAGGCGACCCCGATGAAGTACGATGCTCAGTTCCGTTGGTAGCGAAGTGAAGAGGGTCTCAACGTTCGAGGTGCTTTCTGGGAAGGGTGATGCCATCTCACGTTGAGATGTTATGCAAGCACACTCCGTAAAACCGATTGCGGTAGGCTTATGGATAATCATTTGTTCTTTTTTTTTTTTAAAAATGGAGGTTCGGCCGAGGCCTACTCCCCCGGACTTTAACTTTGTTCTTCCTTTGCATCAAAGGTAATTTCATAACCTTAAAAAGGTTGACGAGACAGCAGATCATGCTATGCTTTCTCCTACTAACCTGAACTTCAAATGTACGAGGAAGGTCTCTCCTTTCTCATTTCGATCTCTTTTCTCATTTCTTCTTCCTTATAATAAGTCGCCACATTTAGTCAGTGGGCGTCATCTGCACCTACATGGAAGATGGGAAGAGCCCCCACGGACTGGAATGCCTCTGAAAGCTACTTGTGCACGGCTGTCTATGGTGGTCGTTTCTACCTCACAGCACTGGATAATGATGATGAGGTCGGGGATCCATAATACATGGGCGTTATCAGAGAACGTCAAATTAGGGCTATTTTGTATTGCTTAGACAACTGCAATATCATTGCGCACACTCCACGCTCAGCTTTGACGGACAGATTCACCTCACACTCCCTGTGGATCGGTTCCTGGGTTGTTTCTTCATTTGCTGCCAATGACCTCTGTGAAGTGACTGATGAGCAGTCTTTGTCTAGAAGCACTGAATCACGCTTTACCGCCTTTATTACCACTTTGATATCTACATTAAAGATCTGCAGTAAGACAAAGGATCTCCAAGGGGGCAGAAAAGTCCATGAATATATCTTGAAAAATGGGTTGCTGGTGCCATGCTTAGATGCTCTAGTAATCTTGTATGTAAAGTGTGGTGCACTTGCTACTGCAAGAGACTTGCTCTGTGTCCATAAGAGCAAGAGTGTATCTTGTTGGACTGCACTCATCACAGGGTATACACAGCATGGGCATGGCCGAGAAGCCTTGTATAGTTTTGAATTAATGCAGCATGAAGGAGTCTCTCCAGACTCGCTGACATTTACTTCTATACTTAAAGCCTGTGGAACAGTAAAGGCAGAAGTGAAGGGAAAGCAAATACATGACAAAATCGTCCAGCAGGGATTGCTGGATGGAGATGTTAAGATTGGAACGGCCATCGTTGATATGTATGCCAAGTGTGGCAATCTCATAAAAGCTCAACATGTGCTAGAGGAGCTCCCCTCTCGGAACATTGTCACTTGGTCTGCACTTATTGCTGGATATGCTGAACAGGGACAGGGTGAGAAAGCACTCTCATGTTTTGAAATGATGAAACATGAGGGCATCGTTCCAAATGCGGTAACATTTGTTAGTGCCTTGAAAGCATGTGGCAGCATAAATGCAGCTGAGAAGGGGAAGCAGATACATGATGAGATCACTAGACAGGGCCTTCTGAGGAACAATCATGTCTTGGCCACTGCATTAATAGACATGTATGCAAAATGTGGGGCACTTAAACGAGCTAAAAGAGTCCTGGACGAGCTCCCATCTCGGAATGTCATCAATTGGTCTGCACTTATTGCAGCATATGCTCAACAAGGTCAGGATGAGCAAGCTTTGAGCTCGTTTGAGAGGTTGCAGGATGAGGGGCTTTCTCCAACCTCAGTCACTTTTGCTTCCACCTTGAAGTCTTGTGGAAGCTTAAAGGCAGCTGAAAAGGGGGAGAAAATTCATTATGAAATTGAGAGAAGAGGATTGCTCCACAATGATCATATACTAGGCACAGCTGTCATAGATATGTATGCCAAATGTGGTGTTCTCTCCAAAGCATGGACGGTGCTTGAGGAATTGCCATATCAATGTGTTTCTATGTGGGCAGCATTAATTGGAGGATTTGTCCAGCATGACAAAGGTGAGCAAGCACTTCATTGCTTTAAACTGATGCAACAAAAGGGCATCTCTCCAAATGTGGCTACATTTTCTTGCATATTGAATGCATGCAGTCATTTAGGTCTCGTTGAGGATTGCTTTAGACATTATTCAAGTATGAGGTGCAAGCATGGTATCGATCCAGATTTTGAGCACACTACTTGCATGGTAGATCTTTTTGGGCGGGCAGGGCATATTGACAGGGCAGTCAAATTGACAATGGAAATGTCATTCTCTGACTATCCCATACTTTGGTATGCCCTTATGAGTGCATGCCATAAATGGAGTAACATGAACATTGGTAGATGGGCTTTTAGACATTCAGTGCAGTTAGACGCACAAGATGCAGGAGTTTGCAACCTCATGGCTAACATGTATAAAGCTAATGGAGTTGAGTCATACGTAGACATTGACTCCTGCACAGATCAATGAAACCCTGCTGCTAAAGAACGCATGGCATGAAGGACCTGATATGCAGTTCTTGACAGAAGCGTCAGATGTGACGAATTCTTGCTGACTTCTTCATCATACTTCTTATCTAATGACATGACACATATAATGACTGATTAACAATGTGAGTGGCCATATAAATGAAACTTCTTGAGATGATGATCTCATTCAAATGCAATAAAACTGGCTTCAGCTATCAAGAACTGGCTCGAAGTAATGAAATTGAAAGATATGACTGCAAAAAAATTGCTCTCATAATTTCTACCAGGTTTCAAATGCTGGCCTAAACCATTCGAAATATATCTGCAAGTGATTGAACAGCTCAAGCATCCCTGCAAATTCATGTAGTCAATATATGAGATGCAGTGGTGTCATATGCTCAAAAAAGACAGCATCTGAGGATGGCTGTCCCTATTCATAAATGTATATATATGAAAGCATTGGTGGAATGTTCAAAAAAATCAGACAAAATCAAAATCATGATAATAAGGGGATTCTTTGGTCTTGTCAGTTTCATTTGAAACTGAAGACAGAGACAAATTTGACAGTTTCAACTCAACAATACAGACTCCCGAGTTCAGAAATCCAACTATTGTGAGTAGTCTTGACTCTCTATTATGTACACACTACCAGCTGGACAGTAAAGCATGGCACATGCATGTGTTATAGAATCAGGACTATTGTACAGTGTACACTGTAGACTGTAGAGCAGTTGAGACAATTGTCATGAATCATGGTTTTAGGCTTCAACACATGATTAAATCGTTAAAACTTACTAATGTACATAATTACATTGATAAATTTGATTATTTGAGGATTGTACTGTACACATACAGTGACATACTAATTGGAATTATTCTTTGGGTGTTTTGTAAATGCCTCATAAGGCAGTAGGAGAATGGGATTTTGTGGACAAAGTAAAGGCTTTACCGTAAGGGAATTGAACCGTAAGTGCAAGTTTTGTGCTCATACTTGGGATGGAGGAGTAAATCGCTTACGGGCACATATAATTGGCCTAAGAGGCTATGGTGTAGGAAAGTGTGACAATGTATCTCAAGATGCCAAAGATGCATGTAGAAGAATACATGGTAAAGTACCATTATCAGAGCAATCTCAGGGAGAATCCCATGTATTTGGAAATGTTTCATTGGGGAACTTGGAGACAGTTCAAGTGGTCATGTTTCTAAAAGGCCAAGAGAAACAAAGGGAACATTGGACAAAGTTTGGGATGCTAAGTTAGAGATGATGCATGCAAGGCCCTTCGTCGTTTCTCTTTTGTAGAGGATATCCCTTTTTGGAAAGTAAGGAGTCCTTACTTTATCCAAATGCTTCAAGCAATTGGGAGGGTAGGGCCTTCTTTCAAGCTTACCTCATACCAAAGATTGAGAGAGAAAGAGTTGCACACAGAAGTTTGATCCATTGAAGATGACCTCTTGTAAATTAGAGGAAAATGAAATACTTTTGGTTGTACTATTGTGTTTGATGGTTGGTCTAATACAAGAAATAGACCAATTATTAATGTTATGGTGCCTTGCATCTATGGCATGATGTTCTGAAGATATGTAGATACTTCATGTGAAGTGAAGTCAAGGAGAATACATCTTTGAGATACTTAAAGATGCTATCTTGGATGTTGGCACTTATAATGTGGTGCAAGTTTGCATGGATAATGCTTCAAATTGTGTTAGAGCTGGCTATTTGGTAGAGCAACAATGGCCACATATATCTACACAAGATGTACATGTCATTGCTTAGATGTGTTATTTGAAGATATTGGAAAACTTACATGGGTCAAGCTAGTGATAGATAATGTTGTGAAGATTGTCACATTTGTGATTATGAAGCCAATTGTTTTGGCTCTATTTAGAAAATTCAGCAGTAAAGACATCATAAAACTTGCACAAACACGGTTTGCTTACATGTTCATTATGCTTGCAAACCTTCTTGATGAGCGTGTGTATAATGGACTACGTGCTATGATTGTGTTCGTGGAATATACAAGGAAAAAGGTTTTGCTAAAACCCAAAAGGCTGAAGAGATATATGCAATTGTGTTGAGTGCATTGGAGAAATGCAAGAGAGAGTTAATATATGTGGTCCTATTTTGAAAATATTGCGTTTCGTAGATAGAGAAGGGGCTACAATGGGCCTTGTTTATGAGCTTGTAGATACGATGATTGAGAAAATTTCAGCCTTGGAAAGCATTGATTTTGCAAAGCTTGAGGAAGTAAAAAATCTATGCATTGCCAGACGGGACATGTTACATTCCCCCCTATATGTTGGATTTGGTTTTCATCCTATTTGGAGGGAGAGGGCTCCACATATGGGCACAGAAGTGTATCGTGGTTGGATGGATGTCATAGGGCGTTACACACATGGTGATGTTGTCAAGCAAGGTGTGTTATGTGATGAGCTAGATGCATTCAAATCTATGTTAGGGGAAGTTTCATGTTACTTGTAAGAGAAAAGAGTAGAATGCATTATGCTGTTAGATGGTGGGAACTCTTTGGCGCGAGTGTTATTAATTTATAGAAATTAGCTCATCTTATACTTTCACAAGGGCCTTGTGCTTCCCTTTGTGAAAGAAATTGGAGCACATTCTCATTGATTCATATAAAAAGAAGAATCAGATTGAAACCAAAAAACCTTGAAAAGTTAATGTATGTTCACACAAACTTGCAGCTTATATGTAAGATCAAAGAAACAGGGTTTCAAAAAATGAAGAGCACTCTTGATATGATTGAAAAAGAAGATGATGATCAAAGACTTCTTGCATTGCAAGAAAGAAAATCATGGTGAGATGCCTTCTTCATCTAGTTGCATTATTGTAGAGAGCCATGCAAATGAGGATGCTAGTGATGATGAAGTCGAAGTTGAAGTCGAAGTCGAAGTCAAAGTCAAAGTCAAAGTCAAAGTCAAAGTCAAAGTCAAAGTCAAAGTCAAAGTCAAAGTCAAAGTCAAAGTTGAAGGTGAAGTTGAAGGTGAAGGTGAAGGTGAAGTTGAAGTCAAAGTCAAAGTCAAAGTTGAAGTTGAAGGTGAAGGTGAAGTCGAAATCGAAGTTGAAGTCGAAGTCAAAGTCCAAGTCAAAGTCCAAGTTGAAGTGGAAGGTGAAGTGGAAGGTGAAG
Organism: Ceratopteris richardii; assembly: GCA_020310875.1. Taxonomy (NCBI): domain Eukaryota; kingdom Viridiplantae; phylum Streptophyta; class Polypodiopsida; order Polypodiales; family Pteridaceae; genus Ceratopteris; species Ceratopteris richardii. The sequence goes on along the minus strand of CM035414.1, from coordinate 15,664,253 downwards.
TTGAAGGTGAAGGTGAAGTTGAAGTTGGAGTTGGAGTTGGAGTTGGAGTTGCAATTGGAGTTGGAGTTGGAGTTGGAGTTGGAGGAGGTGGAGGTGGAGTTGGAGTTGGAGTTGGAGTTGGAGTTGGAGTTGGAGTTGGAGTTGGAAGTGGAGTTGGAGTTGGAAGTGGAGTTGGAGTTGGAGTTGGAAGTGGGTTGGAGTTGGAGTTGGAGTTGGAGTTGGAGTTGGTGGTGGTGATGGTAACGATTATGATGATGTAGCAAATATTGATTTTGTTGGAGGTGGAGGTGGAGGTGGAGGTGGAGGTGGAGGTGAAGTTGGAGTTGGAGTTCGAGTTGGAAGTGGAGTTGGAAGTGGAGTTGGAGTTGGAAGTGGAGATGGAGTTGGAGTTGGAAGTGGAGATGGAGTTGGAGTTGGAGTTGGAGTTGGAGTTGGAGTTGGTGGTGGTGATGGTAACGATTATGATGATGTAGCAAATATTGATTTTGAACTTTGAAGTATGATTTCGTATGAGTCATGACATGATATATCATTTCACCATTCATGTCATATGATTTTCATGAATCCTATTTTGGTACTTTCACATACCACCTTTCTTTTCATGATGCTTTGTATTTAGTTTCATGATTCATCTATGAGATTGAGATTTTGAATTAATGGATTATTATGTTTACTCAATTTGTGACTTCTCTCTAAAGTGACGATTTACATATGTCTACACACATAGATTATAGATACATCATACACTAGGCTGCACTCTATAAGCATAATCATATACATATTTATATTGTATACACATGTGCATTGTGACACATATATGTGTATCTATGTATATATAATGTGATTTTGTTGTCTATAGTTATTATACATAGCATGCACTATATCTATTCGTAATTTTTTTGTAAAAAATTTAGGTCACTTCAGAAACGTTTTATCGTACTCATCAGACGTCGGCTAAATGTCAAAAGTCAGAAGTCAGAAAAACGTTAAGAATAACTATGGTACTAGATGTGCAAACTCAATTCCAATAAGTACATTGTTTCTGTCAAACTTGATCATGTCCTACATGAGGTATGCAAGCCTGGTCATATGGGAGAGAAGTCCTAATTTTAAGAGAAAAAGCATTTCCAACACAGGTTTCCTTGTCTTTTTTTACTAATGACCTTGTAAAAATGGCTCTTGAAAATTGCTTAGCAGTGTAATTCAAAATGGTGTTTGTATTTTTTATGTCTTGTATTGATCTTAAGTCTCTTGCTTTTGTTTGTTTGTTCTTTTTTTTTTGTTTCCTTCTTCTCCAATGTGTATGTGTTTGTGTTCTATATCTTGGGTTCATATTGGATATCTCTGAGCTTATGAAGGTATATATAGTCATAAGATGTGTTCATTTTGTGGCGAGATGTACGGAAGCATCAAATCCAACTTATCAAGCAACATCTCTCATCCTTATGGGCTCTTGTAATATCCACACACGAATACCATTTCATGTGTAAACATTTGGAATCATATTAGGTAGAGTACAAAAAAGTATATCTGTTGAATGCCTTATTCATTCCTCTTGTAATGGGAGTTCATTATTCGAATCCATCATCCTCACATGCCCATCTCTAAGCGTCCTCATTTACAACACCATGTGATGTTGATTATTTCAACACATAATTGATAGATGTAGTAGCAAAAGACTTGTCCACAACTTGACTTGCTGGAGGCCTTAAGAAAAATGAATGTTGGAGATTGCATCTGAATTTTCAGTCTTCTGTTATATATATTCAATACTCCACCCTCAAGTGACCACAAATGATCCATGGTGCTCTAAGTTAGTAAGGCCTCCATTATGAGGAGAAGCCATTGTGAGAGCCCGGACATTTGTGGAACCTAGTTACATCATCTCTATGTGTGAGCATTGATGGTAATAGATGATCTTTGTGACCCTAGCCATTAGGTTAAGTAGGGCATAAACTTTCGCCATTGGGTTTCCATTCAAAGCAAAAATAAAGGCCTTGTGGCACCGAGGAGAAGCCATTGTGAGAGCCTGGACATTTGTGGAACCCAGTTACATCATGTCTATGTGTGAGCATTGATGGTAATAGATGATCTTTGTGACCCTAGCCATTAGGTTAAGTAGGGCATAAACTTTCGCCATTGGGTTTCCATTCAAAGCGAAAATAAAGGCCTTGTGGCACCGCACGATTTTTCCATAGAACCTTAAGAGGGGGAGTGAAGAGGGGAGCTTTCTTGCTTTTGTGGGGTTCGGGGGCTCTATCCCCTGACTTGTAGGACTGAGATCGTAAGACTTCTATTCATGGAGATATTGTCACATTGTACATTTTGTTTATCTCGACTATGTCTATCTATACCGACTCCCTTTGTAAAAGCTATAGAAGCATGATCCATGTGTATCTTTACATAATATTGCGCACTAGTAAACCCTTCATCTAGAGTTTGTCTAGATCACCATCTAAGCTCCACATTGGGAGCACATGGGTGGACAACACCATCTTTGTAGCTACATTACTCTTGGCAATTTGAGAATTTGAGTTCTCTATCTTGAAGTCTACATCTCTCTGTCTTCCTTTTTTCTCAACTCTGTCTACTCGTCTATTCCGTTACATTATTACTTCTTACATGGTATCAGCGAAGGAGGCTATTAGTGGTGTAGAAGCAGAAATGCAAAGGTTGTAGAGGCTTCAATGATAAAAGAGAGAAGATTTCAAGTGGTTCATCATCATCTATGACTTGGGGTCAAGGTGGTTCGTCATCAAGAAGCAGGAGAAGCAATGATGCCTGTCATCCCAACATTGCGGATATGACCAGCAACCTTCACAGAAGGTAAGCTAGATGGTACGAATCACACCTTGTGGAATTCTAAAATCACCATCCTTGATTCATATGAGCTTTTGGAGACTCTTCATGGGATTGATAATGAGACCCAAGAAACACTTGATCCAGATAATCGTGGTTGAATGATTCCTTTAGACAAAAAGCTTTCAAATGTGTTGTATGTTCCATAAATCAAACGAAATCTGCTTTCAACAGCTTCTATAATTGATCAAGGTCATGAAGTATCTTTCAATAAGACAAGAGTTAAGATTATGTATACTAACAACAACGTTGTTGGGATTGGAATAAGGAGAAGCAATCTGTATGAGTTCAGTGCTCTTACAACCACTATACGTGTGGGCATAAGTAAGCTATGGCATGAGAGATTCGACCATATCAGATACCCTATACTAAAGGAGATGCATCGTATGGGTATGGTTGCACAGCTACCATCAATTATAGAGATTAAGGAAAGTGAAGTTTGCATGATGGGCAAGAAAGAGAGGAAGGTATTTCCACAAGAAAGCAAGAACAAAGCAATCTATCTCTAGAGTTGATGTGTGCTGACTTGTGTGGAAAAATGCCTACACAAGCCTTGGATGGATCTTCCGACTTCATGTTACTCATCGACGACTATAGTAAGAAGATATGGGTCTACTTCCTTCACGATAAGGCTCAAGATTTTGGTAAGTTTAAAGAATGGCTTCAGCTTGTTGAAACTAAATGAGGGAAGAAGATGAAGAAATTCAAGACACACGGCGGTGGTGAGTTTACATCTATAGAGTTTGAAGATTTTTGCAAGATTAAAGGAATCAAGCTCATCACGGTTGGAATCTACATCAGTTGGACATTACCCTAAACAAGACAGTGTTGCAAAACATCGGAATCAAACTATCATGGAGATGGCAAGGTGCATGTTGAAGGGTTTGCCAAAACAATTTCGGGTAGAGACTGTCAACACTGTTGTCTAGATCTTGAATCGAAGTTACACCAAGGCACTTGATGGAAAGACTCAACAGGAGGCCTACATTGGTAAAATCCATTTTTTTCCCATTTCAAAGTATTTAAAAGTGAATGCTATGTACATGTTCAAGATAAGGAGAGAAACATATTTCAAGGAAAAAGCATCAAATGTATCTTCTTAGGGTACATAATGGTGATATAAGGTGTTGTGTTTAAGGAGGAGAAACCACATGCACTGGAGGAGGAAATGAGAGTTTCCACTTTATCACCAAGGAAAGGGCCTGTTGGAAGTGGGGTGGCCACAACAGTAATATTTCATAGGTTTACAAGATCTTCCAATACATGAACCTTAGCATACACACCTTAAGACTAAAAAGAAGATGAGTGAGAGATAGAGAGAGAATATACATGATCTTTCAAAGTGTATCGATAAGCTATGAGGCCTACCTACACTATCTATATTCCAATGTCCAATATTACAATGTGTGAATATATACAAACTGAAAATATCTGAATGTAGATAGAAATAGGAACTAGATACAAGAGATTGTGTGCCTAAGAGGCATGAAGAGTATATGTGAAAATATGGAGAATATGAACAGTTTAGAACTATTTTATAGCAAACCCAAATTCTATCCTTTTGACATGCATCTGTTAGGGTTTGAGTAGCTTCATTACCCCCCTTGTATGGCTAAATGTGAGCATCCAAATTTCTTCTGAAAAATGCATAGTCATCTGCTTTTATGAATTCTAGAATTTCTTCCTTCTTATCATAAATCTCACTTTTTCCTATATATGCAGTGCGTGAGAGTAGGATATCACCTGTATTTGGAACATAGAATTTTCATCCTTTGCTTTCAATTGCATAACCAATAAAGACTGCTTTAATGGTTTTTACATCAAGCTTACTGCAATCCTTCTTTTCAATGTGAACATAAGATGGGGAACCGAAAACTTTGAAATAACTCACACTGGGTTTCTTCCCATAATAAGATTTATAAGGTGTAATGAACTTCAAAGCTTTAGTGGAAAACCTATTCAGAATGTGATTAGTTGTATGTACTACATCAAACCAAAACTTGAGAGAAAGCTTCTTGGATGACATCATACTACACATCATCTCAACAAGTATCCTATTCTTTCTTTCTACAACACCATTCTGTTCTGGTGTGTAAGCAATAGTGAGTCGATGAGAGATACCTTTGTCTTCAAGAGAAAACTTAAAGTCTTTAGACATATACTCTCTTCCTCTATCACATCTCAAAATATGGATCTTTGGCTGACCTTCATTTTCAACCATAGCTAAGAACTTCTTGAAAGTAGGAAAAACATTTGAATTCACTTTAAGACCATAAATCCATGAATATCTTGAGAAATCATCAGTAAACATAACTTAGTACTTGAAACCTTGAATATAATATGTTCTCATTGGACCATTCACATCTGAATGTATGATCTGCAACTTCCTTGTGGCCAAGATGTATCCATGCTTCTTGAAAGGAAGTTTGTGAAGCTTTCCTTCAAGACATCCTTCACATGTATCTGCATTATCTGGTAAAGCAAAAGTAGGCAAACTCTCCACCACATCTTCATCTTTGATATGCTTGAGAGTTGTGTAACTGATATGACCAAATCTAGCATGTCATAAAGTCATGTTCTCCATAGATGTAGTAGACCTAGCAACATTAGCATGACTAATTTTGGACGACACAAACATGCCACTTCTATTTTCACCTTGAAGTAGACAATGCTCCTCATTAGGTAAGAGGATTTGACATGAACCTTTCTTAAAAACAAATTTATAACCATCTGACAAGAAAGTAGAGATAGAGAGAAAATTCTTCTTCATGTCTGGAACATATAGAACATTGGAAATTGTGAAATTTCCACATGCTCTTGACTTTAGGTTCATTTCTCCAACATCTACAACATCTAAATCATGATCATCTCTAATGGTCACTCTTCTACTTGAAGTCTTAGAAAGGGAAGAAAATGTTGGTGCATGACAATCATCAATTGAAGGATTATGGAGAAATGAAGTCAAGGAGTCAAGAAGGAAACAAAGTCAGATGGTTGAAGGAAGGACATTTTCAGAAAACTCAAAGATATGTACACATATGTACATTAGCTGACTTATACCCTTGTTTAAGTCATACACTTGTATATATTCATCTATAAATATGTTTGAAAATGTCGGGCAAGTAGAGCAGAAGAGATTTGAGAATAGGGAGAGAGAAATTAGTGTCATTAGACACATGAAGAGTGAGTGAATTGTCCATCCTCACTTAGATGTAAATTTTCTGAGAAATCGAAAAATTTTGCGCCCGATATTTTGCTGTCTGCTCCCTCTGTGTTTAATCTTTTGAGAAATCCTTTTGCACGTGTCTAAGTCCATAGCTAATCTATCTATGGCTAGAATTTGAGAGGTTAATTGTAATCAGGCTGTGAGAATTTTGATTAGGAACATTCATATGTAAGAATGTTCTAACAGTCGAGAAATCTGGCGCACATTTCATCTTCAATGAAATGATCATTGCTCAGTCTACAGTGTAAAGTTTTACACAAATGAGGGCTTAAAATCTAAGTTGGAAGGTAAGCTATCTATGGCTAAAAGATCTTGATCAAACGGGATTTACTTTGGGAGAACCAGTGCTAAGAAGTTGCAGGTGTCAAAGTCGCCATTGCAGAGAAGCATTTTCAGACATAGGTAAAGTGTTTCACACATTTCTCAGTGTGTACTTAATCTTTTTGAGAGATTTAACTTGGCAAAGTTGCGCAACCTTAAGGCGAAGTGTTGTGCAAAGTTTTATCAAAAACTTTACAGGATTGATTAGTCAATGAGTGACTAATCTGCAGCAGACTTTTCTGAAGAAACTGAAATTTTCAGAATAATCAATTTTCTGATAATTTGGTGAAGATTCTCTAAATTAGGTGGAGTCTAAAGTTGATCTTGATATAGAGGTGATCTAAATTCAAGGTTAACTTGTTCTTTTGGAGATTAACACTCTCCATCAGTGGTATCAGAGCAGGTTGTGTCAAATTTGAAGTGAAGAAGACTCCGACTATTGCAGAAATACAAAACTTTACATTGTGAAGGTGCAGAAGGGTAAAGGTTGAAGAAAGATCAAAGGAAGACATACAAAGAGCTTCAAAAGGATCAGAAGGAGCAACATTCGAAGTAAAGGTACATTTATTATCTGTAAAGGTTAAAGATTTGAAGCTACAGGTGAAGTAAAGATGGGAGATAGTCTCCAAATTGAAAAATTGGATAGAGAGAACTATCCTGCATGGTCTATGAGGATGGAAGCTCACCTTATGAGCAAAGATCTGATAGGATACATCACAAGAGATGAAGAAAAGCCAGAATTCAGAGATCCTAGTGTTCCAACTAGGGAGGAGCTTGCAGATCTGAAGAATTGGATGAAGAAGGATGCTCAAGCAAGAAGCATCATCTACATGGCAGTCAATGACTATTTGCTTCCTCACATTAGAGGACTTGAAAGTGCTTGTGACATTTGGAATGCTTTGGAAGAGCATTTCCAAAATACAACCAAATCAAGGAAGGCTTCACTATGGGCAGAGTTTACTACCTTCAAGAAGAAGGCCTCACAATCAATTTCTGATTATGTGACAAAGATGAAGGACATTGCAGATTCTTTAGGTGCAGTTGATGAAGATATTGAAGAAGACAAATTGGTAAGACAAATACTCACAGGACTAAGAGGAGATGAGAAATGGAAGCCTTTCATTTTATCTACAGAACTTTCATTAGATCACTTTACTCCTGATTTGAATCAATTGTTAGGTCATATGCTAACTTTTGAGAATGATATCAAAGGAGATGTTGATAAGAGTGCAGGTCATGCAATGTATTCTAAAGACAAGAAGAAAGTCAACAAAGGGAAGCAACAATCAGGTGAAGAAGAAGGTACATCAAACCAAGCAAACTTCATAAGAGGAAGAGGAAATGGCAGAAGTAGAGGAAGAGGCAGAAACAACAAAGAGAATGCAAGAGCTTGTTGGATATGTGGTAAGACCAATCATCTATCTCATGATTGTTGGCATAATAATCAAAACAATGGTAATTATCAGAACTTTAATCAAAGAGGAAGAGGAGGTAGATTTCAGAGAGGAAATTTCAGAGGTAGAGGTGGTAGGAATTCTTTTGGAAGAGGTGGTGGAAGAAACTTCCAAAGTCAATCCTATAATAACACCTACTATAACTATGCATCAGATCAAAAGGAGGATTCGACTCTCATTATGAATACATGTGAAACCTCACATGAGGACATGAGAGTGTTCTATATTGATTCAGGATGTAGTAATCACTTAAGTGGAAATATTGCTTTGATGACTGACCTAGATCATAATGCAATTAATCATACAGTGCAGACAGGTGATAATACAAAGCATAAGGTAAAGTCAATTGGTTCAGTCAAAGCTAAGGATGGGAGCACTCTTCTGAGTAAGGTACTTTATGTTCCCACAATTCCAAAGAATTTGATCAGTGTAGGTCAAATTGTGGAAAAAGGATATGAGGTAAGGTTCACAAATGATGGAGTTTATGTGGAAGACCCTAGTCAAGGGTATAAACAAGTTATTGCAGGAAAGAAAGAAGGAAGGCTTTTCACATTGAAGGTACAAGGAAATGTTGGACATGCTATGTTCACATATGGAGAGCAGAAGGTGTCAGAATTGGATCTTTGGCACAAAAGACTTGGACACTTTAATGAAAGAGGTATCAAAGAAATGATTAACAATGATTCAGTGCTTGGAATGCCTAACATTGCAGGTCAACACATGACATACAGATGTGAGGCATGTCAATTAGGTAAGGCTCATAAGCAATCCTATTCCAAGCATGGATTTATGTATTCAGAAAGACTTGAATTGGTGCATACAGATGTGTGGGGTCCTTCAAAGGACTTTAGTATAAATGGTTCAAGATATTATGTCATATATGTTGATGATGCTACCAGGTGGATCACAATTTATGTGATTAAGGAAAAGTCAGAAGTGTTTAATACATTTAAACACTATCATGCATATGCAGAAAGGATTACAGGTCAAAAATTGAGGAGACTAAGATCAGATGGAGGGGGAGAGTATTTTTCAAATGAGTTCAATGATTATTTGTGGAATGCAGGTATAAAGAGAGAAGTTACTTGCAGGTACTCTCCTCAACAAAATGGGGTAGCAGAAAGAAGAAATAGGACTCTTGTTGAGTTTGCAAGGTCCATGATGAAAGAGAAGAATTGCCCAAATTATTTGTGGGCTGAGGCTGTTAATACAGCTACATATTTGGTTAATAGATTGCCTTGTAAAGCTTTGCAGGGTATGACACCATATGAAGCTTGGTGGGGTAAGAAACCTACCTTGGATCATTGCAGAATATTTGGATGCTTGGCATATGCATATGTGCCATCTCAATTGAGGCATAAGTTGGAGCCTAAGGCAGAGAAGTATGTATTCATTGGTTATGATGATAAGCAAATGGGATACAGGTTGTGGAGTCCATCCACAAAGCAATTTATTGTATCCAAGGATGTTACATTTGATGAGCAAGGTACTTGGTATGCAGGTAAATATAATGTGCATGCAGATGATGAAGAAGTAGTGGAACAAAGAAAAGGTAAAGCAAAGGTTCAATTACTTGATGAAAGTGAGAGTAATGAAGTGCAGATTGAAGTTGAAGAGAGGCCAAGGTTTGATCCAGAATGTGATGAACCAGAGACCTCAAGAAGTGCAGAAGTTAGGAGATCATCTAGGCACAAATGGCAACCTACAAGGTATAGCTATGACACTTCATTCTTGACTACTAAAGATTATGCTTATTTGGTAAAAGCAGATGAAGACCCTTCTACATATGAAGAAGCCAAAGGGAAGAAGAATTGGGAAGATGCTATGCAAGAGGAGTATGATGCATTGATAGAGAATCAAACATGGGATTTGGTTCCTAAACCTAATAGTCAGAAGATCATTGGATGTAAGTGGGTTTACAAGACTAAAAGATTTGCAGATGGAAGTGTGTCTAGGTACAAAGCTAGACTTGTTGTGAAAGGGTATGCACAGACATATGGAGTGGACTATGATGAGACTTATAGTCCTGTGGCAAAGATGACAACCATCAGGACACTCATTGCAATGGCTGCTTGTAAAGGTTGGAAGTTGTCTCAATTAGATGTTAAAAATGCTTTCTTGAATGGTTACATTTCAGATGAAGTCTACATGGAGCAACCAGATGGGTTCAAAGATCAAGTGAGTCCAAATTATGTGTGTAAGCTCAAAAGAGCTTTGTATGGGTTGAAGCAAGCCCCAAGGGCTTGGAATTATAGGCTTGTAAAATTCTTGAATGATCTTGGATTTCAAGCATCAAAGGCAGATAGTAGCTTGCTAGTCAAAGCAAGTGAAGATGGGTTTATTTATGTGTGTATTTATGTTGATGACATAATACTTACAGGAACAGATGATAAGGGGATACAAATGATCAAAAAGCAGATGGAGAAAGAGTTCAAAATCAGTGATTTGGGGAACCTATCATTCTTCTTGGGAATGGAGATCACTTATACTCAACATGGAGTATATGTGACTCAAGAAAGGTATCTTAAAAATTTGCTAACCAAATTTAAAATGGAAGATTGCAGGGTTGCACCTACACCTTTGGAAGTGAACCATAAATTGTCTAGGTTTGGAGGAGAAGAGTTCAGAGATATGAAACTCTATCAAAGTTTGGTTGGTAGCTTGATTTATGCTACATTGACAAGGCCTGACTTGTCATATGCAGTTGGTGTGCTTTCACAATTCATGCATTGTCCTAGAAAAGAACATTGGATTGCAGGACAAAGAGTACTTAGGTACATCAAGGGTACACTCAAAGAAGGGTTGTACTATGGGTTTACTTCAGATACAAGAATCAAGATATATAGTGATGCAGATTGGGCAGGTAATGTGGATGATAGAAGATCAACACATGGATACTTGTGCTATGTAGGAGACAAATTGATTTCATGGTGTTCCAAGAAGCAACATACAGTTGCTTTGTCATCCATAGAAGCAGAATATAAAGGTATGGTGGAAGCTGCAAAAGAGGTAATATGGCTAAAGACACTTTTGAAAGTTTTTGATGTGATTCAGAGTACTCCTATTATTTGTGGAGACAATATGAGTTCATTATACTTGGCAGCTAATCCTGTATTTCATGCTAGAACTAAGCATATTGAAATACAGTATCATTTTCTGAGAGAGAAGGTCATTGAGAAAGAGATTGAAGTCATACACACTCCCACAAAAGATCAAGTTGCAGATATGATGACTAAAAGTCTAGATGGACCAAAACTACAAAGATTCAAGGATATGGCTGGAGTAAAGAAGATAGAAAAGAACCTCAATTAATGATTGAGGGGGAGCTGTTGGTGCATGACAATCATCAATTGAAGGATTATGGAGAAATGAAGTCAAGGAGTCAAGAAGGAAACAAAGTCAGATGGTTGAAGGAAGGACATTTTCAGAAAACTCAAAGATATGTACACATATGTACATTAGCTGACTTATACCCTTGTTTAAGTCATACACTTGTATATATTCATCTATAAATATGTTTGAAAATGTCGGGCAAGTAGAGCAGAAGAGATTTGAGAATAGGGAGAGAGAAATTAGTGTCATTAGACACATGAAGAGTGAGTGAATTGTCCATCCTCACTTAGATGTAAATTTTCTGAGAATCGAAAAATTTTGCGCCCGATATTTTGCTGTCTGCTCCCTCTGTGTTTAATCTTTTGAGAAATCCTTTTGCACGTGTCTAAGTCCATAGCTAATCTATCTATGGCTAGAATTTGAGAGGTTAATTGTAATCAGGCTGTGAGAATTTTGATTAGGAACATTCATATGTAAGAATGTTCTAACAGTCGAGAAATCTGGCGCACATTTCATCTTCAATGAAATGATCATTGCTCAGTCTACAGTGTAAAGTTTTACACAAATGAGGGCTTAAAATCTAAGTTGGAAGGTAAGCTATCTATGGCTAAAAGATCTTGATCAAACGGGATTTACTTTGGGAGAACTAGTGCTAAGAAGTTGCAGGTGTCAAAGTCGCCATTGCAGAGAAGCATTTTCAGACATAGGTAAAGTGTTTCACACATTTCTCAGTGTGTACTTAATCTTTTTGAGAGATTTAACTTGGCAAAGTTGCGCAACCTTAAGGCGAAGTGTTGTGCAAAGTTTTATCAAAAACTTTACAGGATTGATTAGTCAATGAGTGACTAATCTGCAGCAGACTTTTCTGAAGAAACTGAAATTTTCAGAATAATCAATTTTCTGATAATTTGGTGAAGATTCTCTAAATTAGGTGGAGTCTAAAGTTGATCTTGATATAGAGGTGATCTAAATTCAAGGTTAACTTGTTCTTTTGGAGATTAACACTCTCCATCAGAAAATACCTTTCTACAACTTGTCATATGCTTAGTAGCTCTAGAATAAAAAATCCAAGGATTATCAGAAATTGTCTTTAATGCTTCCTCATCAAAAGCTACTTCTTCAATAGTAACACATACATCATCTTCAACATTATTACCTGATGCTTTCTTCTTCTCATTAAAAATCTTTGCTTTGCATTCTGTTATGTAATGACCTGATTTCTTACAGTAATGTTATACTTCTTTCTTTGAATGAGATGTAGTCAAAGACTTTTCATTGGGTGTAGAGGAAGCATTAGGAGAAAGACTGATAGACTTTCTTTCCTTTCCCTTTGGTGATGATAACATGGCTTCATACTATTTTGTTGATCTTCATCTTGAAGTAACAGGAATTATAGCTCTTCAAATGAAAGTTCTCTATCTTTTATATAGAGAGATAAATAAGTAACAAAAGCATGATATGTAGATGGAAATGAGTTTAGAAGTGTGTCTACAATCTCTTCATCTGGAATGTTGACTCCAACATTGAGTAACTGACCTCCTAAGTCTTTGAGCTTAAAAATATGTGACCGAACTGATTCACCAACTTTCATCCTTGTGTTGGCTAACTGTCTTCTTAGATGAGCTTTCCTAGTAGGGTTCCTCCTCATATAGAGATTCTCTAACTCCAATCAAGCCCATTGAGAGGTTCAGAAAGACCTAATTTGGGATATAATATGACCCTTGGCTCCCATAGAAATATATGTGAGTGCTAGTGCATCCCTTGAATCCCACTTGGATTGCTCTTCTGTAGGAAGTAATTTGGTAGTAATAGGGACTCCTATTGATGAAGTAGTTCCTTCTGCTTTACTAACCTCCTTTTGAGAGGAAATAGGAATAGGGGGTCTTCTAGAAGATGAAGTAGCCTCTTGTCTGACTTGTCTTGGCCTTGGATAAGTGCCATTAATAATATTCCATCAGCCTTTTGATACTAACAGATTCATCATCATAAAACCTCACATTGGATAGTTAGACGTGCCCTCAAGCTTTTCTTCATTCTCAAGTCTATGATCAATCATCTTGTTAAGGGTGTATGTCAACTATGCTCTGATACAAAATTTTGGAAGAAGGGTGGGCCACAATAACAATATTTCACAGATTTGTAGGATCTTCCAACACATGAACCTTAGCATGCACACCTTAAGACTAAAAAAGAAGATGAGTGAGAGATAAAGAGAGAATAGAAAAGACCTTTCAAAGTGTACTGATAAGCTATGAGGCTTGATGGAGAGTGTTAATCTCCAAAAGAACAAGTTATCCTTGATGTTAGAGCACCTCTATATCAAGAACAACTCAAAACCTCAACCAATTTGGGAAGACCAATGCCAAATTATCAAATCTTGAACTAACTGTGAAGAAAGTGATTACTCAGAAAAGTCTATTACACTTAATCCACTCATTGACTCATCAAATGTGTAAAGTTTTTAATGAAACTTTGTACATGGTGTTGCCTAAAGATTGTGCACCTTCTCCAAGTTAAAACTTCTCAAATGAGAGTCCTTATAGTTTTCATCTATGCCACAAGACTATAAATCTCATCATAATCTATACCATATGTCTGAGCATACCCTTTCAAAACAAGTCTAGCTTTATATCTAGGCACACTTCCATCTGCATACCTCTTTGTCTTGTAGACCCATTTGCATCCAATGATCTTCTGACTATTTGGTTTAGGAACCAAATTCCATGTCTCATTCTCCATTAATGCATCATACTCTTCCTGCATAGCTCTCTCCAAATTTTCCTTACCTTTTGCCTCTTCATATGTAGAAGGGTCTTCCTTTGCTTTCACCATATAAGCATAATCTTTAGTGGTAAAAAATGAAGTATCATAGCTATACCTTGTAGGTTTCTATTTGTGCCTTGAAGATGTTGTGAGTTCTCCACTTCTTGAAGTTTTTGGTTCATCACATTCTGGATCAAACCTTGGCATTTCTTCAACTTCAACTGATGCTTCATTGTTCTCTTCTTCATTAAATATTTGAACCTTTGATTTACCTTTCTTTTGATTCAATGTTACTTCATCACTTGCATTAATGTTAATTGTACCTGCATACCAAGTATCTTGCTCATTAAATATAACATCCTTTGACACAAGGAATTTCTTTATGGATGGACTCCACAACCTATAACCCATCTGCTTATCATCATAACCAATGAACACATATTTCTCAGCTTTAGGTTCCAATTCATGCCTCAACTGAGATGGCACATATGCATAAGCCAAACATCCAAACACTTTGCAATGATCTAAGGTAGGTCTCTTACCCCACCATGCCTCATAGGGGTGTCATACCCTGCAAATATTTACATGGTAGCCTATTAACCAAGTATGTGGCTATATTTACAGCCTCAACTCACAAATAATTGGGACAATTTTTCTCCTTCATCATTGACCTTGCAACCTCAACAAGAGTTCTATTTCTCCTTTCTGCTACACCATTTTGTTGAGGAGAGTACTTGCAAGTAACTTCTCTTTTTATACCTGCATTCCACAAGTAATCATTGAACTCATTAGAGAAATACTCTCCCCCTCCATCTGACCTTAGTCTCTTCAATTTTTTCCCTGTGATTCTTTCTGCATACACATGATAATGTTTAAATGTATTGAACACCTCTGATTTATCTTTGATCACATATATGGTTATCCACTTGGTAGCATTATCAACATAAATCACATAATATCTTGAACCAATGCTTATTATATGATTGCTTATGAGCCTTACCTAATTGACATACTTCACATTTGTATGTCATGTGTTGACCTGCAACATTAGGTAATCCAAGCACTGAACCATTGTTAATCATATCCTTAATACCTCTTTCATCGAAATGTCCAATCCTTTTATGCCAAAGATTTAACTCAGAGATCTTGTGTCCTCCATAAGTGAACAAGGCATGACCAAAATTGCCTTGAATCTTCAATGTGAATAGCCTTCCTTCTTTCTTTCCTGAAACAATTTGTTTATACCCATTGCTAGGGTCTTCCACAAAAACTCTATCATTAGTGAATCTTACTTCATAACCTTTCTCTACAATTTTCCCTACACTTATGAGATTCTTTGGGATTGTAGGAACATACAAAAACTTACTCAGAACAGTGCTTCCATCCTTGGCCTTTACTGATCCAATGAACTTCACATTGTGCTTTGTGTTATCACCTATTTGAACTACATGATTACTCACCTTATTTTCCAAATCAATCATCAAAGCTATGTTGCCACTCAGATGATTGCTACACCCTGAGTGAATATAGATGACTCTTTGATCTTCACTTTGTCTTTCACAAGTTGCATTCATAATTAAGGTTGAATCCTCCTTCTAATCTGAAGCATAATTGTAGTAGGTATTGTTGTAGGATTGACTTTGGAAGCCTCTACCTGCATTTCTTCCAAAGAAACCTCTACTACCTCTACCATTGAAATTACCACTCTGATTTCTATTACCTCTTCCTCTTGGATTAAAGTTTTGATTGTATCCTCCACCATTCTGATTATTATGTCAACATTCATGAGCTAAATGATTAGTCTTACCACAAATCCAGCAAGCTTTGACACCATCTTTATTGCTTCTGCCTCTACCTCTTCCTTTGCCACCACTTCTTCGTCTTAGGAAGTTAGCTTGGCTAGTTGTACCTTCATCTTCATTCAATTGTTGCTTGCCTTTGTTAATCTTCTTCTTATCCTTTGAATACATTGCTTGACCTATACTTTTATCAACATCACCTTTGACATCCTGCTCAAAGGTTAGCATATGTCCTAGCAATTGATTCAAATCAAGAGTGAAATGATCTAGTGACAATTCAGTGGATAGAATGAAAGGCTTCCACTTCTAATCTCCTCTCAAAACTGTGAGAACTTGTATTACCAATTTATCCTCTTCAATATTTTCATCAACTGTACCTAATGCATTTGCAATGTACTTCATCCTTGCTACATAATCAGAAATAGATTAAGAAGCTTTCTTTTTAAATGTAGTGAACTCTGCCCATAAAGATGCCTTCCTTGACTTTGTAGTGTTTTGGAAATGCTCCTCCAAAGCATTCCATATGTCACTTGCACTTTCAAGTCCTCTAATGTGAGGTAGCAAGTAGTCATTGACTCCCATGTAGATAATGCTTTTAGCTTGCGCATCCTTCTTCATCCATGTCTTCAAATCTGAGAGCTCTTCCCTAGTTGGAACACTAGGATCCCTAAATTCTGGTTTTTCCTCTTCACCTGTGATGTATCCTATCAGGTCTTTGCTCATGAGATGATCTTCCATCCTTATAGACCAAGCATGATAGTGTTCTCTATCCAATTTCTCTATTTGAAGAGAATCTCCCATCCTTTCTTCACCTGTGTAATAAATTCTTCAAGCTTTGTGAATAATAAATGTATCTTTACTTTGAATTTAGTTCCTTTTGACTTTTTTGATAGCTTCAGGCCTCCTTCTCTAGCTTTCACTTCAAACTTTCACCTTTTGGATCTTCAAAGGTTGATTTCTGTATATCCGCAATAGTTAGGGTCCTCCTTTCTTCAATTCTGATAACTCTTGCTATGATACCACTGATGGAGAGTGTTAATCTCCAAAAGAACACATTATACTTGATGTTAGAGCACCTCTATATCAAGAACAATGCAAAACCTCAACCAATTTTGGAAGACCAATGCCAAATTATCAAATCTTTAACTAACTGTGAACAAAGTGATTAGAAAAGTCTGCTACACTTAATCCACTCATTGATTGATCAAATGTGTAAAGTTTTTTAATGAAAACTTTGTATAACGTGTTGTCTAAAGTTTTCACACCTTCTTGAAGTTAAAACTTCTCAAAAGATTCAGTAGATCGTGAGATATGATTCAAACAATGTACCTATGTCTGAAAGTGTACTTCTATATAGTCAACTTTGACACCTGCAACTTCTAACGCATGGTTCTCCCAGGCTAGACCCTTTTTATTCAAATGCTTTTAGCCACAAGTAGCTTACCTTTCAACTTAAAGAATGAGTGCTGATCTGCTCAAAAATGTACACTGTGGGATATGATCAAAACATTGACCACTGGGATTGCGCCTGTTTCTGTCGTCACTTCTTCACTTTCCACATGTAAATGTTCCTACTTAAAATTCTCTCAGCCTGATTACAATTAGGCTCTCAAAACTTGTATAGAGGTCACTGTACTATAGGTTTAGACTTGTAAAAAAGCATTCCTCAAGGGGATAAAGACAGAAGGAGCACTGAGCTAAAGATTGAGGTGTAATTTTTGAGATATCTTCTATTATGAGAAAGTATACATCTGATGGCTCTCTAAGCCTTCTAATGACCTCTAATTCTTATTATAAATCATCTCCCCTACACGTAATACATCTATATCCAGTATATATAGATGTTTAGATCCCGACTCATCAAAGATACAAAGTTTCTATGAACTAATTACAAGACTAGAGTACATGTATATACAAGTCTTCAACTTCTGACCATGCACTAAACTTCAAGCCTCATATGTTGATCTTTGCTTCATTCTTTGACTTCAAATCTTTGTCCAAATCATCAATTGATGATTGTCCTGCACCAACAAGGCTCACCTATACTATGTATATTCTAATTGAAATACTTCCTCATGTAGAGGACCTCGTCCTTGATCACCTCCAAGATCTTCTCTAAGAGTAGCTTGAGAAAATAGCTCCTTGAGTGATGTTGAACAATGAGCCAAAGCCCTCCTCATATACTTTGTGTGCTCCAATGAAAAGCACTCTATAAGCATAAAGAAAAACCACGATCGCTAAATTGATCAGTGCATCCCCATGAAAATCAGTGCTCATATTATTGCATGCAAAAAGCTAAAAAAAAATCCCACGGAAAAATGCGCTATCGTCGACTGCACGGAATGGGTATTGAACCCGGGTGAGTTGCTAAAGGGCATTTGTTCTAGCCACGGCACCCACTGTTTTTGTCAAAAAACAAAACTACAAATGGTAATAGAAGATGCACTTTTTGACATTGTCTCAAATAGGTGCAATCCACTATAACCTTGACCCAAGAGCTATCCCTTCTACACTAGAGAAGGAAGCACCATCTTCAGATGAAGAGTTTGGAAGTAACCAACTTTTCATCACCCAAGCACAAAAGCCATTGCCATGTTGGATGAGGTAGCTCTATGATTTTGCAAACCCCATCCTACAGTCACTGGAATAGGTTGTAGATGGACCACAATGATCACAAAGAATAGAGGAGCACAGAAGGGCAAGCGCCCATATTGTAAACACATCTTTGATGTGATGGTTGAACTCATTCAAGAACAAGCAAAAGAACCAACCAATGTGGAAGAGGCACTCCCCGATCTGAATTGGAGGGCTTCCACTCATGAAGATGGAACCTGGGAGCTAGTGGACCCTTAGCGAAAAATCATTTGAACCAAGGGTTTCTTGAAGCTAAAGTACAAGGCTGATGGTACTTTGGGAAAATTATAAAGCAAGACTTGTTGCAGAGGGCTACCCACAAGTTGAATACATTGACATTTAAGAATCATATGCCTTGACTGTTCGGATGACTACTATCTGAGTAGTACTAACTATGGCTACACATAAATGATGGCTAGCCTATGACATGGATGTAAAATCAACATTCTTGAATGGAGACCTCAAAGAGGAGGTATATCTTTCTTAGCCACCAAAGTCTAAGGTTCCCCATTTAGAGAACAAGGTATCTAAGTTGAAGAAGGCATTATATGGGCTGAAAAAAACCCTTGGAGCATGATAACACTGGATATATAAGTGTCTCTTGGATCTACGTTTCAAAAGATGTGCTTGTGATGATAACTTGTATGTTCTAAAGAGAGGAGGGAAGACAATTATGCTTGTACTCTACTTCAACAAACAAAAGATTTCTTGAGTTTAGAATTTGAAATGATAGAGTTGGACTTAATGCATTATTGCTTAGGCCTTGAAGTACGGTAGGAACTAGGGAAGATTTTCATCTCTCAACAAATTATGCAAGATAAATTTTGAAGGCATTGGACATGGAGGATCGCAAGGAGATTTCTATACCTATGGAGATCAACTCAAAATTATCTATTGAAGATACTTCACCTCCAGTGAATATTAGAAGATACAGGAAATTAGTTGGAAGTCTCATCTACTTCTGCAATAGCAATCCATATATCTCCTATGCTATTCAAGTAGTAAGCAAGATCTCTAATAAGCCTTTAATTAGAAGGAAAGCATGTGAATACTCGCATATGTGAAAGGAACCATTGATTATGGTATTCTCTATGAAGAAGGATCTTCACTGGAGCATTATCTTCTATTCAAGTGAAGTACAAAGGAGCATGTGAAGCAATGTATTTGAGAAGGATCCTATGGTACATATGAATACAGGGACAAGAGGCCACAAAGATGAAGTGTGAAAACCAAAGTTGCATGGCCATTGCCAAGAATCCTATTTTCCCCCATCGTCATTGGGTCCTTGCAAGGCTGCAGGATATCCTCCCGGTTGCACTCCCCCAGTGGTTTCTTTAAGCAGGGAATTTATCTTGGCAAAGCAAGAAGAACTATTGAAAACGTGCCTTATTGGCCAGCTATTCGGCCCAAGGCCCCCCTTAGGATTTGTGCATCTCTAGCTTTGAAAGGATTGGTTCCTGCATGGCTTGATTGTGAGAAAATGCTAGTTGTTACCTGCGAACCACTTACTTTTCGTCTTCAAGAATGAGGAGATGGCATTCCAAGTGCTGCAAGTGGGAACCTGTCAAGTTTGGAGGTCCTTGTGCCTGTTTAAGTGGTTCCCAGATTTTGTCCCAAACAAGTCTAAACCCCTGTGCTACTCGCTTCATCCTGCGGTTTCTGCTGCACCTATTGCAAAGCAGATTCGTTAGGATGGCAGAGATGCTCAAGCACATGCATTGATAGCTTTGTCTATCAAAAGTACCATTATTCCTCACATTTGCTCTTGCAGAACAGCTAAGGATGCTTGAGATATACTTACCACATTGTACCAAGCTAGGAATGAGCCTCGTGTTGCTTACCTCCGAAAACAGTTGGAGAGTGAGCACATGAATGAAGGTGATTCTATGGACAATTTTCTAACAAAGATCAAAGACTTGAAGGAATAGTTGATTTCTGCTGATGAGGTTATACCAGATAGCTCACTTGTGTAGACCATTCTGAATGGTCTTCCTGATTCATATAAGAGTTTTGCTTGTACTCTTCGGTTGATGATGAAAGGCAATCCAAATGCCTTATCATTTGAGGAGTTAGTCTCTATTCTAGTGCAGGAAGATCAATCCAGG
The DNA here is from genome assembly GCA_020310875.1 of Ceratopteris richardii. Classification (NCBI taxonomy): domain Eukaryota; kingdom Viridiplantae; phylum Streptophyta; class Polypodiopsida; order Polypodiales; family Pteridaceae; genus Ceratopteris; species Ceratopteris richardii. The sequence goes on along the minus strand of CM035414.1, from coordinate 15,643,759 downwards.
CAGAACAGGTCCATTATGCATGTTGCAGATCAAGCTTTCGTGGCTAGTCAGAAGGGCAAAGGAAAATGGAGCTCTTCTACTAGTAAGCAGAAATCTGCAAATGCTGCACATTCAAAGAACTAAGATAAAGAGGAGAAAAAATCAGAAAAGGAGAATTTTTTTTGCAATTATTGTAAAGGGAATGATCATATCATAAAGAATTGTCCAAAATTGGCTGCTAAAGAGGCAAAGAAGAAAGAGGCTGGAATGGTTGTTGCAGAAGCCTCTACACAAAAAACAGAGTCTGCTAATCTTGTGTAGGAAGAAGAATGGGCTTTTACTACTGCTTGTAGTTTTGACCCATCTTCTCATGAGAAGTGCATGTCTGCAGTAGACTCAGATGTTTGGTACTCTGACAGTGGGGCAACCAAACATATTACCTCACAGCGCAGTTTCTTCTCTTCACTCGAGCCTGCCCCTACAGGGAATACTATTACATGCACCAACTCCTTCTCCTCTCTTGTTATGGGAGTTGGTAAGATCATTTGGACTACTGTTGATGGCAGTTCTTTCACTTTGTCAGATGCTTTGTTTGTGCTAGGGATCAAGAAAAATTTGTTATCAGTTTTTGCATTAGCCAAGATTGGCTTGGTTGTGAAATTTGTTGATGACAGGTGTACAGTTCATGATCTATCAAATGGCAATGTGATTATTGCTTCTAGCATTCTATGTCGTGGGCTGTATAAGCTCATAGACTATGAAAGATCTGTAAATGATTTGGCATGTGCAGTACATGATTCTCAGGCTATGTTAGATGCAAAGCTTTGGCATGCATGCTTGGGTCATCTGAATTTTGCTAGTTTGCTATGCCTGCAGAAATCTGAAATGGTGTCCTCTTTGCCCAAACTTGAGGCATTGGGAAAACATGTTTGTGAAGGCTGTATTTTGGGCAAAATGTAGCATTCCTCCTTTCCAAAAGATGGTTCAGTTCGGGCTTCTCAGAAATTGCAGCTTGTACATAGTGATGTTTGTGGTCCTATGCAGACACCTTCTTTTGGAAATTATCTTTACTTCGTGACTTTCATTGATGATTTTTCCAGGCATGCATGGGTATATCCATTGAAGGCAAAGTCCGAAGTGTTCATGTGCTTCAAACAGTTTTTGGTTTTGGTTGAAAATATGTCAGCATGTAAAATGGGCACCCTCCGTTCAGATCGAGGGGGGGAATATATGTCTTCTGATTTTAATGCATTTCGGGTTGAACGTGGGATAAAACACCAGTGTACAGTGCCGTATAGACCTCAACAGAATGGAGTTGCTGAACGAAAGAACATGTCACTCATGGAGATGGCGAGGTGTATGGTCAAGAGTCAGGCTTTACCACATAGTTTCTGGCTTGAGGTTGTCATGTATGCAGCATATGTACTTAATAGGTGTCCCACTAAAGCACTACAGTCTATCACTCCATATGAGGCTTGGCATGATCGCATGCCATTTGTTGCTCATCTGCGTGTTTTTGGTTGTTTGGCACATGCATTAGTGCTCAAACATCGCAGAAAATTGGATGATAAAGTAGTAAAAATGTATTTTTGTTGGGTATAGTTCTGAAAGTAAAGGCTATCGTCTGTATCATCCACATACTAAATGCATTTTGGTTAGCCGTGATGTTGTTTTTGTGGAAGATGCTATTCAACCATTGCTTTCATGTACTAAGGAGACATCTGTTAGCTCCAAAGACATGTATGATACTTTGTTGCCTCTTTTTATAGGTGGACAGTCTAGTGATTGTCCTAATGAGGCAACTTCTCAGCCTTTGCAGGTTTCATGTGATGATGTAAACCATTCCATTTCTGATGCAGAATTACATGATGCACTTATTGATGAGAGAACTGATATTGAGCAGGAAAGAACTATGCAAAAATGGCTCGTGCAGACCTTGCGTGACAGCAAATTAGATGCACCTCTATCATATCGTACTCAATCAGGCTCTCATAGTGCCTCCTTGGCATCAGATTGCTATGCTATGGCTGCATCTAGTCTTTGTGATGAGACTGAGCCTGTTTCATTTGATGAAGCACAAAATTCAGGAAATTTGGATGGTTGCTATGCAATCTGAATATGATGCAATAATGAAGAATCGTACTTGGTCTTTATGTGACTTGCCTCCTGGCAAGAAGGCCATTGGCACTAAGTGGGTATACAAGCTGAAGTGTGAACCTGATGGTACAACTGACAGGTATAAGGCTAGGCTTGTTGCAAAGGGTTATGCACAGGAAAGAGGCATTGATTTTGATGAAACCTTTGCACCTACATGCTGTATGACTACTGTTTGGAGCATCTGTGCACTTGAAGCCCATTATGGTTGGAATGTACATCAGTTGGACATTAAAACTGCATTTCTAAATGGTGACTTGCATGAAGAAGTGTATGTTTTTCAGCCCCGTGGCTTTGTGGAAAACGGGCATGAAAACGAGGTGTGCAGGTTAAAGAAGGCATTATATGGTTTAAAGCAAGCACCACATGCTTGGTACGAGAAGATACATGCCTATCTGATTGCACATGGTTTTGAGAATAGTCCAACTGAAAGCACCTTATATGTTAAGCATGCTAATGATGTGCTTTTAATCATTGTTGTCTATGTTGACAACATGTTGCTCACTGGTCCTATTGAGAAGCATATTGCAGATTTTAAGGCTGATTTGCATGCCTCATTTGAGATGTCTGATTTGGGGCATCTGCATCACTATTTGGGCATTCAGTTTATGCAAGTTGATGGTGGAATGGATTTGTGTCAAATAAAATATATTGACACATTATTGTAGCATTTTGGCCTTGAAGACTGTAAGCCTATAACCAATCCTATGGAGACAGGTTTACGATTGAGTCTTCATGATGCTGGAGATGCATTTGATGTTGTCCTCTATCAGCAGGCTGTTGGATGCCTTATTTACTTATGCATTACTCGGCCTGATATTCAGTTTGTTTTCTCATAGATGAGCAGGTTTATGCATTGCCCAGGTGTCAAGAATTGGCAGGCGGTTAATCGCATCTTTCGCTACTTGAGTGGTACTCGACTACTTGGGTTGTTTTATCCCAAGGGGGGATCGCTACCACCAGATTTGCATGCTTTTTCTGACTGAGACTGGGCTAGTTGCTATGACACTTGTGTGTCCACTAGTGGCTTTTGCTTCATGCTTGGTAGCTCATGTATATCTTGGTTGAGCAAGAAGCAGCCTACTGTGGCCACTTCTAGTTGTGAGGCTGAGTATAGGGCATCTTTCATAGCTACTATTGAGTGTGTGTGGCTCAGATGCCTTATGGCTAATTTGGGTGTTGGTCAGTCTTCTGCCACCACCATCTTCACTAACAGTTAGAGCGCATTGGCAGTTGTGAGGAACCCTGTGTTCCATGCTCGCACTAAGCACATTGAGTTGAATTATCATTATGTTAGGGAGAGGTTCTCTGTTGGGAGATCAGCTTGGCATATGTGCCCACTTAGGAGAACATTGCAGAGCTTTTCACAAAGGCTCTGCCTAGGGAGAAGTTTGAAGCTTTCTGCAAAGCTTTGGGCTTACTTCCTTTTGTGGAGTGATTTCCACATAGCTTGGCACTTCCTTATACATGAGTGCCATCTACTTGTTCACCGCATCACTCATAGGGGGGATTTGTTGATATCTTTAGGTAGTGATGTGTGTGAACACTCTAGGACCGCCGGGGCACTTTTTCCCTCTTTAGGAGGTTTTTTTCCCCCGGCTCGTATATATGCCTATTGCCCTAATGGGCTACTTATCTTTGTACATTCTCTAGTAATACATTCAATATGGTGTGTTGTGCTCCAAGCTTCTTCTTCTTCCTTGTGTTGTTCTTGTGCTTCCGTAGACATCTAACTCCAACAGTATTCCTTCAACACGCGATGGCACGCATAAATCTGTGTCGAGACTAATCTTAAAAAAGTTCTCCCCTCGAAGATTTCCAGAGACTTAGGGGAAGGGGAAGTATGGGAGCAGGAAATCACTTACAAGAATTTTCCAAATATGTGCTTTCACTGTGGTCTTCAAGGACACTGGATTAAAGAGTGCCCTCAGAAATAGCACACCTCTAAAAACAAACAGAACCAAGAAGCCATCAAAGAAGATCAGATAAGTTCTAGGGCACAAGTGTGTCCACCTATCATTGAGGAGGAGAAAGACACTAGGGACTTAGAGATAGACCCAGAAGGGTTCATGGAAGTTAGTAGAAGGAAAAGCAGCCCTTGGGGGTCCTCTAAGGGCAACACCATGGTTGTGGCTCCTTTAGACAACTTGTACTGCAACCTCGAAAAGTAGATCAACAAGTTGGACTTTCCAGGAGGGAATTCTTATGAACTAGACACCAAAGGTAAAATCTTGGAGACTACCACCAAAAAAGAATACAACCAAGAGGGCTATACCACTAGTAAAGAGGAGGGTTTCACAACTAGCAACGAAGACAACCCGGATAGTGAGAGCTCCATCATTGGATCAACTCTACTGGAAAAAGTGCTAAATTCAATCCCGTAGAAGGTGACTCACAAGGGGAAACAACCATTGGAAATGCCATGGAAGAGCCCCCTTAAGGGTAAGATTTGTGGTCAGGACCTCTCGTATTTGAGGAAAAAAGAAGATCCCAAGAAGAAAAAAGACAAGGTCACTCTCCACAAAGAGGGTAACCATCGATAATGATTATCATATCATTTAATGCCAAGGGGTTGACTAACCCCTCAAGAGCGGTTATTATTGGCTAGTGGCTTCGAGACAATAGCCTAAACCGGGATTTATGTATTCAAGAGATTAAAATCGATGGAGAGGACCTTCAAAAATGACTCAAATGCATCTCTTTGAACCATGTCTAGGTTACCACTTCACACTCGAGGGGGGCCGGTGGCACAACTATTGGAATAAATAACTTTTGGTTTGGTAGACTAGTCAACTCCTACGAGGTTCAAAAACATCATTGGATTGTTGCCTCCTTTGGGGGCACCTTCCAGTTCACTGTGGTCTCCATGGATGCCCCAAATAGGGAGTAGGAGCAGATTGACACTTGGGTCTCTTTGGACTCACTTTCCCACAATGTGGTTCTTTGTGGGGACTTCAACATAGTGGAAGACCATTCAAATCGGTGGGACAACAAGGGGCGTACCATTGATGGTTAGGAGAAAGATATCTAGGACAAAATCAAGCTCCACCTGGACCTAGTGGAGATTAAATATACGAATGGCTTCTCGTGGTCGAACCATATACAAATGGCTTCTCCTAGTCGAACGTCCAATCTGGGGACAACTTGAGGAAAGCAAGACTTGATAGAAGCTATATTGCACAAAACACTATCCATTAGTGGGGCCAACCTGACATCTCTCGACAGATTGACCTTTCCATATCAGACCACTACCCTATTATTTTCACTTTCAAGCTGATTGCCAAATTCAAAAAAACACCCTGGTTTCATGCTTGCATGATGTCTTTCTCCCTTCCCTCCATCCATCATGAAATTACCTTGGTATGGAAATCGACATTCGCCAATGGTGCCTCACGGACCAAATGTTGGAGGGTTGCGGTTGTGAAGACTCATCAAATTCTGGTTAGGACTCACAAGATGCTTTAAAATGTTTGGCGGAGGCAGAGAGAGAAGCTCTATCAGAGGCTCTGGTGCCTTGAGGAGGAAGTGAACAAAGGGAACTACCAATACCAGACGGGACTATGGAAAATCAGAGGCATGCTGAGATACGAGGAAGAAATTCAAAGGAAAAACTTGCAAGTATACTTTAAAGAATGGTGGGCGAGTAAGGCTTACAAACCAACTAAAGAGATGTGTGGCATCCTCAAGAGGAAGCAAACTAGAGACTCTATTCCCTTCTTGATAGTATTAATGAGCTCGAATGCAAAACGGAAGAGGAAAACAATGCTATTATTGTTGACCATTTTACTAATCTCGTGGGGGTGTGTTGCTCTAGCACAATGGTGAGAACCACATTAAGAAGCTCCACCTCCTTAATGTCAATCCGTGGAAGAGATAGGAGTGATATGAAGATCGTGAATGTGAGATGAAGTGAGAGTGAAGGTGAGAAGCATAGAGATGCACACACACATATACACACAACGAAGAGACAAGCAAGACACAATGGAAGGTCGAAAATCCACTCTATTACTCAAGAACACTCTTACAAGCTCAAAATAGCTCTAAGCTTTTCTCTACTCAAACAAAATAACCTCTAAAATGAGCTCTCTAGCTCTTTTTATAGATTGTAGACTAGTTTTGACCGGTTTCACATCTAGTGATCGGCATAGTTAAAAAATAGGTCCTAGATGCAATTTGAAAGGGTAAACGGTGTCTAAAAATAACCAAAATTGGTATGCTCATTCTACCTAAGCTCCTCAAGCTCGAGGACTCCTCGGCTTACACAAAATGGAGCTATAAATTACAAAAAGGGTTTTTCTATGTTACATATATTATAAAAGTGATGAAAATCACTGTTGGAGGTTTTGAAAAGTATTTATAAAACATAAATCTTTGAAAATTTGATTCGACTGACTCCCTGCTCTGTCTTTACATGCTTTCGTGTCTTCTATGCCTCTGGCTACTACCAACACCCCCCTCCCTCTCGCTTCTGTCATCCTCGACAGAACCTTGTTGCGGGATCTGTCGAATGTAATTCTATAGTAGGTCTTGAGCAAGGGTGTGCTCTGAATGCCTCGGGCCAAATCTGCCTCGAGTTTCTCCCAATCAATGGGTTGCGGTTCATCTAATGGCGGGAGTCGATAATGCATGGAATATACCATCTGTTCACAAGAAAATACTTGAAGTAAATGCATAGGTCTGCTGATGAACACTTCCGAATGGTATTCCCAGAAACTGGTTGTGAACATGTCTTCGAAGGTCTGCTTATAGCACGCCGGTAAGTATTTAATTCTGCAATGTCAGGCATAACACACCCCGACTGATGGAGTTGTACTCATATCATATGCAAGATCTAGATTACCATGCTCGAAACCCAGGGTGTTCACATGGGGTGCCTTGACACATCTGAAGACTTTAAAAACCATCTGCATCATGTCAAATATCTTGACAGTCATGTGCGCTGCTATATCGTCCATGTGTTTTAAGCGAGGGAGCAAGTGATGAATCGTTGACATCATGTATCCGATTGTAGGTGGTTCGGTGGGTGGCCTGAAGTATGGGTAGTTTAGCCAATCCTGGCATTGCTTGTTGTTATGTACTTTTATAGCAAATGCCTTCCAGGAACGGCGATGTGGCATTGGTCCCCAGCATGGGTTGTACTTTAAGTGTAGAGGTGCCTTAACCCAAGTACTCATCATCTCTGGATAATTCTGTAAGAGATCCTTGCGCCAATCTGGTTGATAGATCTCTCCTTGTTGTGCATCTAGTGGCAAATCTTCCGACTCAACGTGGGACGTCTTCATGCCTGTTTCTTTCTCTATGGCCAACTGATATTCTGCCATTAACATAAAGTAAGGCTTGTATTGTAGCTCGTGCCCTGATATGTTTCTGCGAGGGGCCAAATGAGCAAAGTAGGGAGAATGTAAAATTCTTTCTTCAATCATTTCCATGGCATGTAACTGCGCCTCTACCCTTGCTGAGTGGGTTGTTCCAAGTTCTTCGATTGTCTTCATCCATGCGGGAGTTGGAAGTTCGAAAGTCGTCTGGCCTTTGGCCGTGACTCGTCCGCCTGAGATGGGTTGGGGTTCATATGCTTCTTCAAAAGTTTCCTCCACCGGAATAGTGACTATTTCTTCGTCTACTGGTAGTTCCAGTGGGGAGTCTGGCCTGGGGGGTGCTTCATATACGGCTATCTGTGATTGAAGAGTTGATACCTGGGCCCGTAATGCGTTGAGTTCCTCTAGGATGTTAGGAGATGGGTCCGCAGGAGCTGGTAGTCCTTGTGGTATTGGTGCTCTTAACTGCAATATCTTGTGTTCATCTTTGAGCTTCTGAAACTCCTCGTTCATGCTGTCGTACTCATCTAACAATCTGACATGATCATCTAACAACATTTTCATAGATTCTGAGGGCACGGCCTTAAAGCAACTGGGGCTCAATGGTTGGTCTGGTTGATCTAGGGCAGCTTCTAAATTTTCTCTGTTCTGTTCCTGTAAGCGCTGGTTCTCATCTTTTGCTGCTGCCAAGTGGCGTTTGAGTAAGCCCATGTTCCTGGTAAGTGTCACGTTGTGAATCGTCTGGGCCCTTAACAAGTTATCGATATCTGTGACAACCTCTTTCGTCTTTTCTTCACTTTCTAGTTCAAGTTTATGATAAGCCTCTCGTAGCTCTTGGTATCTGGTGTTGAGGGAGGCATTCTCGATGGTCAGTGAATTTAGCTACGACTGTAAATCATTGGTTGTCTTCTACAGCTGCTGATAATTAATTCCAAGAGACATGAACTCATCTCTTACTTGAGTCATACACGTGAACATTTGTCAAAATGCGGTGTCTATAGTGGGTGATAATATTAGTGACGGAGTGAATGCAGTTGCGGTGTATGTGGGTGTTGATGCAAAGGGTAAGGGAAATGGGGATGGGAATGTGGATGCAGTGGTGACAGTGGAAAAACTTGAGGTGCCTAAATATGGTGGTGCCATGAATGAAGTGAGCAGGGGTGCAGTGGACGGTGAGATATCCATGTCATTGGATGTGGTATCAAGTGCGGTGACTGTGAATAATGGCGTGAGAATGGGTGCATGCGTGGGTGTAAATACAGGGTTTACAAAGGTTGAAGAGTAATTTACAGAGGGGTTCTCTTGTATTGCTTGGTGGAAAGGGGAAAAATGAATTGAGGTGGGTCGAGGGGGTGATACAGGGGAGAAAGTCATCGGGGTTAGAAATGGAAATAGTGGTCTCGAGGGTGTAGGGAAGGATGGAAAAGATGGATGGAGAAATGGATTGGATAGAAGTGTAGAAGTCCGAGGGGGTAGACTAGGTTGAGTGGGTGCGGGAAGTGTGGGAGGAATGGATGTGAGGAAGGCTTCTGCTACCGCGCTATCCAAAGATGTGTATGGTCTGGGAGAGATTGGATGTATAGGGGAGATTGGAGATACGGGAGGTGAAAGAGGAGCGATTGGGGTGGCGGGTGCTTCGGTCGCAACGAGGGTATGTACAGTAGTAGTGTGGGGTGGAGAGTCGATGATAATGGTGTCTTCTGCCAATGAGCCTTCAGGGATGAGACGTGCTTCCCTGGCCTATTCTGAAGATTGTGCACCTGTGGGTACACAAATGTATTCACCAGGTTTGGTTAATAAGCAGACTCTGTGAGGGTCATACTGCGGTAACGGTTTCCTCTGCAAATATCTTAGGGATTTGGTGGATCCCACTGATTTGACAAGTTCCCTGAAGCCTTTGATGTATACCTCTTCAAAGCCGCCTGAGACAAGTTCTTGCTCTATAAGTGCTTGGCTCTCTTCCTCAGTTAACTTCTTACGTGCCCATACTTTTTCCATGGTGTAGTATAAATTTTTGATGGTGAGCGTATAAGCTGCTGCTTTATCACCTTGGGTGTCGGTTTGTTGTCCTTGTTCATCTGTCTGTACATGCTCTTGGGATTCATGAGTGCCCTGGTTGGCTTCATCGTCTCCATCATCTTCATCGGTTTCTATCCTTTCCTCCTCGGAACTAGACACTACTTGTCCTTGTGGTTGATCCGGGGGTCGGGTAGCTTGGACGTTCGTATTCTTGAGAAAAGATCTATCCTTCTGAAAACTGAAACTCACCTGAAAACACATCTTGCATCTCGAAGTCGAATGTTGTGTCCGTAGGTTCGGCTTCCAAGTTGGGTATCTGAAAAGAAAAAGCTTCCGCACCATTAGTGGTGAGAACTTCTGCTGCAGTGGTGGTAGGTTCCTGGATTGATGTTGTTTGTGAGGTAATCGCACTAGTAGTGCCTTCTGTAACAATAGGTCGTGATAATCGTATGCAAATAGGTTATACAGGGGCTTCTGTAGGAGACTATTCTGGAGAGGGTTGCGGTGATGGTGATTCTGGAACCTGGAGGCATGGGATAGTACCTCTCATGCACTTTCCTGCTCGTCCTTTGCTAGCCTTCCTAGCTTTCTTTGTTGTCCCCTTGAATGCTTTCAACTCCTCACTTGTTATTGCATGCTCGATTGGTAAATCGTATGCCAAACACATATATACAATGCGTGTGAGAGCGCAACATCCATTGATGACCTTCTTTCTTTCCCATCTATGTTGGGCAAGGTAGAGCTGATCAATTATCCAGCTGGCTAGGTCTACCATTTGAGGTCCAGTACATGCTAAATATAAACCAAACCAGATGCGTTTGTGGGGCATGGTGAATCTATCCTGAGCGGGGAATGCGAAATGTTGCATACATATCCTCAACGGTTTAGAGAGCTCAGGTGTGATTGCTGAAATATCTTCCCACTTAGTAACATCTCCGCATTTCATTGGCTCTGTAACCAGCCTTTCTGGTTCTGTCGGCGTATGTGTTCCATGGATCTTGATTGCAGCATGAATCAGATCTTTAGACCGATAAAACTTCTTATATGGCGGATCATTTACTAATGACGGCAAAATGAATGTTCCTGGTAGATCCTTGTTCTCTGAAGCTGTCAATGTTGTTACTAAGTAGTAGCATCTGTAGAAATCTGGTTTAGGCAAAGGATCACTGAAATATTCTGTGAAGCCTGCTCTCGCCCAAACATGCGTTAAGTCTTCGGTGTTCTATAGTCCTTCGAATTCTCTTGAGAAGAATTGGTACTTGGCCCAAGTATGGTGGTCAAACGCCAAATTGGCCTCAAAAATGAAATTTGCATCCGCTAACGGTCCTGCTAGCCCTTGAAACTAGTGAGAGTTGCAATGAATCTTCTCAGTGTATCCCCTAGGAGGATCGTCAATTGGCATAGGTCCTGGAAATCCCTGAAATTCTGGTGGTTGAGCCGTAAGATGGGGCTCCGCGAGTAGTTCTCCAATATTGGCCATAGGTACACTAGGGCCAGCTTCAGATGATCCTTCTATCTGCATGATGAGTGATGCGAGGGCGTAGAAGATCTTCTACAAAAGATTAACGCATTAGTATGGAAATTAATCATGATCCCATTAAAGTGAGACCGCAATCCCTTTCCATAACCGATGTGTAACCCGTGTAGCCGAGTGTTGTGATGTGGTTTATGGAATGATTGTTGCACAACTAATGCAGGTCTCTAGACACCTACATGCTTCAGATAATGCATACATTTCTTGATGAGATGTTATGACAAGTGATGTTGGGTTATAGTGTGTGGATTCATACAAGGTTCAGTCGTGAATGAGTTATTACAAGGTTGTAGATTAGTCAGGGTGGGAGTTATGTTAGGTAAGGGGTTCGGAGAAGTCGTTTGAACACGTTTCGGTATCCATTTCCTAAGAGTTTCTGAACGGATGGTATGTTTCTTCTGAGGGACAAAAGATGATATATGATTTGGTGGTATTGAGGGGTGAAGAGATTTCTGAGGGTTATATATTACATGGCTTGAGGGTTGAGCTATTATACACTGTTTGGGTACCCATATCTGCATGGGTGTGGGTCAATTCGTAAGGTACTTCTTGGCGATCCAAATTTGTCGAATGTTCGTACTCGTAGAAGAAGGTCGAGAAGGCTTTGGATATTGTTTTTGCTTACGTTGAAACTTCTTCTGAGCTTCGTCTGCACTGTTGAAATCTGTTGGTGGTTTTTGTCCTTTTGGCACCCATATTTGTCTCGTGCCACTTGCTTTGTGATAGTGATACTACAGCTTTCTTCCTTGTGTCATCTGATATTGTCGTCCGTCTGGGTTCCTTCGTCGTGGTTGACTCCTTTGTGGTTGAGGTTGAGAGGTCGAATGGACACTCTGCTTTGGAAAAGAAGAGAGGTCCAACACTTGGAAAACTTGCCCATTAGGAACTGCATCGTTTCGTACTATTAATCTAGGCTAGTCCGCGGTAAGTGTGGAAGGATGGGCACTGCAGGGTGTTTTGCCCATGTGGCTACTGATGTAGTCCACCTGACCTGCAATGGTCCCCATTTCTCTGCTGATGAAACCCACCTGACTGCTGATTGTGTCCATTTGACCAAGCGGTTGGGCGGTTGCCCCTTCTAGTTTGCAGGAAGCCCAAGGGAAAATCTCCTGACGTCCTTCTGATTGACAATTGTCCATCGCCAAGCCCTCGTGGGTTGGTGTAGACGTAACGTGACTCATCTGACCAAAGATCTTCCGGTCTTCCGTCGCATGCATTTCATAGGGTCTAGGGTTGCATACTTCAGGCGGGATGTCGTTAGGGAAGTCAAGCGGTATCACTCGCTTCTGATCTAAGGTTCCAATATGTAAGGAGCCTTGTCTAAGATTTAGGTCTACTGAGTGATCGTATAGCCAATCTTGGCTAGGGATTAGGGGTTCTATCAGGTCCTCATCATGGCACACTAGTAACTTTACTGTCATAGTCACTTCGTTTATGAGGATAGGAAGGTCCACCTCACCCATGCAAGGGGTTTCCATGCCTCCTAGCCCTATGAGGTATGCCTCAATTGGCCTCATTTCTATTCCTGAGTCCTTATAGTGGGACCATCTAATCGCACTAGTCACAACACCTAAGTCAATTAAAGCCCTGAGCTCTTGGCAAGGGTTGCCGTGCTCTAGCCTGACTGTAATGAATGGTCTCTGATCCACTATGCTAGGATGGGTACTTGAATTTTCTTGACACATGGCCATGGGGTATCTGGGTGTTGTTTCTAGACGGTTATAATGTTCTCTCCCTAGTCCTTGTCGTCTTAGCTTCATGCGCTTAATGCGTTCTATAGCTTCTGTCTGAGCTTCAGCTCGTATTCTATTTTCTTCCTCCTTACGCTTCTTTGCCAATGTGAGTCATCTAAGCATATCCTCAGTAAGAGGTTCCTGGTATAACTTGACTCTACAACCACTAATGTAATTAGGCATTATGTCTCCTTCTAAGGTGGCTAATTGTACTGCTCCACTTGTCGAGAGTCTATTAATGATCATAGGTCCATAACCTCGCTTTTCTAACTTCCGTGCGTGTTGTTTCAGCGTACATACTAGAACTAAATCTCCTTCTTTTAAGCCTTTATCTTTCACATGCGCATCAAAATATTCCTTATGTCGCTTCTTTGCTGCGTATATTCTTGCTACTGATCTCAGCCTAGTTTCTCCTAATCGTTCCAAGTCCATTATCCTTGCTGATAATTCATGGCCGGTCCACTGATGTTCTTGTGCAACCTTAAGGGTCGGTATCAAGAAGTCCAAAGGAAGCACAACATTTTGACCAAACACCATATGAAAGGCAGTTGCATTGAGTATGGTCTTGTAGGCCAATCGATATGCCCAAACAGCGTGGTGTAACTGTTTGTCCCAATCTGAACGTTTGTTGTTCACGAGTTTCGTCAGTACGTTACAAAGGATCTTGTTAGTACTTTTTGCTTGATCGTTGGCGTGAGGATGATATGGTGCGGATTTCTTATGAATCACCATAAAATCCTATAACAAATATTCAATGACCTGGTTTAGAAAGTGAGTTCCTCGATCGCTCACTAACTCTATAGGCAATCCATATCTTGTAAAGACATTTTCAAATAAGAATTTTGCAGTCGTGTGTGCATCATTCTTTTTTGTGGCTTTTGCCTCTACCCATTTGGTAAGATAATCAGTCGCAACAATAATGTATTCAGCATGTGTACCTTTTGCAGGGGGGTTAATGGGTCCTACAAAGTCTATACCCCACTTAGAGAATGCACGTCCTCCCATCATGGGTTTCAATGGCATTTCATCTCTGCGAGTAGGAAATTGAGTTCTTTGGCACACATCACATCTCTTTACATAGGTATGAGCATCCATGTGAAGAGTGGGCCACCATAATCCTGCAAAGAGGATGGCTTTGATTATCCTGTCGGGGCCAAAATGACCTCTTGCAACACCTTGGTGTGCAGTCTCTAGTATGCTCAAATAATCGTTCTCATGAACACATTGTCTTAGGTATCCGTCTCGTCCTTGTTTGTATAGATTGTCGCCAATAAGTGAATAGTCTTGAGCTTCCTGCTCTAGACTTCGTTGTCGTGCTAAAGTCATTCCTTGAGGGAATGTGTTCGTCCTCAAGTATGTCACTAAAGGTTCACTCCATTCTGGTGTGAGAGACATGTGATATAATGTAGCATGTTCTACTGGTGGTCTTTCACAACAAACAAGGCATTCTTTACACAACTTGTAGACATCTGCTTCCATAGAAGGCCAATATACTCCTAGTCTATGCAGAGTCTGCAAAGTACGATGTTTCGAATGATGTTGCTTTAATGTACCTACATGTGCTAATTGCAACCAATTCACATGTTCTGATTCATCTACACAACAAGCAAGAATCTTTTGATTATCCTGTTTATATATACTTCCTGCTATTATTTGATATCTTTGAGATTTGGTAATCTCTCCTTCTTTGATCCTTATCCTAGGATTCTTGGGTCCATATGTGAGAATAGGGACAATAGGCTTAGCCCATTTTGGTGCTATCTCAAGGTTAAACAAATATGCATCTGGTAACTCATCCACTATTCCTTGAGGAGCTTCTTTTGTGGTTAATCTTGAGAGGTGGTCAGCTCTAAGATGTGTCTTTCCTTTCTTGACTACTACTTCAAAGTCATACTCCATGAGTAATAGAAACCAACGTATTAATCTTCCCGTGTTACATGGCTTATTGACTAAATACAGTAATGCTTGATGATCCGTAAAGAATTTGAACTTATTTTCCAACAAATAGTGCCTGAATTTCTTTATCACGTAGATCATTCCTAATCCTTCTCGTTCCGTCGTGGTGTAATTTCTTTCTGCTGCGTTCAACTATCTGCTCGCATAAGCTATGGGGAGATCTATATTACCTTCATTCGTGGGTTGTGCTAACACACATCCTATGGCATAGTTGGATGCATCCACATGTACATGGAATGGCTTACTCCAATCCACGGTTGTCAATATAGGTGCTAAGCACAAACATCGTTTAAGTTCATTGAATGAATTCTCACATTCATCTGTCCATTCAAACTTGGCGAAAAGAGAGTACAGACGCTTGGCTATGATTGCATACATGTGTATGAATCGTCTGTAATAACCACAATGACCCATATATGCCTGTACTTTTTTTAAGTTATTTGGTCTAGGTAGTTCTACAATCACTTTCACTTTTTCTTCATCCGTAGAGATTCCATTCTTTGACACAATGTGTCCTAGAATTTTGCTTTGTCTGACCATGAAAACACATTTTTCTGGGTTCAAACAAACCTGATATTCTCGACATTTTTCCAATACTTGTCTTAATTTTGGGATATGTGTCTGTCTGATATTTGAATGTGCACATAAATCATCGACTTAAACTTCCAAATTCTTGCGTAAGAATTCCTTAAAAACATGACACATGAGTCGCTGGAAAGTGGCGGGTGCATTTGTTAAGCCAAAAGGCATCACATGAAATGCAAATATGCCCCATTATGTGGCAAAAGCCATCTTGTGTTGATCTTCTGGAGCAATGGCCACTTGATTATAGCCTGAGAAACCATCAAGAAAGTTGTAAACTTCCTTGCCCGCAACTCTTTCCAATAAATGTTCCGTGATAGGAAGAGGATAACTGTCTCTAATCGTGGCGGCATTAACTTTTTTAAGGTTAATAGACACACGCAATTTTCCATTCTTCTTGGGCACAACCACAATGGGGGATACCCATTCGGTATGCTCAATTTCATATATGAATCCTGCTTCTATCAAACGATCTATCTCTTCTTTAATCTTCACAGCGTAGTTATCATTATACGTGTATGGTTTCTGTTTCGTAGGTTTTGCATCTGGAGTCGTAGGGTTTCTATGAGAACATATATCCGGGTCTACTCCTTTTAGGTCTTTGTAACTCCAAGCGAACACATCTCTATATTCGCGAAATAGGCCTACTAACTCTTTTCTTCTTCTTCATTCGTCAAATCATGCCCTATGTATGTACATTTTTCTTCTTCTCCTTCTATCGCTACTATGATTTTCTTGGTTTTCTCTCGATTATCATATACTTCTCCAATGTCAGCTTTTCTGTTAGGCATTCGTACCATTATTCATCTATCTTCTATTTCATATTTCTTGAAGTTCTCGGGAACCTCAAACAAAGATTCTTCTGTTTTTGACATGGTTTCTTTCTTCTTTCTTTTCTTGCCTTCACTCTTAGTGGTCACTTGTGTGGTCATCCTCACACCATTCATAAGTTTGTTCGTGTCTCTGAGGGTAAGTTTCTACTTCATAGAAATATTCTTCCTCTGATGCAAAGGGTGGGTCCATAATAATTGACTCTAGATCAAAATCACTCGCATCCTCAAATGCATCAGTGTTAGGTTCACATTCTTCAATAATCGAATCACACACGATTGACTCTATTGTGAAAACTGAAATGTCATAGCCATCCTCGTCACAGTGGGGTGTCCATTTTTTTTCATTGATGTCTACATCCATGGTTGCTAGGATTTTTGCCCAACCATGAGGTTCGAATTCCTCGTCTGGAAATACTACAGGTGCATAAGTTGGGTCTTGAAGAGTTCGTGGATGTTGTTCTGCACCTAAGGTTCTGGCTTCTAACCGTTCTTCCTCTTGTTTTGCTACTTTACACATCCATAAATGAGTATCCTCGTGCAACCATGAGGGTTCTGACTCTAATGAGTGTACTGATTCCGTTTCTACCTGTGTCTTATGGATGGTATTCCATTGTATTGGGGGTACACCTCTATGTGAATAGTCTTTAAGATTGACTTTAGTAGTCACTCCTAAATGTTTCAAGTACAAAGAATTAGTTCTCCAATCTTGTACAATTTGCAACTGATGCATGAATGGTCATCCTAAAATCATCTCATAAGCATGATTTTTACTAAAATCACAAATGGCAAAGGTATGCTCAAATTCCACACCACAAGTGGTGAGAGATATGCCTTCTAGTAAGCCTAATGGCTTCTCTATATGTCCGTCATCCATTTGTAGTTTCATCCTGGTGGGTCTTAATGCTAGCTTACCCCAACGTTTCCATAAAGCGGTGGTAGCAATGGCTACTCTGGCTCCTGAATCTAAGATGGCTTTGGTGGTATAGCCCTGATGGGTTATTGGAAGATAAGTGTTACCTTCCTCTCCTTCGCTTACATCTCCGATCTTTTCTATGGGTATCTCTGGTACCTCCTTGTGTGTTCATATATGTAAGGGAGCAGTAGCAAGCTCAGGGAATTGATTTGCTACATGCTTCCACAATTCTGGTTTAACCTTCAACAACTCCTCTAGAGTGAGATTACATTGAACTTTGGTATTCTTTATCACTTCCGTGTTTCTAGGAATCACTGATTCTTCATTCCTCACTATTATCGTGGGTGCTCTCATACTAATAGACTTTGCTTCCCAAGGTCCTGTGAATTGAGGTAATTCTTGTAAAGAATTAGATTCAAAGCCTGTGTGTTCACTCAGTTGTTCTTCCTCTACATCATCGTAAATAGAGGGAATGTCTTGGGGAAATTGTTCCTGCAAGTCGTCTATTTCTTTGATAAGAGGATGAGTTCCTTGTTCTTTTCTCCACTTCTCTTCTTGGATTTCTCTCAAGAATTCATGTGAATACCTATGTATGGAAGACAAATTGTCTTCACCCTAGGTGTTTGGTACTTGAGACAGGGATGGTGCATTCCTTTCCTGTGTCTCTGATGCAATTGGGTTCCTATGCTGATCCTTTTTCTCTTTGCTATCAATCAAGTATTCTAACCTCTCCATTAATCCTTGTAAGTGTAACTCCGGTTTTGCCATGTTATTCCAATTAAGATATCTAGAGGCTTCAAACATAGCTTGTGCTAATTCTACCATCTTCATGCAAAGTTTAGTCCTCTCAATTTCTAAGTCTGCTCGAGGGTGGTTCTTGCTCATTTCAGCTATATGGGGTCCTTCTTTTATTCTTGCTTGATATGCGCGAAACATCATGTCTAGGTTTTCTGGTATGGGTTTGGCTAGAACTGATCTTGATCTCTGAGCTGGGTTCTCCTGATTCGATTCCTGTGAAGTCAATTCTATGATTTTGGCTCTCGATTCCTTGAGACTTCCTTCCAACTCAGTTATTTTTTTACTCCACTTTCTCTTGATTCTTTCTCTGGAATCTTTCGAAGATTTTGTCTTTTTATTGCTAGACTCTCCAACTTCACTAGTTCCGGCTATTTTCTCAGCGTTAGGCTGTTGATTCTCTAAGAGCGCCTAGGCTCTTGTTATAGCTTGGATAGGCACGTATGTAGGGTTGATCCATCTGCGTTGTTTACAATACCTATCACATTGATTGGTGTGACATTTGAAGCATTAGCAGGGTTCTTAGGACAATCTTTTATGACATGCTCTTTACCACAATCGGCACAAAAGCCTTGTATGTTATAATAATGAGACTGTCTCGCTATCGAAGGATGTGAACAATCCTTTATGAAATGATCTCCTTGGCACCTAAAGCATGGTCCTCTAGGACCCTATGGTCTTTGTTGTCTCAATTGGGGCCGTGGATTTGGATTTGTGTACATCACATTAGCATAGTTGGGCTCCCAATTGGGTTCCAATGGTGGACTATCATATTGATATGTCTCCACATGTTCTGGTGACTCTAAATAATATGCGGGTGGACTATCCACATGAGTAGAGTCAAAACTGTTTGAGTTCGGGTCACTTTCTGTGATTAAGGGTGAAGAGGGAACTAAAGCCCTATTGAGGGTTTCTTCTGCAGCAACATATTTAACTAAGATGACATTGGCTGGTGGGGGTGGCTGCTGAGCTAAGACAGGTTGTGGTCTCTGTTGAGCCTGATAAGGATAGTTCTATGGAGGCCTATAGTAATGAGGCTGAGCATTATATTGACCTTGATATCTACCTGGTTGTGCATATGCTTGCGGGTAGTTTTGTCTCACTGCTTGTTTGTTGTATGGGCAGTCCTAAGCCATATGATTTGTGTATCGTCTCTCAATCGTATAGTATTGGCCACTCGGGTTGGCTTGCAGTTGTGTTGCATTGGGACACACATTTGCCATATGATCACCACCACAGGTGTAACAACGCTTGTTTGTTGTTACCCTAGGCATCTGTTTACTAGAACTCCTAGTTTCTGCGCCACTTTTTCTGCTAGATCTTCTATCGAGCTAGAAAGTTTTGAAGATGCTAGAGATGAACAATCTGAATCCTTATAGACCTTCGAGAGTTCCAACTCATCTCCTAAGTTGTCCTCAATGTCTATGCAAATTCTTACACATTGCTCTAGCATTCTGGGTTCCTTCAAGTATATGTAGGCGCATAGTTTAGAGCTCAACAGGCCATCTAAAAACAATGACACTTGCTTGGCCTGTGAGGGTAACTCTTGCATAGGACATCTCTCCACATATTGTCTAAACCTACGTCCTGCCAGTCTAACCGTTTCTTGAGGGGTTTGTTTGAAACTATGAATCAATGAAGACGTGTCATCCCTGATTCCACTTTTAGAGAATTCTGTGATGAATGACTCTAAAAAGTGATGGATGTCTCTAAATTGCCTTTTTTGCAATGGTTGGAACCAAGTTAAAGCTGTGTTCTTTAACGTTAGTCCAAATGCGTTGTATTGCGTGAACATGTCTTCTACTTGTTCTACCCTTATCACTTGCTTAAATTCCGCAACATGGTCATAGGGATCTCCTGTTCCATCAAAATAATTTTTTATGGATTTTACTAATTGAGTGGGTCTTAATATTCTTGCGTGTTCACGTGGTCTAGGTAGAGGAAAATCATCTCTACCATCTGGCATTCTTTGTCTTTCCACTCTGTCTGTGTCTATGGTGGTTCTATCTCTCCCTATAGGATGATTAAAACTTACTTTTGGTCTTTCTTTATTTTTCTCTCTTTGATTAGCATGGGTGGAGGATGTTCCTGCCCCTTGTTGGCTCGCATTTAAGTTTGTTCGAGATGGAGGGAATACCAAATCACCTCTCCATGTGTATGTGTTTCTTGCGTAGTCAGGTACCACAAATACTCTTTCTGAAGTTTCATCCAGGTATACCACCTTTCCATGTGTATCCGGGTCCTTGAACTCGTAAATTGTGATGGTGCCTACCTCACTAGGTTGTTCCGTTCTATACCTCCAAAATGCTTCATCTATTTCTTTATTCACAAACAACTCTATGCTTCTGTTGTCGTGAGGGATCCACTCTGGGATGAGTACTCTTGTCAGTACAGATTTCCCTCTAGGTGTTCTAGGTTCTTCTAATGGCTCTTTTCCTTGGGCTCTCGCTTCCGTCTCTAACTGAATTACACCAAACGTACTTAAGATGTACATCGTTCCTTCTTTGTCTATGTATGAGTCTCTCTCGAATTTCACCATTGGATGTTCCAATCCAATGGGTTGATCAGGATTGTGCATTTGCACCACTTGTCTTCGCAAACCATCCTCATAAATGTGAGCACCTAATCGGTTGGTTCGGAGAAATTCTAATTGAGTCCTATAGGGTCCTTCTTGTTTTTCTAAATATGCTATGTTTGACCCTCCTTCTGGTCTTTCCGTGCTAAAAGCCATTTGTGATTCACTCGTGTCTGAGCTCAACTCGTAGGGATTACTATTATTCAATTGTTGTGCCCACGATTGTGTAGTAGTGCCTACACTTGCTTCTCATGATCTAAGGCTTCGTCAGTCTGACTTACCTATATGTTTTCCCGATCTAAAGTTCATGAATTTTCTTCACGATTCTTCTGATCGTCAATGGTTCCTTTTTCTTACTTTCTTGATTCTCTAAATTCCTTTAGATTCTTGTCTAGATGTATGCGTCAGGAATCGACTTTCCATGGTACTTTTGAGTTCTCGTTCCGTCAGACTTAGGTTCTTTCCTTTAGGTTTTCGTATCACACGCCTTTACACCAATCTTGAACTTGAGAAATTTAATCTCTTGAACTTGATCGTTCATATCATCGTTAATCTAATCCAGAATGCTACCGTTTTAGTCTAAGCTAATAATTGACTGAGGGGGTTGAGTAATCTTCCAACCTCGAGTCAGCTTTGTTGGTTGCTCTGATGCCCAAGAAGCCGCGCTTACCAAGCCCTGCGTTCTTCACTACCTTGCTTTGGTTGCCCTTGATTGCCCTTGCTAGACCTGAAAAATTCCACTATTAGACCAATTATCAAATGGATGATCAAGCACTTGAGTATATACACCCTTAAAGGTCCTTTCCCTTTTGCCCAAAATTTCAACGCTCAAAAAACGGACTTTGGATGAAAAAGATATGATCGTTTAGGCCCTCAGGGGTAAAAATTGACACTTAGGTTTTTCTCCAAATATGAGTTAAGGGGTCTCCTATGAGTCTAATCACCCAAAAATTTGCCAAAAATAGCCCCAAAATTGGCCAAAAATTGAAACCCTAAAATTTGTGTTTGGGGTGGGCAATCGCGATGGTTTGAGATAATCGCGATGGTCTGGGACCGTTGCGATGGTCCAAGTGAACTATCGCAATGGCGTGGCACAATTGCGATGGTCCAAAGGAGCGAACTGTCACGATGGTGGGAAATGAATGATCACGATGGCATGATCTGTGAACCGTCGCGATGGCGTGAGTGAACAATCGTGATGGTGTGAATGAACCGTCGCGATGGTCCAATCGGCGAGCAATCGCGATGGCGTCAGTCAACGGTCAACGGGACAATCACGATGGCGTGAGCCCATCGTGATGGTCACAAAGCACGATGGCGTGAGCCAATCGTGATGGTTCAAATTTGGAAGTGTCACGATGGTCTAAGGGTATCGTCACGATAGTCTAGCTTGCCATGTGGTAGCATCGGCGCGATGGCATGAGCCAATCGTAATGGCGTGGGGTCAACGGGATCGTCGCGATGGTCCAAGTGAACCATCGCGATGGCTCAAGTGAGCCGTCGCAATGGCGTGAGACCGTCGCGATGGTCCGGCCGAGCCGTCGCGATGGCGTGAGCCAATCGCGATGGTGTGACACAATCACGATACCGTGAGCCAATCGCGATGGTCCACCAAAATGCAAATTTTTGCAATGCAAGTATGGATTCCTATATACGCAAGGGTTGCCTACACGCTGGTGAACTCGCTCACCTCAAATTCCGAACTTGGCAGACCATCGCGATGGTCTGACACAGTCGGCATTTTCTGACAGAAAGTGATTTGCTTACCTCTTTACAGCCTTCCTGATGCTCTGGAGCACTGTACCTGCAAGAAAACTCAAAAACACGGTAGCACATGCAAGCACAAAAGCTCTCTCTCTCTCTCTCTCGCATGCACAAATGAGGGGAAATGAGGAGAATGGGTGAATATGGTGAATTTTCTGATTTTTTCGGAGTGGAAGATGATGATGTGGTGATGAAGATGGAGTGTGGGCGAGGTGAAAAACACTAAAAACTAACTAAAAACAACAACAAAATTGAAATTCTTACTTCCAATGCCACTTCTTGCTATACTCTTACCATCACACATTCGTCCTAGACTCGATCCCCGGCAATGGCGCCAAATTTGGTGTTGCTCTAGCACAATGGTGAGAACCACGTTAAGAAGCTCCACCTCCTTAATGTCAATCCACGGAAGAGATAGGAGTGATATGAAGATCGTGAATGTGAGATGAAGTGAGAGTGAAGGTGAGAAGCATAGAGATGCACACACACATACACACACACAACGAAGAGACAAGCAAGACACAATGGAAGGTTGGAAATCCACTCTATTACTAAAGAACACTCTTACAAGCTCAAAATAGCTCTAAGCTCTTCTCTACTCAAACAAGCTAACCTCTAAAATGAGCTCTCTAGCTCTTTTTATAGATTCTATACTAGTTTTGACCGGTTTCACATCTAGTGACCGGCATAGTTAAAAAATAGGTCCTAGATGCTATTTGAAAGGGTAAACGGTGTCTAAAAATAACCAAAATTGGTACGCTCATTCTACCTAAGCTCCTCAAGCTCGAGGACTCCTCAGCTTGCACAAAATGGAGCTATAAATTACAAAAAGGGTTTTTCTATGTTACATATATTACAAAAGTGATGAAAATCACTATTGGAGGTTTTGAAAAGTATTTATAAAACATAAATCTTTGAAAAATTGATTCGACTGACTCCTTGCTCTGTCTTTACATGCTTCCGCGTCTTCTATGCCTCTGGCTACTGCCAACAGGGTGCCTCTTCCCCTTCACAAGAGGGATTGCATGGTAACCATCTTGAGAGTCTCTCCCTTTAGAATTCCGCAGAATCTGAAGTCTCTCCTTGATGCACCCATTTCAGATAATGAGATTCTTGAAGTCATTGATACACTCCCCAATGGGAAAAGTGCGGATCCTAACGGCCTCATAAATGATTTTTTTAAGTCTTTCAGATAGGTGGTGAACACCCCTTTGTGCTTGGTTTGGCAAGAGGCATTAGCTTTTGATGCCCTCCCCGAATGCCTAAACAATGGTGTCATCAAACTTATCCATAAAAAGGGTAACAAGAATAGGATTGAAAATTGGCACCCGATCACGATGCTTCAAACAAGGTAGAATTTCATGTCACTTGAAGAGGTGGCTTAGCGAGGACCAAAAAGGATTCATCCAGGCTAGATCAATACCAAAAGCTGTCATTGATATTTGGGAAGGTCTCGATTTTGCTGAAGAGTCTGAGCAAGACATAGTATTTCTTAAAATCAACTTTGACAAAGCCTACCACAGGCTGGAATGGGACTTTGTTCTCCAATCTCTTAAAGACCTTGGCTGTAGTGAGAAATTCACTAAGATGATCGCTACATTGCTAGGAAACACACCGATGCAAATAAATATCAATGGCCAGATATCGAAGACTATTAGATTAAAATGTTCTATTAGGTAAGGATGCCCTTTGGTCCCTCTGCTTTTCGCTATTTCCATGGAAGGGCTTAGCCGTCTCGTGCAACACCACATGGAAATGGGCCATATTAAAGGTCTCTCTCTACCTTTCAACCATGGTCAGATGATCATTAGACTATTTGTAGATGACATGAACGCATTTGTGCACAATGATTTGACCAACATTGAGGCCTTTTGGGGGTTCCTTAACACTTTTTGTGAGGCATCTAGTTGCAGAATCTGCCACTCCAAAATTTCTTTTCGAGCCATCTTCGGACCTCCACCCCAACTGCTGGTTGACCATGATTGCCAAATTATCCCCGGGGGTCAGGTCTTTTGCCTTCTCGATATTTCGATAGGCTTTGGCGTCTCGATGACTAGCATTGAGGCCTTTTGGGGGTGCCTTGACACTTTCTGTGAGGCGTCTGGTTCCAGAATTAACCACTCCGAAACCACTTTCAGAGCCATCTTCAAACCTCCACCCCAATTGTTGGTTGACCATGATTATTGCCAAATTATCCCGGAGGGTCAAGTCTTTTTCCTTCTTCATATTCTGATGGGCTTTGGTGTCTCGATGGAACAACATTGGAATCAGGTCCTTTCTAAACTAGACAACAAGTTAGCATATTGGAAGGGCATGCAAATCAACCTCGCAAGCCATGCAATGGTAATTAATACCTTTCTCATCTCCTCGACCATCTACTTTCTCTCTTGCTGGAGGCCAAAAGATCAAGAACTTAGCAAATTGGAAAGAATCTACAAAAACTTTCTTTGGACAGGGAACCACAAATGAAGAGGAGTTCCCAAAATTAAATGGTCCACTTGCATCATCCAAAAAGATTGAGGGAGTCTGGGCATTATGGATATCGAAGGCATGGCTTAAAAGCTGGTGGCAAAGTGGATCATCAAGGCTTGGTGCAACTGTGAGACCTCTTGGGCCAAGCTCATTTTCAAGAACAAGAACATGATTATGCTGGTGGGCCTCCTGGGTTGGAAGGATTTGGACCTCCTTGCCCTTTTATTCTCCCTAGTTTAGGTTTCCCCAAAAGTCTCGAACCTTGTGCGCTCCCTGTGGAAGAGTTGGAACAAGTTCAAATGAATTGTCACAATCAGAGAAGATTGGAAATGGATGGCTAGTATCAGACAAAATGACTCAATCTAGTTTCTGATCTCGGGCATCAGGGATGTGGCATCTTGGAACCTCCAGAATGCCAAGAGGCTCTAGAACAAGGGCTTTAGACATTGGAAACACCTTTGGAAACAAGAAACTAGTGAGTGGATCAGTTTTGAGGTCATAGACCCTGAAATAAGAGTGAACTATGAAGAATGGACTCTCAACAGATGCCTAGTTTGGGAATGTTCAAAAATCTGACTCCTCAATGGTGGATCTGCTGTGCCACGAGGGTCTTATGTGGCACAATGGCAATTGCCTATCCAAAATTCCTATAATTAAGGTGAACTCGGATTATCATATCATGCTTGACAAGAAATGGTGCCTAACTTTGACAAGGTTGCGCTGGGATCTGAAGTTCATGTCTATCTGGCATCCCCTCATCGAGATAAAAAAATCAATTCTCATGTGGCAAATTCTCCATCGTGGTATCTGGACCAACCTAAAGGCTAACAAAATTTGTGGGGCTCCGCTGTGGTGCAAGCAATGTTGTTGCAACATTGAGGATCTAGGTCACATCTTCTTCACTTGCCCCAAGTCTCTCTTGCTCTGACGGAACCTTGGGAATATTTTGAGACTGCAGGCACAAATCACCTAGAAGCAAGTGTTGCTTGGTGAAGTGATCGGCTTCTCAGCGGCACTGTGGAACGCTATAAGAGGGGAAACCCTCTGGAAGATATGGCAGGAGCAATGTGCCAACAATTTTGGACACCCTCTAAAGAGTGGTCGATTGAGAAGTCGCTATTCCTCCTAGGCAAAAGAATCTCCAATTGTAAGAGGTCCCCGCCTTTTAGGCATCATAGTGTTTCTCATCAAGAACAAGTTTAAACCCACATGGGCCCTACATGAGGGGGATGCGAGGGTGGTGAACCTCCTTTCTAACACTCTCTAGACTCGCAACTTATGCCCTGCTTTGTGGAATTTGGGGGGTCCCGAGGGCACTAGTCCCATTCACTTGTAACTTGTCCTTTTTTCTTTAATTAAAGTCTAGGAGATTAGGCCAAGGCCGAACTTCCTCTTGGAAAAAGAAAACCTTTCCCTTCTGCCCTTCTGTGAACTTTCAAAGGCCATTTAAATGCATTTATGAGCACACACATGGCATTCACCCTCACAACATTATTTGATTTCTTAGCCGATGAGGTGTGGTCATGTGTGCTGAAGAACAGGTATTATCCAGCTGGAAAGCACAATCAAACATATCTAGTGCAAGTCTTAGGTTTTCTGGTTTATCACCAAAAAACAAGATTAGGCTGCAGCAACAATTGTCATCACTTCATCACATGACTAGATAGCAGCACACCATCAAAGAAATCCATACAATATACTACTTTTTTTTAATGCTATTAGTGATGTTGTGAGCATCTAAAATATTTTCACGTTTCTTATTGGCATCATGTCTACATTGTAAGAAATAACCTGAATACTCATTCTAAATAATCTAAAAAATAATCCCGGATGCATGTCAAACTTATTGGAATGTCAATGTTCACTCCCATCAGGATGGTCCAAGAATGTATTTCCTCACCTCTCATGAGTGATCGGCACTCATCAAAATCTGCACAACGAATATATTATGCTAAGTTGTGTCAAAGTTTTTTCCATTATGTTCCATTGAAACGGTTTTGTGCGAAATTGGAAAGGCGTGTCTCAGGCCGATGTCTTGGTGGTTGGGTCTCTTACTTCTTGAGGCGGGGGTGAAGGTTCAACCCCTGGAAGCAACATGTAAGGGACATGTGTATCTTGGAAAGATATTGCATGTGGCTGATGTGCCATCGTTTGTCCAGCCCCGGGGAAGTTGTGACTGTCGTTTAACCCAACTTTGTAAACCCCTGTTCTTGTGGGATAAGGGGGGTCCCATGGGTACTATGCCCTTCCTTGTATGGTTGCAATTTCAAAGTTAAAGCCCGGGGGAGTAGGCCTCCCCCGAACCTCCATTGTAAAAAAAAATTAGAAAAGGAGTAGGAACTAGGTTGAAAAAATGTGGAGACACGGAGCTGACTAAGTAATGAAAATGGTCCGATAAAGAAGCCACTTATTGTTTTTCAGAAAGTATGATCCCGAGTGCCCCATAGCCTTCTCGCCTTGTAAACCCCTGTTCTTGTGGGATAAGGGGGATCCCATGGGTACTATGCCCTTCCTTGTACAGTTCCAATTTCGAAGTTAAAGCCCGGGGGAGTAGACCTCGACTGAACCTCCATTTAAAAAAAAAATAGAAAGGAGTAGGAACTAGGTTGAAAAAATGTGGAGGCACGGAGCTGACTAAGCAATGAAAATGTTCCAATAAAGAAGCCGCTTATTGTTTTTCAGAAAGTATGATCCCGAGTGCCCTGCAGTCTTCTCGCTTGTCGTAGGACTCGCGACATGTCTGCCTACATCATTTTAGTCAAAAACAATGTCAACTAAGTAAAACTCTGTATGATAAGATTGTAGTCAAATCTGCATATTTTATCCAAAGGCGTGGTTTAACGGATGTGCCTTGTACTTTTCGACAGATGACGAGGGTTCAAATCCCCGATCGGGGCTGAATGCTTCAGAGTTCCCCAAGATGAGTGCCTCTACCTTACGAGATCGGGTGTGTGTCTTTCCAATTCATTGTACTCTTCTTTTTTTTTTAAAGTCCATATTTTCGCGATGTGACACATCGTGTGGTATTTTCAGACAGCATATGCAGGTGGATTGCATGGTAGGTAAGCGGTCTCCTCAGCGTTTTAGCTAGACGAAGTCTTCTGAAGGAGAGTTCCACAAATTTTTCTTTTTCCAAGGTTGTATTAAAAAGTGCATAATTTGATGGGGCCTTTCGCCCATGCCAAGCTGATCATTACCTTTATGAGTAATTCTTTTTCTTCGGAAGAAGCTTAGAAAAGCCCTTGTTGGGGTGAGCATGCCCCTTCCGACAGCCAAAACAAAGGGGATCTAACAACACTAATACACTAATTGGTATGGGTCTCACAAAATTTTGTCTATGTGTTGAAACCACTCCAAATATTCTATAAGAATAATAAATTCAAACCTTAATGATCTATGGAAATAGTAAACACAAACCTTGAATAGTGATTCATTTCATCTTTAACCTCTTTGACGTAATACAAATTCGTCTTTAAATTGTTTCATCTTTCATTTATTTAGTATTATGTGGATTCATTCTATACCATTGTTGTGATGTGGGCATTGCATCAATTTCAAGATGAATATGATATTTTATCTGTTTGAGGATCCAAATCATGCATATCCATGTAATTTTGATCAACTATATGTCTGATCAGCAAAAAAACGAAGGTTAGTTTTGAAATTCATTTCTAGATCCATGAACAAAGGGACCAAGGTTCACTTCCTAAATGCACACTTTGACAACACGGATGAAATATTTCTCATCCAAGGATATTGAATTCAAGTTTCGAGGAAATTCTATTGGTGGTATTGTGTATAGGCAAGCTATTGATTGAACATGAAAATCAACAATTTGAAGAACAATGACGACATAGATTGATAAAAGAAACTTGATGTGGTCATAAGATCATCAATTCATCTTCATCAATCATTCCATTAAACATGTTTATGATCTTTGTAATCTAATTTATGCTTACTGATATTTGGAAGAAGAAGTTAGTCCTCTTAAAGACATAATACACTTATATTTTATGTGGACCATTTTCTTATACATGGGCACTTTTTACTCTAGTGCTTGCTTGAGCACTAGGTTTTTTCCTCATGTAGCCATATATACATGATATACTCATATGTGGTGCTACTTTGTACTTAGGGATTCACTTATAGTTCTCACCACTCATTCTCATATCATTGATCATCTATCGACAAACAGCTCTTCTAGTCATTGCATGTATTTGTGCTTCGATCTCCTTCTTCGCTCTTGTGTCTACTTTTGTTCATGCTTCCTCACTCACTCACACACCCAATAGTGGTATCAAAGCGAAGTCAGATCCTTCTCAACTTGTTTTTTTGTGATGTCGTCACATGCACTTTTCATTCCGGAGCATAGAAATACAAAGTTTGGCATGGAAAATCATCTCCACCATGTGCATTGGGGTTTTACCCCTCTTTCAAAGCCATTCGTGTAGTTAGATTCGCCATCAAACTTACAATTTTTGAGCTGCATTTCAGCTTGCATTTCAACTTTTTTGAAGTTCATACCTTGCTACTTTTGAGTTCTTTGGTGCAATGGCAAGCAACAATGACTTGTTTGGCATACTTCAAGCTGAAGATAAGCTTCATGGGACCAATTATCCAATGTGTTCTTACATGATGAAGCATGTACAAACTTAGCAAAAAATGAAGAATGGGTATTTGCTACACAATTTAGTTATGACCCATTAATGCACATTGTATGCTAGTTGTGTTCTCAGATGTTTGGTACTTTGATAGTGGTTCAATCAGACATATTACTTCTTAGCCCAATTTTCTCACCTCACCTGAGCCCATTCTCGATGGGAATACTATCACATGTGCAATCAAATCCTCATATTTTGTCATGGAATTTGGAAGATTCATCCTTAATATTACTAATTTTAGTACATTCACATTATCAAATACCTTATATGTGTCAAGAATCAAGAATTTGTTGATGGTTTCAACACTAACGAAAGATTTTTTTAAGGTAAAATTAATTGATAACAAGTGTAAGTCATGATCTTTATGATGGAGAAAAATTTATTGCATTTGATACATTGTGTCATGGGTTGCACAAGCTCATAAATTATGGAAAATTTATAGATGGTTATGCATTTGTAGTAAAGTATTTTCATTCCATTTTAAATGAAAAACATTTGCATGCACATTTTGTGTGGGAGTTAGAGGTCTACAGAAGCACATGAACAACACAAGGAAGCTTAAAGCACAACACAATACAAAATGTATTACCAAGTGAATGTTCAAAGATAAGTGACCCGTTAGGATTATAGGCATATGTACAAGACACACGTTAAAAAAAAACCTCTTAAAGAGGGAAAACAATGCTCTACTGGTCCAATGTGTGTTGACAAAAATCACTACCAAAATATATCAACAAATTCCCCCTAGTAGTGATTCCATGAACAAGGAGCTGGCACTCGTGTATAATGAAGTTCCAATCTATTTGGAAGGAGATCAATCCACAAACAAAAGTAAGCCCAAAGCTTTGCGAAAAGCTTCAAACTTCTCCCTAGGAAAACCCTTTGGGAAAAGGTCTGCAACATTATCTTGTGTGTGCACATAAGCCAAATTCATTTCTCTAGTAGAGAACCTCTCCCTGAAATAATGATAGCTCAACTCAATGTGCTTTGTGTGAGCATGAAACACATAGTTCCTCGCAACTGCCCATGCACTCTAACTGTTAGTGAAGATGGTGGTGGCAGGAGACTAAACAATACCCAAATCAGCTTAAAGCCATCTAAGCCATATACACTCAATAGTCACTTGTGAAAAATACCCTATACTTAGCCTCACAAGAAGAAGTGGTCACAGTAGGTTGCTTCTTCCTCAACCAAGATATGCATGAGCTATAAACCATGAAGTGAATTGTTGGTGGACACACGAGTGTCTTAACAATCAGCCAAGTTTGAGTCAAAAATAGGATGTAAATATAGCAATAATGATCCCCCTTGGGATAAAACAATCCAAGTAGTTGGGTACCACTCAAGTAGCAAAAGATGCGCTTAACCACCTTCCAATGCTTGACAAATAGGAAATGCATAAACCTACTCATTTGAGAGAAAACAAACTGAATATGAGGCCATGTTATTTATAAGTAAATCAAGCACCCAACAACATGCTGATAGAGAAAAACATCAAATGTGTTGCTAGCATCATGAAGAATCAATTGTAAACTTGTTTCCATGGGAATGGTAATAGGTTTGCAATCTTCAAGTTAAAACATTGCAATAATGTGTCAATATATTTTATTTGACAGAAAGCTATTTCCCCATCAACTTGCCTAAATTGAATGCCCAAATAATGATGCAAAGGACTCAAATCTAACATCTCAAAAGAGGCATGCAAATCATTCTTAAATTCAACAACATGTTTCTCATCAGGACAAGTGAGTAGCATGTCATCACCATATACAACAATGATTAAAATTTCATCATATGCACGCTTAACATATAAGGTGCTCTTAGTTGGACTGTTCTCAAAACCATGTGCAATCAAATAGGCTTGTATCTTTTCATACCAAGCATGTGGTGCTTGCTTCAAACCATATAATGCCTTTTTGGCATGCACACTTTGTTTTCATGCCCTTTTCTACACAAGACCATAGGATTGAAATACATACACTTCTTCATGTAAATTATTATTCAGAAATGCGGTTTTAATGTCCAACTGATGTACATTCCAACCATGAAAATGCTATGAACAATGGTCATTGGGATGTGAGAGCAAATTTCTCATCAAAATCAATGCCTCCCTCTTGAGTATAACCTTTGGAAACAAGCCTCACCTTATACATGCCTCACCTCTTGGCCTTTTTTCTTGGAGCAAAAACACATAGAGACCAAGTACCATTCTTCATAATAGCATCATATTATGATTGCATAACAGCCATCCATTTTTTGAATTTTGTACTTCATCAAACAAAACATGCTCATTCTTATCACAAAAACTAGAGACAACCATTGCATTGCAATCTGACGAAAAGAAAGCACTATGAGAGCATGGACAAGTACAATGTCAACAATGCATCTAATTTGGTATCTCTCAAGGTCTGCAAAAACCATTTAGGCATAGTTTTTGCCTCTTCTATGTCAGCTCTCTCATCAACAAGTGCATCATGTAAATTAGCATGAGAAATGGAATGATATGCATTATCATTTGTAACTTGTAAAGGTTGAGAAGTTGCCTCATTTGGACTAGCACTTGATTGTTCATCTATAAAAAGAGGCAGCAAAGTGTCATACACATCCTTTGAGCTAACTAATGTGTCCTTAGTACATGAAAGTAATGGATGAATTGCATCTTCCATCAAAACATCATAGCCAACTAGAATGCATTTAGAGCCTGAGGATGATATAGTCGATAGGTTTTTCTTTCAAAATTGTACACAACAAAAATACATTTCACTGTTTTATAATCAAGCTTCCTGCATTGTTATTCATGAACTAATGCATATGCAAAACAACTATAGACACACAGATGAGCAATAGATGGCATATGACCATGCCAAGCCTCATATGGAGTGATCAATTATTGTGCTTTGGTGGGATAACTGTTAAGTACATATGCTACTTAGATAACAACCTCAAGGGAGAAGCTATGTGGTAAAGCCTAACTTTTCACCATACACCTCACCATCATGAGAGACATGTTCTTTCTTTTTGCAACTCCATTTTGTTGAGGTTTATACGACATTCTACACTGGTGTTTTATCCGATGCTCAGTCAAAAATGCATTAAAATCAAAAGACATATATCCCCCCCCGATGAGAATGGAGGGTGCCCAATTTACATGTTGACAAATTTTTATCCATAATCAAGAACTATTTGAAGCACATAAGCACTTTGGAATTTGATTTCAATGGATACACCCATGCATGCTTGGAGAATTCATTAATAAAAGTCATGAAGTAAAGGTAGTTCTCAAATGAAGTTGTCTGCATAGGACCACAAACATCACTATGAGCAAGCTACAATTTATGAGCAACTTGAACTTAACCATCTTTTGGGAGGGAGTAATGCTGCATTTTGCCCAAAATATAGCCTTCATAGATATGCTTCCAAAGTGCCTCAAGTTTGGGCAGAGATGATACCATTTCATATTTCTGTAGGCAAAGTAAACTAGAAAAATTCAGATGACCAAAGTGTGCATGCTTAAGCTTTGCATCTGAGATAGCCTAAGAGTCTTGAACTGCATGTGTTGAATCATTCACAAATTTTGCATAGTCTATGAGCTTATAGAGCCCATGTCATAAAATTCCAAAAGCAATTCTAACATCAACATTTGAGGGATCATGGATTGTACATCTATCATCGGCAAATTTGATGAACAAGTCAATCTTGACTAATGCTGAAATTGGCAACATATTTTTCTTGATACTTGGCACATATAAAGCATCTAACAATGTGAAAGAAATACCATCAGCAGTAGTCAAAATGAACTTATCAACTCCCATTATAGGATAAGAGTTGTTAGCACATGTGAGAGTATTGTAGAGAGTACACACACAAAAGCAAAATGAAAAAAAGAGTGTATTCACAAAATGGAAGAGTGTGAGACTCAAAAGTGAGTAGACCATGAAATGGACTCATACGGATTAGAGTGAGCTTGTCAAGAGCATGGAGTAGGCCCCTCAAACTTCTAACCAAGCACAAAGTCAGGGAGAGGTCCTCCTTATATAGATTGGAGCGAGCTCTCCAAAGTACATCATATGTGGGATAATTCCCCTTGAAGGAGAATGAATACACAGGTAGGAGCAAATGGCAAGGTACCCAAATACAATGAGATACAATATAAAAGGGAAATGAAATGTAAATGGAGTGTCTCCTATATACAAAATGGAGATGCACTCTCATATTCTCACCACCCCCTCTGCAACACCATTTTGTAGAGTATGGAGGTTGCTAGGATATGAGAGAAATGTCCAGCATGAGTGTAGCAGCAGCAATGTGACTACCAAAAAGAAAGTCTCCATGAGCTACTGTAGCTCAGTGATGAGTAGCACCTCCTTTAATGTCAATCCGGGAAGACATGAGGATGGTATGAAGACCTCGAGCAAGTGAAGGCACAAATGTGTGAGTGCGAAGCACACTAACATGCACACACATACACACACACGCGCACACACAGCAAGAACAAAGAGAGTAAGACAATGGAATCACTTCTATTGCAACAAAGTTCTCATACAAGCTCAAAACTACAAGAAGCCACCCCAAAAATGAGCTCTCTAGCTCTATTTATAGTTTTTGACTAGCTTTGGCCCTGTCCAGACCTAGTGTCCAGCCTAGTTAAAAATTAGGTTCCAGGGCTCATTCGAGGGCTCAAACGAGATCTAAAAAATATGAAAATTGGCAGGCCACTACTTCTAAGGCTCCCCAAGCTCGAGGACTCCTCAGCTTGTACAAAATGGAGCTACAAAAAGATGAAACAATATTTACAAGGGTTTTTAGTGATGAGAATCACTTTTAACATGGTGTAAGGTTTGGAAAAATTTAATGGGTTGCCTTAGTGCTAGATCTGCATGTATGCTCGTACTTGCTTCATCTGCCAACACTCTCCCCCCCCTAGGGTCTGTTGCCTCTGACAGACCTTTGCTCTGCGGTTTGGTCAATGTAGTTATGGAGAATGTCGGTTGCCAAGTCATGTTCTTTGATCCGTAGCCCTCTGATCAGGTCTCTCTGAAGGGCATCCCAATTGACTGGTCCCGGTATGTCCGGTTGTGGCGTTGTGTAGAGCTCTAAATGCATCGTTTGTTCGCATGCAAAGAGTTGTAGCAAATGAGTGGGCCGTGGCGCGAACACCTCTGAGTGTGCCTCCCAGAACCCCGTGGTGAACATATCATCAAAAGTTTGCTTGTAGCAGGCAGGGAGATATCTGATTCGTGCGTGCCATGCATAAGCAACTCGTATGCTCGGGGTTGTGCTCATATCATATAGTAGGTCATAATTACCATTAATGAACCCGGGAATCGGAGGCTGAATGTGACATACATTGCAGAAGGTTTTAAGCACTACCTGCATCATATCCAATATTTTGAGCATCATCTGGGTAGCTACATCTGGCATGGGGTGGAGGCGTGGAAGCCAATGTCTGATAGTGGCCATCATATATGCTATTGTAGTTGTGCCTGTTGGGGGTGCAATGGAGGGATAATTTAGCCATTGTTTACAATTTGCATTGTTCTGAACCTTGATGGCGAATGCTTTCCATGATCTCCTTCTTTGAACTGGCCCAAAGCAAGGGTTATATTTTAAATGCATGGGAGCATGGTCCCATGTCCGTAGCATTTCCGGATATGTTTCCAGTAATTTCTGCCTCCAGATAGGTTGGAATATGGCCCCCTTTTTGGCTGCCTCTGGGATATCCTCTGGTTCAAACTGAGTTGCGAAGGTGGGGTATTTGTTGGTGAGGCGTTTGATTTCAGCATTATAGTCAGCCAGCAGTACAAAATATGGTTTATACTATAACTCTGAACTAGTTATCAGTCTTCTAGGGGCCAGATGTCTGAAGTATTCTGATTGAAGTATGGTTTCTTCAATGGTCTTCATGGCCAACATCTGGTTGGAGATACGTTCCTCATGAGTCCGCCCCATTTCTTCTACCTGTTTCATCCATGCCGATGGGGGTTCCTCATATATATCCTGTCCCTCTTCAGTGATTCTGGCTCCTGGAAGAGGTTGTGGCTCATAATTATCTTCAAATGTTTCTTCCACCGGAATGACAATGGTCTCCTCTTCGTTTGGCTGATCAGGTGGAGAGGGGGGCCGTTCATATTGTAATAACTTAATCTTTAATTCAGCCACCTGCTGTCATAGCTCCAGTACTTCATTGGTTATTGATGATTCAGGCTCTCATGAGGTTGCCGCATTGACCATCTCTTTAGCTGTTGGCGGTTGTGGTGTATGCACTTGGGATCTTTGTAGGTCCTTTACCTGGTCTACTAACTGGTCGTGTGCCTCCAAGAGGGTAGCATATTCTTCTAATGCCTGCTGAATGTGTGCTGAGGGAATAGCCATGAATTTGGCGGGGTCTATAGGTGCTCCAGGGGTATTTTCCATGGCGGCTTCTAGATTCTCCTGGTTTTGTTGCTGTAGCCTTCTGTTTTCTTCTTGAGCCGCTGCTAAGTGGCGACGAAGTAGAGTCATGTTTCTTTGTAGTCTAGCATTGCGGCCCAACTGATCTCTGAGTTGTTCCTCCATAGCCTTACCTGTCTCCATATACTTGGCTTCCATCTCTGCATTCGATTGTTGGAGGACAGTCACTTCGTGTTGTAATGTTGTATTACTTAGCTCCAAGGCATTGACACGTGCCTGGAGTTGAGTCGAGAGGTTGCATAGCTCTGTGTTATTTTCTTCCAGTAACTTATATTCTTGCTTAAGTAGAGTGGCCGCTTCGAACATGGTGTCTAGTGCATTACTAAATGATGTGGATGCAGGGGTAGAGGTGGAAAATGCAAAGGGTTGGGAAATGGGGAAGGGAAAAGTGGATGATGTGCCTATGAGTGAAGTGAAATGTGATGATGTTGGAACAACCATGGTGGTGGGTGCTCCTGTGGGTGGTGAAATGTCCATGGGCTCGGACGTGATAGTGTGTGAAGTGTGAATTGTGAACACGGGAATGGTAGGTGGTGTGTTAGTGGTGGCCGTGAATGTGGGGGAGTTGGGTTGGGGAAGGGACTTTTTATTATAATTCTCAACTTGTTGGAGTATATTTACAAGGTTTGTCCAGAATGAAGGTTGGGTGACTTGGGTTGATTCCGAGGGGGTTAAAAGGGGTACAGTGGATAGGGGTTGGGAGGGAGGAAATGTATTGGTGGATGGAAATGGGTGTGTTAAGGTTTGGCTAGTGGCAAGTGGCTGTCCGAGGGCTGGAAGATATGAAGGGTGACCTATTATAGTTTGATCGGTGGTAGGATGACCTATATGGGGTTCAGAAAATCGGGTGGAAGTGGTGGATGTAGGTAAAGGGAAGGATAGATGAGTAGTGGTGTGTATAATGGTTTCATCATGGGTGGATACTGGTTGTTCAGGAAGACTAGTGGGGGAGGGTTCTGAGGGCTGGATGGGAGGTGATGGTGGAGATGGTATCTGTGTATTTACATCTGGTTCCTCACTGGGAGTTGGGCTGGCCATGTGAACATCTTCTGAAGTTGTGGTAGGCAGTGCGGTAGAGACTTCCATTTGAATCATTTTTCCCCGTCGTGGTCTTGTATTGATCCTTCGTTGGTCATATGGAGGGGCATTACGATAGACCATGGTGCTCATGGCCTCCCCTATTCCGCATGTTTCCGCCAAGAGATTCAATGATTCTACGAAATGCGGGTCGACATTCTCCGCTTGCAGCATCTGGTTCACTAGTGCTCTATTTGCCTCTTCTAATAACTTGTGTCTTTTCTGTACCTGCTTGATTGTCTTGTAGAGCCGTTTGAGTTGTGCCATGTAGGCAGGAGCTTCCTCTTCACTCTCCTCTGGTTCATTTCCCCGTGCTTCTTCCTGATTCTGTGTGCTTTGAGCATGAGGCTGTTGTGCCTGATCTTCCCAATGTACCCTTCTTGCCTCACTCTGTGGCTGTTCTCTTTGGGATGATGATCCGGGACTGGCATTGTCAGAAAAACACTCACTATCAGATAAGTGGGCAGTCTGCAGGAAGTTTTCAAAGTCAAAATTTGGATCCTCTGCTAATGTGGCCATGGATACAAACTCAGCATCGGTGAGTAGTGGAGGGGCAGATGGAGTGGGTTGTACCCTATCCCCTGATTGTGTTCCTTGGAGATGGATGGTGAAAGGGTCTACTTGGGCCTCTTCTTTAGGGGAAGCTTTTGTTGTGGCCTCACGAGGGATCAGGACCTGTGAAAGTGATCCACGCATTCTTTTCGCAGGTTGAACCCCTGACTTCCACCCCTTGAAGAATTCCAGTTGTGAGTATTTAAGGGCCCTTGCGATCGGCACATCATAGGCAAGGCATCTATAGATAATCCTGGTAATCGCACAGCAGCCATTCAAGGTATGCTTCCTCACGCCTCGCTTGCTTGCTTCATATAACTGGTCCAGAATCCATACGGGCATTTTAATTGGAAAGCCTCCAGTCTCTGCTAGGTATAATCCATACCATATTTTCTTATGAGGTTGGGTGAAGCGGTCTTGAGCTGGAAATGCGAAGTGTTGAAGGCACATCCGCAGTGGTATGGCGATGTTGGGGGTGAGGGCACACATTTCCTTCAACTTCTTGATTTTGTTGCTCTTCATCGACTCTGGGATCAAGGGATCTCGATCGGAGGGTACATGGGTGCCATACATCTGAAGGGCTTCCCTGATTAAAGTAATATTCAATTCAAACTTCTTCATTTCTTCCTGATTTGATAGAGAGGGCACCAGGAATGTGCCTGAATGGTCTTTCTCTCTTGTCGGCTTTAGTGTGGCAATCAAGTAGTAGCACCTGAGAAAATCTGGTCTAGGCAAAGCTGCACTAAAGTAATCTTGCAATCCCGCTTTCTGCCAGATATCCTGAAGAGGAGCTGCGTTCTGTAATGTTTCAAATTCTCTTGAGAAGAATTGGAATGTCCACCATGCTCCTCTGAATTCCAACTTGGATTCCCAGATATGATCTGCGTCTCCCAAGTCTCCTGGCATCTCATTGAACCAATGAGAATGCCCCTTTACTCTTTCTGTTAGGCCATTTGGTGGATCCGGAATGGGAATTCTTCTCGCGTTCAAAAACTCTTCAGGCCTAGCTGTCGGTGGAGCCTCCACAAGCATGGTATCCCAATTGCTTTGAGTGCTAGTGCCTGCCTGAGAGCTCGTGCCTGCTGCTACTGCCATGGGAATCGGGTGCTTATCTGCTAGAAGAAGAAAGGCACATTAGTGTTGCATAGGAAACAGGATGTAATGGTGTTCCCTTCACAATACTAACATGACAATCCCGAAGGTTAGTGGTTAGAGGTGAAGTGTTTGTCATAGATGTGAGTGGTGATTAGAGGTCAGTGTCATTCTAGATGCATACTTTGGTTATGCAATGGACTCAGAATGCACCTATGTCAAAGTGGATGGATTTACAAAATTGGGTCAAGGGGTTTGATACATGGTTTAAGTCTCCAAACTTTGATAGAGGATTCGTAGCTCTTAGAGCTAAAGACAGGAAGAGATTTATGAACTAGAGTGTGATGGAGTTGGGACCTTTTGGGCACCCATTTCCAGACATTCCTCGGTTTGACTGAGTGTGGGTCAGGGTGGTATTTAGGTAGAGTTCTTGCGTTGTTAGTCGAGAGGACTTATGAGTGTTGAATTATGCCAGTAACTAGAGTTGGAGCTATTTGGGCTCGTAAATAGGCTTTGGGCACCCATATGTGTCTAGCATTGGGGCTAGCCTTCATTAACCGCTTAGGGACCCAAATAGACGTGGTGTGCCTAGGAGGTTGCCTAGGGTACTCCTTCAATTTTGTCCTCGATGGTGTGGCTTGTTTTTTGGCTCCTCAAGAACCTGCTATTAGAGTTGTGGGTTTTCCATCCTTGCGTGTCCAGATCTGCTTTGCGCCACGAGGTACTCCATGTTGCACTGGTTGGCGCTTCTGCCTCTTGATCAGTGGCCTCCTTCGTGTCGAGTGATGTTCAGTCTGCCTGTTTAGAATCTTCTTTGGATCAGCTGGGAACTCCTTATTGGCTCCTATACCTTCGGGAAGATGGACACTCCGCTGCACCATAGAACTCTGGACAAGAACAGCATTGTTACCTTCATGTGGATTCTTGGAGAGACCAGGAGTTGGTGCCCTTCCTACTGGTTTGAGTGCTTGATTTTCTAATTCAATCGTAAGATAGCTTTTGCCTGCCGAAGCCTGAAGAATTCCACTTCTTAGGTTGAGGTTGATTGCGTGATCATAGATCCAGTCTTGGCCCAAGACAAGAGGTTCGGTAAGATCCTCGTCTTCACACACTAGCACTTTTGCTGGCATGAGAACCTCTTGAATGTAGAGGGGAAGTTCCACCTCTCCCATGCAAGGGGTTTCAACACCTCCTAATCCTATCAGATATGCTTCTAAGGGTTTTACCTTCAATTGCAACTGCTGGCAGTAAGAAAGCCGGACTGCACTAGTGGCGGCACCTGAATCAATTAAAGCTCTTACGGAAATTGTACTGTCTCCTTGTCCAACTTCTAGGGTCACAAAAGGTCGTCGATCCACTATCCTATGGGTACGTTCACCTGAAGCCTTACACATAGCCATGTGATAGCCTGGAGACTCTTGAGTGTCAATCATAGGCTGATCTCTCCCTTGCCTCCTCAATTTCATTCGTCGGATGCGCTCTAAGGCCTCTGCTTGTGCTTCCTCTCAAATTTGTTTTTCCTCCTGTTTACGTTTCTGGGCAGTGTTGAGCCGAATTAACATCTCTTCAGTCAAGGGTTCTTGGTATAACTTGACTCTACATCCGCTTATGTAGCTGGGGAGAATATCGCCTTTCAAAGTGGCTAGTTGTACTGCCCCACTAGTTGAAATCCTATTTATGATCATAGGTCCATAGCCTCTTTTCTCTAATTTTCATGCATGTTGCTTCAATGTGTAGACTAGGACTAGGTCTCCTACTTTCAAGCCTTTATCCTTCACATGTGCATCGAAATATGCCTTTTGCCTCTTCTTGGCTGCATAAATTCCTGCTGCAGCCCTCAATCGTGTTTCACCTAATCGTTCAAGATCAAAGATTCTAGAGGACAACTCATGGCCTGTCCAATCATGCTCTTGTGCTACTTTCAAGGTTGGTATCAAAAAATCCAATGGTAGCACTGCATTCTGGCCGAAAACCATCTGAAAGGGCGTGGCTTGGAGTACCATTTTATAGGCAACTCTGTATGCCCAAACAGCATGGTGTAGCTGTTTGTCCCAATCAGAGCGTTTGTTATTCACTAATTTGGTTAGCACATTGCATAGAATCTTATTTGTGCTTTTGGCTTGTCCATTAGTTTGTGGGTGATAGGGGGCAGACTTCTTCTGTATCACCAAGAACTCTTGAAGAAGATTTTCAATGACTTCATTCAAGAAGTGAGTCCCTCTATCACTGACTAGCTCTATAGGTAATCCATACCTGGTGAACACATTCTCAAACAAGAACTTAGTTGTTGTTTGTGCATCGTTCTTTGTTGTGGCTTTTACCTCTACCCACTTAGTTAGATAGTCAGTGGCCACAATGATATACTCAGCATGTGAACCCTTAGCTGGGGGATTAATAGGGCCTACAAAGTCTATTCCCCACTTAGAGAATGCACATCCACCCATCATAGGTTTCAGTGGCATCTCATCTTTGCGTATAGGATACTGAGTTCTCTGACACACATCACACCGTTTCACATAGGTATGTGCATCCATGTGAAGGGTCGGCCACCAGAAGCCTGCAAATAGTATTGCCTTGATCACCCGATCTGGTCCAAAGTGTCCTCCTGCTACACCTTGGTGAGCAGTTTCCAAGATCTTTAGATATTCACTCTCATGAACACAAAGTCTTAGGTAACCATTTTTTCCATGCTTGTATAGATTATCACCAATGAGTGAGTAATCTAGGGCTTCTTGTTCTAGACTTCTTTGCCTCGTCATAGTCATGTCTGGAGGGAATATTTTCGTCCTCAAGAAGGATACTAGGGGTTCACTCCAATCCGGAACTATGGACATTTGATAAAGAGTGGCATGTTCCACAGGTGGTTTAATGCAGCAGATTGGGCATTCCTTGCACAACTTCTGGACATCAGCTTCCATAGTTGGCCAATACTCCTAGTCTCCTCAGGGTCTGTAGGGTTCGTTGTTTTGAGTAGTGTTGCTCTAACACACCTACATGTGCTAATTGCAACCACTTAGCGTACTCGTCCTCTTCTACACAACAAGCCAAGATCCCTTGATCTGTGTGCTTGTACATACTTACAACCATGATGTGGTACTTTTGGGCTTTTACTACCTCTCTATCCTGTGTGGCTATTACTGGGTGGTTAGGCCCGTATGTCAATATTGGCACTAATGGCTTAGCCCACTGCGGCACCACTTCCAAATTAAACAAGTAAGCGTCAGGTAAGTCATCTGATACTCCTTGTGGGGCCTCTCTAGATGTGAGCCTAGAGAGATGGTATGCTCTCAAATGAGTCTTGCCTTTCCTCACTACTACCTCAAAGTCATATTCCATTAGTAAGAGAAACCATCTTACTAATCTGCCTGTATTACACGGCTTGTTTACCAGGTACAGTAGAGCTTGGTGATCATTAAAAAAATTGAACTTATTTGCAAGCAAATAGTGTCTAAAGTTTTTAACCGCGTACACCATGCCTAATCCTTCTCGTTTTGTGGTTGTATAGTTCCGTTCAGCTGCATTCAATTGCCTACTGGCATAGGCAATAGGGAGATCCATATTACCTTCACCCGTAGGTTGTGCAAGTACACATCCAATAGCATAATTGGAGGCATCCACATGAACATGGAATGGCTTGTTCCAATCTGGTGTGGTCAAGATTGGTGTTGAACATAATCTTCGTTTAAGCTCCTGGAAGGAATTCTCACATTCATCAATCCACTCAAAGTTAGTCAGAAGTCCGTACATGGGCTTTGCAATGACAGCATACATGTGAATGAACCGGCAGTAGTAACCACAATGCCCCATGAAAGCATGTACTTCCTTGACGTTCTTTGTCCTAGGTAGTTCTGTGATGGCTCTCACTTTCTCTTCGTCAGTGGATATGCCGTTCTTAGACACTATGTGTCCTAGAATTTTGCCTTGTCTAACCATGAAAACACACTTTTCTGGGTTCAGGTAGACTTGATATTCTCTGCATTTATCAAAGATTTGTCTGAGTTCAGGTATATGGGTCTGTCTAATGTTGGAATGAGCGCACAGATCATCAACATAGACTTCCAGATTCTTCCTCAAGAACTCTTTAAACACGTGACACATCAATCTTTGAAAGGTAGCAGGTGCATTAGTAAGCCCGAATGGCATTACCCTAAAAGCGAATATGCCCCACTCTGTGGCAAAAGCCGTCTTATGCTGATCCTCTGGAGCAATGGCTACTTGATTGTAGCCCAAAAACCCATCTAGAAAGCTGTACACTTCCTTGCCTGCTACCCTTTCTAATAGATGCTCAGTGATAGGAAGCGGATAACTATCTCTGATAGTGGCTGCGTTGACCTTCTTCAAGTTAATGCAGACACGTAATTTGTCGTTCTTCTTGGGCACCACTACAATGGGGGATACCCATTCAGTGTGCTCAATTTCATAGATAAACCCAGCTTCCACCAAGCGATCTATCTCCTCTTTAATCTTGGCGGCGTAGTTGTCATTGTATGTGTAGGGCTTCTGCTTAGAGGGTCTGGCATCTGAGGTCATGGGGATTGTGTGTGAGCATATGTCTGGGTCAACACCCTTCAGATCCTTGTAGCTCCAAGCGAATACATCTCTGTATTCTCTTAGCAAGGCTATCAATTCATGCTCTTCGTCTTCCGTCAGGTCATGGCCTATGTACGTGCATCTCTTCTCTCCTTCTTCCACAGCTACCACAATTTTCTTGGTGGTTTCTTTGTTATCATAGGCCTCCCCTGATTGCGCCTCTCGTTTAGGCATTCTGATCATGACTCTCCTGTCATCTATCTCATACTTCTTAAAATTTTCCGGAACCTCAAACAAAGATTCTTCCTCTTCTGGTGTGACTTCTCTCTTTTTTCTTTTCTTTCCTTCCTCCTTCAGGGTCACATGTGTGGCTAGCCTTACATCATTTGTAAGCTCTCCATGCCTCTGGGGTTGAAGTTCTACTTCATAGAAGTATTCTTCATCTGATGCAAAGGGTGGGTCCATAATGATTGACTCTAGATCGGAGTCACTTGCATCCTCAAATGCATCAGGGCTAGGTTCACACTCTTCTAACACTGCCTCTCCCATGATTGGCTCTATGGAGAAGACTGAAATGTCATAGCCATCTTCATCACAGTGAGGTGTCCATTGTTTCTTCATTGATGGCTACATCCATTGTTGCTAGGATTTCTGCCCAGCCGTGGGGTTCAAATTCCTCGTCAG
This sequence comes from Ceratopteris richardii, assembly GCA_020310875.1. Classification (NCBI taxonomy): domain Eukaryota; kingdom Viridiplantae; phylum Streptophyta; class Polypodiopsida; order Polypodiales; family Pteridaceae; genus Ceratopteris; species Ceratopteris richardii. The sequence goes on along the minus strand of CM035414.1, from coordinate 15,600,089 downwards.
GAAAGACTACAGGTGCATAGGTTGGGTCTTGAATTGATCTATGTGTTTCTTTTGCACCTACCTCTCTGGCTTTTTCTCTTTTCTCTTCTTCTACTACCACTTTGCACATCCATAAGTGGGTGTCTTCATGCATCCATGAGGATCCTGATCCTATGGAATGCACAGGTTCCGTATCATCTTTGGCTCTATGGATGGGATTCCATTGGATAGGAGGGACATCTCTATGAGAGTAATCTTTGAGATTCACTTTGGTCGTAACACCTAAGTGTTGCAGGTACAAGGAGTTGGTTCCCCAGTCCTGTACCACTTGCAACTGTCGCATAAATGGTCTTCCCAAGATCATTTCATATGCATGATTTTTGCTAAAATCACATATAGCAAATGTATGCTCGAACTCGACACCACATGTAGTGAGAGTTATGCCTTCTAGCAATCCCAAGGGCCTCTCAATATGGCCATCGGCCATCTGCAATTTCATTCTCGTCAGTCGGAGTGCTGGCTTGCCCCAACGCTTCCAGAGGGAAGTTGTAGCAATTGCAACTACTGCACCTGAGTCCAAAATTGCCTTGGTTGTGTATCCCTGATGGGTAACTGGGAGATAGGTATTTCCTTCTTCTCCTTCACTCATGTCTCCTATCTTATCCAATGGTATTTCAGGCACCGTTCTATGAGATCCCACCTGGGAACGCAATTTCGCTATGTCTGGCACTTGTTTGGCTATGTGTTTCCACACTTCTGGCTTAACTTTGAGTAGCTCTTCTAAAGTGAGATCGCATTGCACTTTAGTGTTCTTTACTACCTCTGTATTCCTAGGTATGATTGAATCTTCGTTTCTTATCATGATTGTGGGTGCTCTCAGGCAAGTAGACTTGGTTTCCCATGGGCCTGTGAAACGTGGTAAACCTCTTGCAAGGAATTAGACTCAAAGTCTAACCTCTCATGAGAGTGGACACTTTCCTGTTCTTCATAAATAGAAGGGATGTCTTGTGGGAACTGATCATGTGCGTCATCCACGAGTTCAATGGGAGGAGGGACTTCACTCTCCTTTGCCCACTTCTCTTCTTGAATCTCTCTCAGGAACTCTGGTGAATACCTATTCATAGAAGAAGAGGTGTCTGGTTCAGTGGAGTTAGGCACATAAGCTCCCTGGGGAGGAATGCTTATTCTATCACTTGCCCTCTCCTTAGCCTGGGAGGTGGCTCCTTTTCCAGACTTTGCAAGTAACCTCTCCAATCTATCCAATAGACCATCAAAGTGCAATGGTGTTCTGATGGGGTTAGAGCCATTGAACAAGCGACTGGCTTCAAACATGGCTTGCGCCAATTCGACCATTTTAGCACAAAGCTTTGTTCGCTCTATCTCTAGATCGGCTCTAGGGTAACATTTCTCATGATCTATTACATTGGGCCCTTCTTGGATTCTAGCCTGATATGCTTTAAGCATCATGTCTAGATCTTCAGGAGTGGGATCAGCTAGGACTGATCCTACTCTGGGTGGTGGGTGGGTTAAGGGTGGTGTATTGAAAGGTTGGGGAATGGAAGAAGATGGATTGGTGGGTAAAGGGAAAGGTGGTGGAGGGGTGGTGTGAGAGTGGTTTTGAGATGCGAGTTCACTTATCTTTGCTTTGGTTTCTCTCAAGCTTGCTTCAAGTTCGCTCATTTTCTGTGACCATTGTCTTTTCATTCTCTCCCGGCTATCTCTCCATGCTCTTGTCCTTTTCTTGGTTATACTCTCTGTCTCGCTAACCTCAGAACTCTTTTCCTGCCCTACTCCTTGAGTTTGCTGCAAGGCTTGGGCTCTAGTGACCACATGCACTGGGGCTGTGGAAGTTATACTTCTCGTAGAGTCTACCACTAACCCAATGTTGTTGATAGGAGTGATTTTAGGCATGTTATTAGGGTTCTTTTGGCAATCTCGTAGGAGATGCTCTTTTCCGCAGTCTTGACAGAAACCCTGAATTGTCACTGGTTGGGGTTGTGTAGAGGCAGGCAGTGGACAATCATGTATAAGGTGATCTCCCTGACATCTGAAGCATGGTCCTCTAGGGAATGGGGGTCGTACTTGCCTAGGTTGAGGTCTAGAGTTGGGGTTTGTGTACATGACATTAGCATACTCAAGCTCCCCACTATTTTCACTTGGATCCTCATAATAGTACGACTCGTTATGCTCGGGTGACTGCATGTAGTACGCCTGTGGGCTATCAATATGTGTGGAGTCAAAACTATGGTCACTTGGATCACTGTTTGATAGCATTGGGGTGACTGGAACTATGGCTCTGTTCGGATTTTCTTCTGCAGATGTATATTTCACTGGGATCACATTGGTTGGAGCAGGGGGTTGCTGCACTAGGATTGGTTGAGGTCTCTGCTGCCCTTGATAAGGTGGCTGATAAGGTTGTTGTGGTCTGTTGTATTGTTATGGAGGGTACTGATTCTGGTATCTACCCTGTTGTGGATATGGCTGAGGGTAATTTTGCCTAACATTTTGTTTGTTATATGGGTAGTCCTGTGCAGTGTGCTTGGTGTACCTTCGCTCTATGGTGCAGTACTGGCTACTAGGATTCACCTGGGGTTGGGCCATAATGGGACATACATTTGCCATATGGTCACCTCCACAAGTGTAGCACCGCTTAACTGGGGCAAATCTTGGAATTTGTTTGCTAGAGACACCTAGTTTTTGAGCTACCTTCTCGGCAAGTTCCTCAATGGATGTGGACTGACCAGATGTGAGACTACTAGAGCTATCCGAATCCTTATAGATTTTTGATAGCTCTAACTCCTCGCCTAGATTATCCTCCATGTCTATGCACATGCGCACGCATTCTTCTATAGTTCTGGGGTCCTTCAAATACACATATGACCTGAGCTTGGTGCTCAACAATCCATCTAAGAACAAAGCCACTTGCTTGGCTGGTGTGGGTAACTCAAGCATCGGGCACCTCTCTAGGTATTGCCTAAACCGTCTTCCTACTAGTCTGACCATCTCTTGAGGTGTTTGCTTGAAGCTATGAATTAGTGAGGAAGTGTTGTGCCTTATACCACTCTTAGAAAACTCAATGATAAATGCTTCTAGGAGCTCGTCTATGTTTTTGAAATGCCTCTTGTTCAGTGGTTGAAACCACGTAAGGGCAGTGTTCCTAAGGGTTAGACCAAAAGCATTATATTGTGTGAATAGATCCTCTACCTGTTCAGCTTTCAAGACTTGCCTAAATTCTGCCACATGGTCATAAGGGTCTCTAGTGACATCGAAGTAATTCTTCATGGACTTCACCAATTGAGTTGGCCTTAGAGTCCTAGTGTGTTCTCTCGGCCTTGGCAAAGGAAAATCATCAGCATTTCTTTGGTTCCTTGGGTCTCTAAATCTCTCTGTTTCTTCTCTATCCGTCCCCGTTCTCCTTCTTTCTCTTCCTTGGGGGTTGGCAAAGCTTACTTTAGGTCTATCTCTACTTCTATCTCCTTGAGCTCCATGAGCCTTGAAGGTCCCGGCTCCTTGGTGACCATAGGACACATTAGACCGTGGTTGGGGAAAAACAAATTCACCCTTCCATGTGTAGGCATGTCTGCCATGCTCGGTGACCATGAAGATTCTCTCTGATGTATTGTCTAGGTATGTTACTTTGCATGGGCTATCAGGGTCTTTAAACTCATAGATTGTGAGAGCACTCACTTCTTGAGGGTGAGCAGGTTTATATCTCCAAAAGGCCTCATCAGTTTCTCGGTTTAAAAGCAAATCTATGCTTTTATTATCCTGTGGGATCCACTCTGGAGTCATGATTCTGGTCAAGACAGATTTACCATGGGGAGTTCTTGGCTCTCTCTCTAAATTCCCTTGCTCTATATCACCCATGTCGGTATCCGCCATCACATTTCCAAACTCATCAGTTCTATCAGGAAGAGTGGTGACTACATATATAGTCCCCCCTTTATCTAGGTATGCTCCATTCTCAAACTTCACTACCGGGTGTTCTAGTCCATGGGGTTGATCGGGGTTCTTAATCTCGACCACAGATCTTCTCAGTCCGTCTTCGTAGATGCAAGCACCTAGACGATTAGTCCTGATGTATTCCAATTGAGTCTTGTAAGGTCCCTCTGGCTTTTCTAGATAAGCCACCCCTAAACTACCTACTGGTCTCTCCATGTGATAGGACATTTCAGAATCACTTGTTTCTGATCGTGGAGTGTATGGGTAATCACTCAATTGCTGGGCCCAAGACCTAACAGTGTGATTGACACTAGCTTCAGAAGATCTGAGGCTTTGTCTGTCTCGGCCTAAGTGTCTGCCTGACCTAAGGTTCATATGCCTGGTTTCTCTACCCCCTTGGTCCCAAGTACACTCTCGTTGCAGGTTAATTGACACCAATCACTTTGTTCTTTTTAGTTGATTATTATGTTTATGATCTTGTATGGTATCACATCTTCACGAATACTTAAGTGAATTTCGCACTTAATAAGTGATCGATTCAAGTTTACTTTTGTCCCTTAGGGTTTTCGCACTTAAGTCCTACTTAATACTTGCACTTAGTTGCTTAGTTCTCTTGGACTTGATGTGTGCCTAGCGTTGCCCTAATTAATTACCACACCTAAGTCGTACTTAGCCTAGGCTAGGAATTGACAAAGGAGGGTTGAGAGATCTTCCAACCTTAATTCACTTGTTGACCAGACTGCTACACAAGCCCAGGAAGCCTTCTCCCAAGCTCGGTACTCACCCTTGCTAGCTTGCCTTGGAATACCTTGAGTGCACGCAATGTTCCTGCAAAATTTCACCAGTTAATATAGCTCATTTACCACAATGAATTGAAAGACACACATCAACAATTATGGGCCCCCCTTGGAGTAACTCACAGTACCCCCAAAATCTTGTGACCACCTAGTTCCACCAAAATCTCATCAATCGGAGTTCGTATGGTGAAGTTATGACCAAACAGGCACCTAGGGTTCAAAACAGGCTCTCAGGGTTCAGGAAATTCCTCCCTGGTTTCTAGGTCTTTTGCTCACTCCTAAGGCTCTAATGTTACCCCAATGTGTCCAAAATTAAGCCCAAAGATACCTCAATTCAGTCAATTAATTTACTCTAAATTTTCATGCGTTAAGCCCATGTATCGCGATAGGTCGGGTCGAGGTGTTGCGATAGGTGGAAGTGTCACGATAGGTCGGTGTGTCGCGATAAGTCGAGGTGTCGCGATAGGTGGGAAGTGTCACGATAGGTCGGGGTCGGTGTGTCGCGATAAGTCGAGGTGTCGCGATAGGTGGGAAGTGTCGTGATAGGTCGGGGTCGGTGTGTCGCGATAAGTCGAGGTGTCGCGATAGGTCGGGCTATCGTGATAGGTCGGGGTGTCGCGATAGGTCGGGGTGTCGTGATAGGTCGGGGTGTCGCGATACTTGGGAGTGTCCCGATACTCCGAGGTGTCATGATAGGTCGGGGTGTCGCGATACTTGGGAGTGTTGCGATACTCCGAGGTGTCACGATAAGTCGTGCGTATCGTGATACTTCGAGGTGTCACGATAGGTCGGGTTATGGTGAATTTTGCTGTTCTAGTGATCCTAGGAGCTCTAGGCCTGTGCAGTGTCGTGGTGCACTCAGAATTGTGATCGGGTGAAGTTTTCGGAGTGTCACGATAGCTCGAGCTCAATGCCTCGGGGCTTGCGCAGACAAAATCCGTACCTGCTGAGCTTGCTGGAGATGATGATGGAGCTGCAACCTGCAAGAAACATGCAAAAATACACACACAAGCAAGAACACACACTCGCTCTCTCTCAAACTCGCACAAAGCAAATGAGGAAATGGTTTGGAAATGAGAATATAAAGTGGAGAAGGAGATGAAGGTGGAGATGAAGATGGAGATGGAGATGGGGAAAAATCAGAAATTTACCTACTATTTACCATTCCAACGCGTCCTCTCTACATCTTACCATCACAAAGCTCGAATCCCCGGCAACGGCGCCAAAATTTGGTGTAGCTCAGTGATGAGTAGCACCTCCTTTAATGTCAATCCGGGAAGACATGAGGATGGTATGAAGACCTCGAGCAAGTGAAGGCACAAATGTGTGAGTGCGAAGCACACTAACATGCACACACATACACACACACGCGCACACACAACAAGAACAAAGAGATTAAGACAATGGAATCACTTCTATTGCAACAAAGTTCTCATACAAGCTCAAAACTACAAGAAGCCACCCCAAAAATGAGCTCTCTAGCTCTATTTATAGTTTTTTACTAGCTTTGGCCCTGTCTAGACCTAGTGTCCGGCCTAGTTAAAAATTAGGTTCCAGGGCTTATTCGAGGGCTCAAACGAGATCTAAAAAATATGAAAATTGGCAGGCCACTACTTCTAAGGCTCCCCAAGCTCGAGGACTCCTCGGCTTGTACAAAATGGAGCTACAAAAAGGTGAAACAATATTTACAAGGGTTTTTAGTGATGAGAATCACTTTTAACATGGTGTAAGGTTTGGAAAAATTTAATGGGTTGCCTTAGTGCTAGATCTGCATGTATGCTCGTACTTGCTTCATCTGCCAACAGCTACCCTGTTGGTAAGGTTGCTGATAACTTGGTCTGACAGCCTGCCTATTGTATGGACAATCTTGAGCCGTATGATTTGTGTATTTTCTCTCAATGGTGCAATACAGAGCATTAGGGTTTCCTTGGGGCTGAGCCATCATTGGACAAACATTAGCCATGTGGCCTCCTCCGCATGTATAACATCGCTTCAATGGGTTGACCCTTGGCATTTGTCTATTTTGATCTCCTAGCTTTTTGGCAACCTGCTCCACTATCTCATCTATTTTGGTGGAGGTTCTAGAGGTATGACTAGTAGAACTGTCAGAGTCCTTATAGAGTTTGGACAATTCTAGCTCCTCACCCAAGTTGTCTTCTATGTCTATGCACATTTGCACACACTCTTCTATGGATCTAGGCTCTTTCAAGTACACATATGACCTTAACTTTGTGCTGAGTAAACCATCTAAAAACAAGGCCACTTGTTTGGCTGCTGTGGGTAATTCTGGCATAGGGCATCTTTCCAAGTACTTTCTAAACCTTCTTCCTGCAAGTCACACTGTTTCTTGGGGTGTCTGCTTAAATTTGTGGATCAAGGATGATGTGTTATGCCTGATACCACTCTTGGAAAATTCTAAAATGAATTCTTCTAGCAGTTGACCTATCTCTCTATAGTTGCGAAGTTTAGAGGTTGAAATCAAGCTAAGGCAGTACCCTTAAGAGTCAAACCAAATGCCTCGAACTGGGTGAATAATTCTTCAACCTATTCAGCTCTTAACACTTGCTTGATTGGAATTCCACGATATTCGATATTCCTCAAGTATCGTTTTCAGGTCTCTACGATACTCAATACGTGACCAATATCGTGAGAAATTTTATGACGATACTCTATATCTACCAGGTATCGTGAAAGTTAACTCCACAATACACGATATGTGACCACTGTAAGTATCGCGATACTCGACCACAGGAGTTTCACGATATCCAGATATCGCGATACTCAACCGCGGGAGAACACGATACTTGGATTTTTTGGAGTCCAAATTCAAAATTTTTTGCAAATATGAATACCTTGTGTCCTCATTGTCACTCCTATGTGTCTGTAGATGCCAAATCTCCCTTCAAACCCGCGATATTGCACTCACGATACTTGGTGCAGGTTATGTCACATCTAGGATGGATCACTCCGATTTTCGACTATTTTGGTACTATTTCTTCAGTGTTTCAGTTCTGCACCCTCTCTAAGGCTCTTTCTCACAACCACAAGTAAAAAGAGATGTGAATGTACTCTAAAAAATGGAAAAAACTGAGAAGATGAAGGTGGGTGGAGATGGTGATGATGATGAAGATGAAGGAGAAGAAAAACTCAAAAATTGAACTGAAAATGGCAATTTTTTTACCTTCCAACGTCGCTACTCTACATCTTACCGTCACACGCTCGTCCTCTAAGCTCTCTCCCCGGCAACGGCGGCAAATTTGGTGTCACTCTAGCACAATGGTGAGTACCAAAGTGAGGAGATACACCTCATAAATGTCAATCCACGGAGACGTGAGGACTGGTATGAAGACCGTGAGCAAGTGATGGCACAAGTGTGTGAGTGAAAACACACAAGCATGCACACACATACACACACGCGCACAAAGTAAGAGCAAAGAGTGGAACAATGGAAGAACTTCGACTACACAAGGACTCTCTTACAAAGCTGAAATCTACAACAAGCTAACCTCAAAAATGAGCTCTCCAGCCCTTTTTATAGTTTTTTGAGTGGTTTTGGCCCTATCCAGACCTAGTGTCTGGCCTAGTTAAAAAATAGGTTTGAGGGCTTATTTGGGAGCTCAAACAGAGTCCAAAAATTATGAAAATTGGTAGGATGATAGTTCTAATATTCCTCAAGCTCGAGGAATCCTCAGCTTGAACAAAATGGAGTTGCAAAAATGGAAAATGGTATTTAAAATGGTTTTTAGTGATAAAAATCACTATTTTTATAGGGATTTCTTTTGAAAATTTGACAGGTGCTCCTTGGAGCTCCCTACTTGCTCCTTCTTCTTGTGTGTCCACTTCCTTGATGCACTTCCATGCTTTGTCCTTGACCTTGAGCTTCAACAGGGCCCAAAACATGTTCAAGGTAATGTGAACCTTAGTCTTTCCCATTCCTCAAGCACCACAAGAGTGTACCTTAGTGGCATGAGCTATGTTGGCTAAGCAAGCTCTGGGGGGAACAAACTAGGATGGATGACCTCCTATGAAGTATCAAGAACCTCCATCTTCATTGATCATTGAGGTCCTTCCTCATGTGCAGCCAACAGCATCAACAGTGGCTTTGATGACTCGGATGACAAGGTATGTAGTCTATGCCTTGCTTGCTACCTTATTCATAAGGCTTGGGTGGGCGGGCGGGTGCTCACACAAAAGGAACAAAGCATTTGCATCAAAATGCTCTGATACCAGTGAAGTGTTTCTTTGGTGATGCATGATGGTGGACTCTCCTTCTCGAGAGCTCCACAATGATACCCCTAGGTCATACAAATGTGATTGAAATTATAGTCTATGGATGATCAAGCCACTATATGTTTTATTAAAGAACACATACAAAAGTGTCTAGGGTCATTTGGCCTTTCACATGGACACTAATGGTAACAACTTCATCAACAAGGTTGAAGCCAAAACATAGCAAAAGAGGAGCTACAAATCAAGGGGGAGCTTCACAAACTCAAGAGCAAAGAACTATATAACTACTTGAGGTAACTCTCAAATATTTTGATAGTCTTCAATGGTTGAGTTGGGTCAACAAGTAGAGAAGTTGGATAAGGATAATTATCCCATGCAGAAGTTTAGAATGAACAACTATGTAATGGGCAAAGTCTTGTCAGGTATTGTGAGCAGCGATGATGCTCAACCTCGACCACCAAAGTCCCAAGGAGGCAAGCAAAAGAATGGGAAGAGAGGAATAGAGATCATGTTCCTCATTTCACAAACCATTACTAATGCAATGGTATGGCATATTCAACATCCAAAATAGCTAAGGATTCTTGGGAAGCTCTTGAAAGGATGTATTTCAAAACATAGAAGCTAGGAAACTTCAACTCAATAATGAGATAAACACAATCAAGAAAATTTTGAGTCAATCCATAGCTGAATATATTTTGAAGATTAAAGAGCTATGTGATGCTTTAGCTTCTATTGGCACAATAGTTGAAGATGAAGATATTTTTGTGTTGCACTCTCAATGGATTGAGAGAAGATGAAAGATGGAAGCCTTTTATGACTTCAATTAAATTGAAAGATGTGTATCTAGTTTTAGAACAAGTAATCCCTCATCTTTTCATAGAAGAGCTTAGCTTTGCTGGCTCCAAAGAAAAGACAACCTCAACCAATGTTGTATGCAGTTCTAGGTAAGGAAGCAACTCAAGATGAGGCTCCAGAGGAAAAGGAAGATGAAGATACCATTATCTATTGGGTTGAAGCTAACACAACTTCGATTTACTTGATGAATAGGTGGACAACATTGGGAATACATAACTTGACACCAAAGGAGATATCTTCCAATAAGAAACTTGATCTTAAACACCTTAAAGTTTTAGAATGTATTTGTTTTGTTCATTTTCCACAAGAAGTTAGAATAAAGATGGAATTCAGGTCAAAAAAATGCATTTTCATTGGCTACTTGATGAAGCAAAAAGGATATAAGTGTTACAACCCTACAACAAAGAAAGTAAGATTCTCACAAGATGCGGTCTTTGATGGACGAAGACCATGGTATGAAGATAAAGGAAAGGAAAAGGTTCTTGAAGAAAATGATGATTATGCAAGAACTAATCAAAGAGAAGTTCTGCAAATGAACACAACTTCAGGTCTAGAGGCATCTACATCAAATGAAGAATGTTCAACATGGAGATGGAGACTTTGAAGTCATTCTTTGTCTCCAAATTCAGCATATAATAGAGCAGAAGAAGCAAGTGTTGCTCAAAATCGTAAGATAGATGCAAGTGAAGAAGAATATGAAGACATGATCACTTGGAAGGTAAAGTTGAATAGGTTGAAGAAGCAACTTTCTAAAGGAAATGAAAGAAGATCTTCAAGGAAAAGTTATCCAACTCAAAGGTTGCGTTATGATAGCTTCATGGCAAAACATTTTGCATACATGATCCAGATCATCAAAGACAAAGAGCATGGGACATATGAAGAAGCTTGCACACAAAATAAATGGAAGCAAGTTATGAAAGAGGGTATCAAAGCTCTCAAAGTTAATCACACATGGGAGATAGTGCCAAAGAAAGAAGGCATGAATATTGTTCCAAACAAATGGGTGTTTAAACTAAAGAGAAATGATGATGGTTCAATATCTAGACATGAAGCTAGATTGGTTGCCAAAGGATTAAAACAAACACAAGGTATAGATTATGATGAATTTTCAGATTGGGAACAATTCGAACTTGAAATAGGAATTACTGCTTCAAAGAGGTTTCCATTATACCAAATCCATAAAAAAAAAACATTTTTCGTATACATGAGTCAAGCGGTTTGATTTGAAGATGAAAACCATAAAAACTTTGTTTACATGTTCAAGAAGGCACTTTATGGCTTGAAGCAAGCACCACAAGCATTAGCAGAGTATCTAACTAAGTGCATCTACAACCCAAGTAGCGTAGATCCTGTAAGAAAATAACAGCACATTGGAATAGACCATTAGACATGGTTGAGAGAAAAATGAAGATAAAGATAGATGCAGAATAAGAGATAGAGAACTCAAACTCTCAAATTGCCAATAGTAATGCAACTATAACAATGGTGCTACCCACGGGTATGCTTCCAATGTGGAGCTTAGATTCGATCTAGACAAACTCTAGATAAAGAGCTTATTAGTTCCCAATGCTCTATAAAGCTTAACATTGGTCATGATTATATAGATTTTAGAAGAGGAGTGGATATAGATAAACATATTCGACATACACAAAATAGTGGAGAAAATATACAATCCAAAAATATCTCCATGAACAGAAGTCTATCATCTCGGCCCTACTAGTCGGGGGGATAGCCCCCCTCGGACCCCGCAGAAGGGGGCAAACCCCCCTCTGCACTCCCCCACTAAGCATCTATGGGAAAACCACACAGCACCACAAGGCCTTTATTTTTGCCTTGAATGGAAACCCAATGGCCGAGAAGTTTATGCCCTACCTAACCTAATGGCTAGGCTCACAAATGTCATCTATTACCATCAATGGTCACACATAGACCTCATCTAACTTGGATGTTAGGGTTCCATAAATGTCCGAGCTCTCACAATGGCTACTTCTCATAATGGCAGCCTTACAACTTAGAGCATCATGGATCATTTATGGTCACTTGAGGGTGGGGTATTCAGTATATCTAAAAGATCCTTCATTATACATGAAGCAGAAAGAAAATAGAGAGGTATATATCTGCATATATGTTGATGATCTCATCATAAGAGGGAATGATGTTACAGGGATTGAAGATATCAAAAGAAATCTTGCTAAGGAGTCTTAGATTTTAGATCTCTGGCAGCTAAAATATTTTCTAAAAATTGAAGTTGTTTATGGGAAAGGTGGCATCTTCTTAATGCAAAGGAAGTACTTTTTAGATGTTCTTTTTAGATTTGGAATCAGTGAATGCAAACCACTCACTCAACTCATGGACACAAATACAAAGATTTACTCAAATAATGGAGAAATATTGGCAGATGTCATGACATACAAAAGCATCATATGATCATTAATCCATACAAACATTACAAGACCTAATCTATCTTATGTTGTTGGTGTACTTTCTCAATTTATGCAAGCTACAGCAAGTGAACATTTAAATTCAACAAAGAGAGTGTTGAGATACATAAAGCATACAGTTAATCATGCTTTGTTTTACAAGTTTGGTGAAGATTTACAATTCGAAAGCTTTAGTGATGCTCGGCACATTCAAAGGAAGATAGGAGATCAACCTTAGGTTATGTGTTCATGATAGGAAATAAACTTATCACATGGAGCTCGAAGAAACAGCATTGTAGTTTCATCCATGGATGCTGAATATAGAGATTAGCATTTGCCACATGTGAAGCAATGTGGATTAAAAAGCTTTTGGTTGATCTTGAATTGCAAGTTGGAATGATTTCTATACACAGTGATAACATGTCAAGTATTTGCTCGCCAAGCAATCCCATGTTTCATGCAAGGAGTAAGCGCACAAAGTTTCACTACCATTATGTAAGGGAGAAGGTACTAAGAAAAGATGTGGAGATAAAGTTCATTAGAACCAAAGAGAAGGTTATAGACAGTTCTTGGATGCTTCTAAACTCAAAGGTTTCAAGGATGTGATAAACTTTCAAAACATGGCCGAAGATAACTCCCAAATGAGCTTGAGGGGGAGTGTTGAAGATAAATGTGCAAGATCATTATCACATGAGCTATGCTTAGATAAATTTACCAAATGTAAAGGTAAAGGTGAATATAAGTCTAAAGATGAAAAAATATCTAGTCAAAATTCATGAAGAATAAAAGATATAATATATGCCCTCTAAATAATGAGTGGCATGTAGTGGGTAAACAAATGAAAGTGGTGAATTAAGAAGAAGGCACGAACTTCTTCACATTCTCATTGGCTATAAAAGTGGAGTGGGAGCATGTTCTCAACAAGGAGAGAAATAGACAAGATCCCCAGTAGTCTGATTTGATCTTAAAATCCATTTTCTTATTTTGTCTTCTCATAGACTATTTCTAGTCGCATGTCACTTTGTACATAGTCATGTTGTGAGGTTCATACATCAATGCATATGTAACCATTTCTTATGTTTAAAACACTCATTGGAGAGATTATCTTATTTACTTTCTCTGTCACACATATCTCCTTCAAAGGTTCTATATTCTATGAGTTATCAATCCGAGAGTGAAGTCCAATTCTTCAGCATACATGTGTGGACTAGTAGTCTATTTTCTTCAATTGAATTTCCATTAAAACATTATCCAAATTAAGTGATTTAGCTTGTTGGAAAGCATTCTTCGTCTAGTGTTATTGGCTAAAGCCATAGGTCCATTTAAGTTTTGAGTTTAGAGCAACGAGCAATCCTATGTGTAGTTGTATATCCAAGTGTTGGACCTACAAGGGCTCACTACATGCTTCTTGTCGCCTTTCACAAAGAAAAGCATTAAACTCATGTGACATGTATTTAGTGGCATGATCTATGCATAGTGTCATGGACAAAGGAAACCATCATGAACCTTAGATCCCATGTGAATCCTATATCTCATGATTCGTTCAGAATTAGGAGAAACCAATGCTTCCATTGCATCTGGAGCATGCCAAAACCCTAAGATCGACTGTCTACTTGCCTCATTCAGATATCCAAAGCTCAAGTTTTGAATTGATGACATCATCAATTCGTAACCGCCATTCATGAACCGCCCTTGAAAACCTATATAAGGAGGGGTTGGCCACATTCATAATCAGTCTTGCCAATAGCAGTCTTGGGAGCTCAAGGAGTCATGACCGCCAAGTAAGTACTCTCCAAGTTCCAGTTCCTATTCTTGTCTTGTTCCTTGTTCCAGTAATGTCTACTCTTGTATCCTGGACATCTTGTCTTGTCCTCTTGTTATCTTGTAGTACGAGATCTTGTGAAGTTCTTTCTTGTATCTAGTTCGTCTCCCGGAAGGGAGTTCTTGTAATCCAGATATCTTGTCTCATACTTACGATCCCCTGTTGTGAGATCTCATGTATCATCTCTAGTCGAGTTATGCATACCTATCAGTCCCGGTTTGTGGGACATCTTGTATCAGTCAAGTATTCTTGTATTGTTTTCCCTTCGTGGGTGTTCTTGTTATCAGAAGTGTATTTCTGAAATCTTGTCTACTATAGTCAGAGAGCACTATCTAGTGCTCCCCTAACATTTTGGCAAGACTAGCTTCTATCCAAGTCCAGTCATCATGGAGAATGCTTATGAACAGATTGTAGCATCACTTCAGAGTCTCCAACAACAAGTCGAAGACCTCACTCATCGACAGACACAAGTCGAGATGGGACATCCAGTGCATGTAGGTGCACTCCTCTAAGAATTACAAGAATGAATCGACAATCTTCAGACAAATCAAGGGAGTATGCAAGTAGATCAACGATCTAGTACATCCTTCATGAGGGAACCCAAGATCTGCATGCCAGAAAATTTCGATGATGATCGCACAAAGTTCCAAGGATTCTTGCAACAAGTCAAATTGTACATCCGTATGCAGCCTCATAGATACCCTGATGATGCATCCAAGGCCGGTTTTATTGGAACCTTACTCTAGGGTCAATCATTATCATGGTTCGCCCCAATCTTGGAGAAGGATATGGCCGTACTTCATGACTATGAGGGGTTTCTTAGAGAGCTCATCGCCACATTTGGAGATGCAGACACAAGTCAAGTGGCAGAAACAAAACTTCGAAAGATACGTCAAGGTGACCATGAATCCCACATATGTTTCAATGTAATATCGAGCCCAGTACATCTAGTTATCATTAGAATGCCCTGGTTAAAGAAGCGTAATCCAGACATTAATTGGGAAAAGAATAAAATCACTTGTTGAGATATCCAGAAGAATCCAACATATGTCAGAGCCAAAGCCTTCATACATGTAGTAAGGAAGGAACCTACATATATGATCTATGCCATACCAGCTCAAGAATCCAAGAAAGATGATCTAGTACAGCTACCCAATCAGTACAAAGGCTTTGCAGATGTTTTTGAAAAGAAGAATGCAGATATCCTCCCAAAGCATAGACCTTAGGATTGCCCCATAGATCTTCAAGAGGGAGCACAACCACCCTTTGGACCAATCTACAGACTATCCCTAGAGGAACTTACAGAACTATGCAAGAACATTGATGAGAATCTAGCAAAGGGGTTTATCAAACACTCAAAGTCCCAGCAGGAGCTCCTATTTTATTTGTAAAGAAGAAGGATGGGACTCTCCGGATGTGTGTAGACTATCATGGATTGAATAAAAGTCACTATAAAGAACAGATACCCCCTACCACTTATATCAGAGCTCTTGAAACGCCTTGGAAAAGCAAAATTCTTCACGAAGATCGATCTTCGAGGAGCTTACAACCTTGTCAGGATCAGAGAAGGAGACGTATGGAAGATAGCATTTCGAACAAGGTATGGCCATTTTGAATATGTAGTTATGCCATTCGGTCTTACAAATGCTCCAGTTGTCTTCCAACATATGATGAATGATATCTTTTGAGAATATTTAGATGATTTTGTTGTAATATATCTTGACGATATCTTGATATTCTCCAAAAATCTAGAGGATCATGAATGACATGTAAGATAGTCCTAGAGAAACTAAGAGAAAAGGGATTATATGCAAAATTGGAGAAGTGCTCTTTCCATAAGATAGAAGTGGAATTTTTAGGGTATATTGTATCAGATAAAGGAATTTTTATGGACCCTAAGAAGATTCAGACAATCCTTGATTGGAAACCCCCTTCATGTGTTTGAGATGTACAATGTTTTCTGGGGTTTGCCAACTTC
The DNA here is from genome assembly GCA_020310875.1 of Ceratopteris richardii. Lineage (NCBI taxonomy): Eukaryota > Viridiplantae > Streptophyta > Polypodiopsida > Polypodiales > Pteridaceae > Ceratopteris > Ceratopteris richardii. The sequence continues at coordinate 15,584,066 of CM035414.1, read as the reverse complement.
TATAGGATATTCATCAGAGATTACTCCAAGATAGTGACACCTTTTACCAAGCTTATAGGGAACTCCAAATTCTCATGGACCGAAGAAGCAGAAAAAGCATTTCAGACCTTGAAATCAGCATTCACTACTGCTCCAATTCTAGTTCATCCTAATTCTAGTAAGCCCTTCTTCCTAGAGACAGATGCATCAGACTTTGCCCTAGGGGCCATTCTTTCCCAATATGGAGATGATGGACACCTACATCCAGTTGCATATCATTCAAGGAAATTTTCTCCTCGCGAAATTAATTATGAAATTCATGACAAAGAACTTCTTGCCATAGTGGACGCCTTTGATACCTGGCACCACCATCTAGAAGGAGCAGCTCATAAAGTTATTGTGTATACAGACCACAAGAACCTAGAGTATTTTATTACTATCTGCATCCTCAACAAAACGCAATCTCGATGGAGTAACTTTTTATCCATGTTCGACTTTGTCATCACATATCGTCCAGGACGACAACAGTGTGAGTCAGATGCCTTGTCAAGAAGATCTTACCTTGCACCAAAGATGGGTGAAGAGGCCTCTGATCAACAGGAGAGTGTATTACTCAAGCCTGAGCATCTCCAATTAGCACCTATCTCTTCAAGCCGTCATGAAGATTCAGCCTTGAATCATTTGATCCATGAGACTCTACCACGAGATGAATTGTTTTGTAACATTAAGCAAAAAATTCAGAAAGGAAGAATTCAAGAAGTAAATGAATTCCAAGAAAATGATGGGTTACTATTCTATAAGAACCTATTGTATGTTCCTCCAGGAACTCCCAGGATCCAAGTACTTCAACAACGTCATGACAACCTTGCAGCATGACATTTTGGGGTGAATAAAACAATAGAACTTATATCAAGGGATTTTTGGTGGCCTCAAATGTGGAAGGAAGTCAAAGAATATATCCGAGCCTGTGACACTTGCAATAGATCTAAAGTACCACGACATAAACCTCATGGCCTCTTGCAGCCTTTACCTATTCCAGAAAGGCCATGGGCTTCTTTATCTATGGACTTCATCACAGACCTACCAAAGTCAGACAAGTATGATGCCATTCTTGTTATAGTGGATAGATTTACAAAGATGGCACACTTCATTCCAACTACTTCATTGGAAAGGGTATGATATGAGTGATCGTACTTGGGAACCTGCAAAAAACCTTCAGAGAGCACCAATCAAGGTTCGAGAATTCCATAAGAGAAATCCAATGAAGCCAAGGCCAGATAACATGACCGCTCCTCGTGGAACTCGTCGCTTGAGGGGGAGGTGATGTCATAGACAAAGGAAACCATCTTGAACCTTAGATCCCATGTGAATCCTATATCTCATGATTGGTTTAGAATTAGGAAAAACCAATGCTTCCATTGTGTTCGAAGCATGTCAAAACCCTAAGATCGACTGTCTACTTGCCTCATTCAGATATCCAGAGCTCATGTTTTGAATTGATGACATCATCAATTCGTAACCACCATTCATGAATCGCCCTTGAAAACCTATATAAGGAGGGGTTGGCCACATTCATAATCAATCTTGCCGATACCAGTCTTGGGAGCTCAAGGAGTCATGACCGCCAAGTAAGTACTCTCTAAGTTCCAGTTCTTGTTCTTGTCTTGTTCCTTGTTCCAGTAATGTCTAGTCTTGTATCCTGGACATCTTGTCTTGTCCTCTTGTAATCTTGTAGTACGAGATCTTGTCGAGTTCTTCCTTGTATCTAGTTCATCTCTCAAAAGGGAGTTCTTATAATCGAGATATCTTGTCTCATACTTATGATCCCGAGTTGTGAGATCTCCTATATCATCTCTAGTTAAGTTATTCATACCTAGCAGTCCCAGGTTGTGGGACATCTTGTATCAGTCAAGTATTCTTGTATTGTTTTCCCTTCGTGGGTGTTCTTGTTATCAGAAGTGTATTTTCGAAATCTTGTCTACTGTAGTCAGAGAGCACAATCTAGTGCTCCCCTGACACATAGAGTCACAACCTTATTTCCAAAAAAAAATTCAGCCATAGCCAAAAATGATTTGAAGCAAGAAAATACCTCATTCTTTGCTTTCATAGGATACACCCATGTATGGCGAATAGCATCATCAATGAAGGTAACAAAATATACATGCTTCCCAAAACATGGATTCTTGACAAGACCACATACATCACTATGAAAAAGCTGTAATTTTCTTGTAGTGTGTGTATGACTATCTTTTGGAAAAGAAACATGATGCATTTATCCAAAAATGAAACCTTCACATGCATGATTTTTAATGGACTCAAGTGTTGGCAAACCAATAATCATGTCCTTCTTTTGCAAGTAAAGCAAATTATTGAAGTTCAATTGATCAAAACAAGCATGCCAAAGCTCCATCTCAACCACGGAAAAAGTATGAGCAACCAAGGCATTTGAGGCAACCCTCTTGTATGTATCCAAACGATACAAATCATTGCATAATGTACTAGACATCATGATAATATCACCATTGTTGAAATCATGAACCATACACTTATCATCAACAAAGTGTACATGAAGTTTAACTTTGGCAATCAATGGAATTGAAATTGAGTTCTTCATGATACGGGGTATATACAATGCACTTTTCAAGAGAATCACATTTCTACTTGTAGCGATAAGATCAATTTCTCCTAATCCAATGATAGGATAAGAGGCATTGTTTGCACACACCACATGTCCTCGATTGAAAGATGCAAAAAACCTTTTGCATGAAGTTATGTGCTTTGAAGCACCACTATCAAAGAACCAATCCGAATAACCTCACTCAAAACCATACATTTAAAATACAATGATGCATCATAATGACATGTAACAACACATGCCCAAAAATCTTGAGCCATGTTGGTTTAATCATTCTTTGCATTTGAAGAATTTTTAGCAATAGACATACCAGATTCCTTCTTCTTTTCATTGTGCTTGGCAAGCTTTCTACATTCATCAATAGTATGACCAGCCTTCCAGTAATATTAGCATCTCTTATTCTTTTGCAAATCAGCATCATTAGAGGAATGAATGGAAGAGGAAGGTTGAGGCTTTGGTTTTGATCAACCCAAAGCTGAACCATATTTGCTTTTCCCTTTTTGTGAGATAGCAAGTGCTTGTGTTCCCTCAATCAAACCACTCCTATTCACTCTAGATTGTTCTTCTTGCAAAAGAAGAGACATAACCTCATCAAATGCATACATATTGGGATTCCCTTTTGCAATCAAATGTGACCCGATATCACATGCTAAATGGACCATCACAACAGTCTGAGACCATCACGATTTCCTTGGACCATCATGACAGCCCACTTGTTTGGCAAAAATTAGGGTTTTGTGATTCTTGATCAAATGTTTCCAATTTTTGAAATTCATTAGGTGTTTGTAGGACCTTCCATGCCAACGGTTGCAAAAACTACAAAAATACAAGTAAGAAGCAATGCTAAGAAGGTGCTCGACCTGATTGAGAGTGCACTAGGATCCGTACCCAGAGTGGAATTCAAGGTAGGAAGTCATTAAATCCACCTATTGTAAATTTCATTTTTGATAAGGTATAGCCATAGAACTTAGACTTAGGTGATAAGAGGAATGTAATACAAAGAAGTCTAAGGGATTCAAGTCCAAGCATAATCTCATAAATACAAAAAACAAAAGAGAAAAGAACATAAGATTGATGCCACAACAGCTTATCCAAGCAATGAAAAGTTATACTTGAGGAGCAACATTTGGACAAGACAAAAACCAAAAGGAATTGAAAAATAACAAGTGAGTGATACATAAAGGAACACTGCAATGTGCATGTACATTGGGTAACAAGGGTATCAAATGCATGAACCTTAGGTTATGATAACATATAGGTGAAGTAGATCGACGAAGTGTTAGATCATCATAATCGAGTATTAATCTCACTGCAAGATCTTGGGCACAATAATTGAGTGACTACCCCCTACATGGTGAGCTCAGATACTGTTGATGTATGAAACACCACAAGAAATGAATTAATGTGACACTAGAACACCTCTATGGTCACCATTAACTCATTGCCACTCCAAACTTTGAGAAATGATAGTCTAAAGTGAGAACTTTGCTTCTACAGAAATTTCTAGTCACCGAAATGACATACCTTCAGTATTTTGCTAATTTCTCCTAGCTCAAGTATTATTTCTCCATGAAACTTTATAGGCTGAAACTAGAAAAGTAGAGCTTTCCAACAAGCTATCATATGCATCAAACGGATCTCTAGAACTCAAGTTATGGCTCTCACAAGATGACCCTGTATGACCTTCCAAAACTGGAAATCTTTCCTATTATAGTAAGAGCGCCTGTTTAAAATTAGAATTCGATGCCTAGCATCGACTTGCAACGAGAATTCGATGCCGGGCATCGACTTGGGATGTTTTTGGCCACTTTTCAGCAGGGATTCGATGCCGGGCATCGACTTCCCGCATAAAGTCTTGATCTTCTGGACACCAAAACTATAGGTGATTTCATGCACACTTACAATATGACTTATCAACTGGAATTCGATGCCAGGCATCGAGTTGCTCCAACAACATCATCTTTTCAAGAAGATTTGGCAGTAGATAAAAATCAGATATGAAGATAAGGACTTATCAAGTTGAGATTCGATGCCACGCATCGACTTGCTTGGAAAACTTCAACCTTTCAAATCATTACACAGAAGACAAACACTGGAGATGGAGGAAGAAGACTTATACACAGAACTTTAACTAGTTCTTGTCATAACTATGAAAACTCAGAAGCTTACAAGTGCTTTCTCGCTCAGAGAAGCCCGACTATACTCAGTCATACAAAAATGAGTTCTTCTCACTTTCTCATTGTCTTCCTCCTTCTTCTCACCGCGTCAGTTAATACTAACTAACTTATATAGACTTTCTCATTCCCGTGACTTTTGAAAAACTTCTAGAACTAAAGTGAACTAACTTTACAAGTATAATACATTTGTGAATTTGTCCCTTCACATAGGCATGGGGTTTTCTTCCTAAGATTTGACCTTCAAATATATGTCCAGTTAGTGATTGTTTTTCCAACAGCTCCCCCTCAATCACTAATTAACATTCCCTGTTTCTTCATATCTTCTTCTTTTCTTTTACTCCTGCCATGCTTTTGAATCTGCTGGTCTTCACACCATCCAAGCTCTTTGTCATTATGTCTGCTAACTGATCTTTAGTAGAAATGTACTCCACTTCAATCTCCTTCTCCATTACCTTTTCTCTGAGAAAATGATACTGTATCTCTATATGCTTTGTCCTTGCATGAAATACTGGATTTGCTGCAAGATAAAGTGAACTCATATTATCTCCATGTATTGTAGTTGTACCTTGATCAATGCCTAAGCTCTTGAACAATGTCTGCATCCATATGACTTCCTTAGCTGCTTCCACAAGTCCTTTGTACTCTGCTTCAGTTGATGATAATGCTACTGTATGTTGTTTCTTTGAACACCAACTTACAAGCTTATCACCAACGTATATCATGTAACCATGAGTTGATCTTCTGTCATCCTGGTTACCTGCCCAATCTGAATCACTATAGGCTCTCAACTTCAAATCTGATGTAAAAGGATAATATAATCCTTCCTTTATAGTTCCTTTGATATATCTGAGAACTCTTTGACCTGCAATCCAATGTGGGTCCTTTGGACAATGCATGAATTGTGACAAAACTCCCACTGCATAACTAAGATCAGGTCTTGTTAGTGTAGCATAAATCAAACTACCCACAAGAGATTGATACTTCCTCATATCTTTGTATTCTGCACCATCATATTTACTGAGCTTGTGATTAACTTCAAGTGGAGTTGAAGCTTCTCTGCAATTTTCCATATCAAACTTCTTCAACAAGTTCAGAAGATACCTTTCTTGTGACACATATATGCCATGATCTGTATAAGTAACTTCCATTCCAAGAAAGTATGATAACTTTCCTAGGTCACTGATCTTGAATTCTTTTTCAAGCAATCTCTTTACCTCCTTGATTCCTTCATCTGAAGTACCTGTGATTATAATGTCATCTACATAAATACAAATGTAGATTGTACCTTCCTCTGTTCTTCTGATAAGTAGACTTGGGTCTGCTTTTGAACTTTGATATCCAAGATCATTGAGATACTTTACCAGTCTATAGTTCCAAGCTCTTGGAGCTTGCTTCAATCCATACAATGCTCTTCTCAACCTGCAAACAAAATTTGGATACTTGGAATCTATAAACCCTTGAGGTTGTTCCATGTATACCTCATCTAATATGTATCCATTCAAGAACGCATTCTTTATATCCAATTGACTTAGAGTCCATCCTTTTGAAGCTGCAATAGCAATGATTGTCCTTATAGTTGACATCTTAGCTACAGGACTGAATGTCTCATCATAATCTATGCCATAGGTCTGGGCATAGCCTTTCACCACCAATCTAGCTTTGCATCTGGCTATACTTCCATCTGCAAGCTTCTTCACTTTATAAACCCATTTATTTCCAATAACTTTCTTACCATTTGGTTTAGGAACAAGTTCCCATGTCTTGTTCTCCTCCAGTGCATTGAACTCTTCCTTCATTGCTTCTTCCCATTGCTTCTTACCTTTAGCTTCATCATAGTTCTGAGGTTCTTCATCATCTTTGACCATATATGCATAGTTCTTCTGAGTTATGTAAGAAGTATCATAAGAATACCTTTCTGGTTGTCTTCTAGTCCTGCTTGACCTTCTTGGTTCACATTCTTCATATGTGTCTGGATACACTTCTTCATCAAATATAGGAGCTTCTTCATTCCTTCTTGTTAATCCACTTGCGGATGTACTTGCTTGCATATAGTCTTCATCTCTATTTACCTGCACAATTGATTTTCCTTTCTCACATCTTCTTACCTCTTCTTCAAATTCTTCAGCTGTATGACTTTGATCTGCATACCAACTTTTCTGTTCATCAAATGTAACATCTCTAGAAACAATAAATTGTTTTGTTAGAGGATTCCACAACCTGTAACCCATCTGCTTTTCATCATAACCAATGAACACATATTTTTCTGCCTTTGGTTCAAGTTTATGCCTAAGCTGTGATGGCACATAAGCATATGCAATTGATCCAAACACTCTACAATGATCTAGTGTTGGTTTTTTACCCCACCAAGCTTCATATGGAGTCATTCCATTCAGAGCTGCACATGGTAATCTATTCACAAGATATGTAGCTGTATTTACAGCTTCAGCCCAAAGATAATTTGGACAATTCTTCTCCTTCAACATAGCTCTAGCAAACTCAACCAAAGTCCTGTTCCTTCTTTCTGCTACACCATTTTGTTGTGGTGTATACCTGCAAGTTATTTCTCTCTTAATACCTGCATTCCAAAGATAATCATTGAACTCTTGGGAGAAGTATTCTCCCCCTCCATCAGACCTCAGTCTTTTAAGCTTTTGACATGTGACTCTCTTTGCATATGCATGAAAATGCTTGAAAGCTCCAAACACTTCTGATCTTTCCTTCAAAACATATAATGTTATCCATCTTGTAGCATCATCAATGAAAAGAACATAATACCTTGAGCCACTGATAGATCCTTCTTTTGTTGGTCCCCATACATCTGTATGAATGAGCTCTAGTAATCCATCATGTTTGAATCCTTTATTATGAAATGGTAACCTGTGTGCTTTTCCCATTTGACATGCTTCACATTTATAAACCATATGTTGACTTTGCACATTTGGTAATCTTAGTACAGACTGATTAGCAACCATAGCTTTAATTCCTCTTTCATTGAAATGACCTAATCTCTTATGCCAGAGATCAAGTTCTGTAATCACTGCTTCACCATGTGTGAGCAAAGCTTGACCAATGTTCCCTTGCACTCTTAAAGTAAAGAGTCTACCTTCTTTCTTACCAGAGACAATCTGATTATATCCATTCTCTGGATCTTCAACAAATACTCCTTCATTTGTAAACCTGACTTGAAAACCTTTTTCAACTATCTGTCCCACACTAATCAAGTTTTTAGGTATTGTGGGAACATACAAAACATTGGTTAGCAAATCTGCTCCACTCTTGCATTTCACCTTTCCAATTGAATGTACACTATGTCTGGTATTATCACCTGTTTGAACTGTGTCACTAGAAATGCCTTTTTCCAATTTTGACATCAATTCTATGTTTCCTGACAAATGATTAGAACATCCAGAGTCAATGTAAAATACCTTTAGATCTTCTTTATCTGATGTGTTGATTGAATTCATCATCAATGATGTATGACTTTCATTCTGTGTGTCATTTGCATAGTTGTAGTAGGTGGTGTTGTAGGATTGATTTTGTCCCCAACTTCGTCCTCCACCTCTACCATAGCCTCCTCTTTGACTTTGTCTACCTCTTTGAAAATTACTTTGATATCTTCCACCTCGGCCTCTGCTATTGTTGTTTTGATTCTGGTTTGATCCTTGTTGGTTGTGCCAACAGTCATGAGCCAAATGATTACTCAATCCACAGATCCAGCAAGCCTTCTTGTTGTTATTTTGATTACCTCTTCCTCTTCCAAAACCTCTTGCTCTTCCTCTACCAGTGCCTTTACCTCTTGCATAATAAACTTGAGAAGTTGACTCTTCTTCATCCTTTGCTTTACCTTTATCTCCTTTCTTCTTGTTCTTCATGTACATTGCAGAACTTTGTCCTTTATCTCCATCTCCCTTCAAGTCTTGCTCATATGTGAGCATCAAACCAAGCAACTGGTTCAAATCTGGAACATAATGATTTAATGAAAGTTCTGTTGATAAGACAAAAGGTTTCCACCTTTCATCCCCTCTCAAACTTGCAAGTAATTGAGCAATCAATCTGTGATCTTCAACATCTTCATCTATGGATCCAAGACTATCTGCTAGATCCTTCATCTTAGTGACATAATCACTAATGGTTTGACTTGGCTTCTTCTTGAATGTTGTAAACTCTGACCATAGACTTGCTTTGCGTGCTTTAGTAGTACTTTGGAAATGATACTCCAATGCATTCCATATATCTTCAGATGACTCCAATCCTCTGATGTGTGGTAGCAAATGATCAGAGATTGTATTGTAGATGTAGGCTTTTGCACTTGCATCCTTCTTCTGCCAATGCTTTAAAGCATCTAGTTCTTCTTTCTTTGGTCGGATTTCATCTTCAAATACTGGCTTCTCTTCTTCACCTGTTACATATACCATGAGATCCTTACTCATAAGTAAGGCTTCCATTCTCATTACCCATGCGGGGTAATTATCTCTGTCCAGTTTGTCAATGGAGATATGATCTGCCATAGTTCTTTTCTTTTGCTGCAACCTGTGAGCTTAAAGGATAAAGGATAATACCTTTTGAAGTTCTTTGTGTATGAGGATACTTTTGAAGTAACCTTTTGATGCCTTGTGTCTTCAAATGCTTCACCTTTCAAACTTTAATGGAAAACTTTACAAAACTTCTCGTACCTTTGTCGTTTTCTGCTCTCGAGAATCTTTCTGCTCTGATACCACTTGTTGATGTATGAAACACCACAAGAAATGAATTAATGTGACACTAGAACACCTCTATGGTCACCATTAACTCATTGCCACTCCAAACTTTGAGAAATGATAGTCTAAAGTGAGAACTTTGCTTCTACAGAAATTTCTAGTAACCGAAATGACATACCCTCAGTATTTTGCTAATTTCTCCTAGCTCAAGTATTATTTCTCCATGAAACTTTATAGGCTGAAACTAGAAGAGTAAAGATTTCCAACAAGCTATCATATGCATCAAACGGATCTCTAGAACTCAAGTTATGGCTCTCACAAGATGACCCTATATGACCTTCCAAAACTGGAAATCTTTCCTGTTATAGTAAGAGCGCCTGTTTAAAATTAGAATTCGATGCTTAGCATCGACTTGCAACGAGAATTCGATGCCGGGCATCGACTTGGGATGTTTTTGGCCACTTTTCAGCAGGGATTCGATGCCGGGCATCGACTTCCCGCATAAAGTCTTGATCTTCTGGACACCAAAACTATAGGTGATTTCATGCACACTTACAATATGACTTATCAACTGGAATTCGATGCCAGGCATCGAGTTGCTCCAACAACATCATCTTTTCAAGAAGATTTGGTAGTAGATAAAAATCAGATATGAAGATAAGGACTTATCAAGTTGAGATTCAATGCCATGCATCGACTTGCTTGGAAAACTTCAACCTTTCAAATCATTACACAGAAGACAAACACTGGAGATGGAGGAAGAAGACTTATACACAGAACTTTAACTAGTTCTTGTCATAACTATGAAAACTCATAAGCTTACAAGTGCTTTCTCGCTCATAGAAGCCCGACTATACTCAGTCATACAAAAATGAGTTCTTCTCACTTTCTCATTGTCTTCCTCCTTCTTCTTCTCACCGCGTCAGTTAATACTAACTAACTTATATAGACTTTCTCATTCCCGTGACTTTTGAAAAACTTCTAGAACTAAAGTGAACTAACTTTACAAGTATAATACATTTGTGAATTTGTCCCTTCACATAGGCATGGGGTTTTCTTCCTAAGATTTGACCTTCAAATATATGTCCAGTTAGTGATTGTTTCTCCAACAGATACGAGTGAGTCAAAGATATCTTTTAGCATGGAGAACCCTAGAGGTGAAGAGGGTCTTGCTCATTTACAAACAATAGAGGTTCCTTATTAAACCCAACTGGAATACATTTGGTGCACGCGTCTACGAGGATGGTCTACGCAAGTCTATAGTTCAACTTAGGAATCTAGAACAACCCTTCGAAATCGAACACCTTGTGGTCAAATTCAAAAATGGGGCATATGTAAATAAGCGAGGAACCATATGCATGGTGACCAGCTTACCTAACATCACATATGAATTTGGATCCATTGTACCTGAGTCGGACATTGGAGACATAGATCAAGAGCATAAGGAGCAAGAACCTAGGACACCTCGAGATAAATCAGTCTTATCAAGGATAATCACACCTGATTGCATACCTCAAGATAACTCTAGCATAGATCTCTTTGGAAGTAGAGAGATTGATGAAACCTTCTAAAGGTTTAGACTGGATAAAGCCCAATAATATGAATCGTTATCTATGAATTCAAGGATCCAAAAATCCCAGGGAAGATTGCTTACCTTGAAAACACTTCAGAAGGGGTGTTTGCAATAACAAAACATAGTAAACATACTTACACGTGGAAAGGAAAACCCATCTTTCCTTCACAAAAGTCTACTAACCCTCATAACCAAAAGGGAGAAGGATATTTGCACATATTAGGAACCCAGAAGGAGAGAGCCAAAGAACGACCAAAAGTGAGCTTTCTACACATCACAGGAAGAGGTAGACAAGGAGTGGACATGGATAGGTCCCAAACGGGTAGGGATGATTTTCCCCTACCTAGACCCAGAGAGCATCCAAGAGCTTTAAGGCCTACACAACTAGTAAAATCCATGAAGGACTACTTCAATGGAACAACTGACCCATATGACCATGTTGTGGAGTTCAAACAAGTTTTGAGGGTAGAACAAGTGTAGGACATGTTCACTCAATACAACACCTTTATACTAACTTTGAAAAATATTGCCCTAACTTGGTTTCAATCGCTACAATAAAGACAATTTAGGGACATCCATGATTTTCTAAAGACCATCATAGAGGTTTCTAGTGGTGGGATCAAACATAATACCTCATCATTGATCCACAATTTCAAGTAGACACCGTAGAAAACTATAAGGCTAGCAAGACCTAGGTTCAAGAAATATATAGAGAGATGTCCAATCCTAGATTTTCCTACCCAAGCTAAACAAGTATCCCTATTTTGTGATGGCTTGCTTAGTGCAAAGCTACAATCACATCTTTACCTTAAGGAACCCTGAACTTTTGAGCAATGCATAAGAATTTGCATAGACATAGAAGATTGTTTGAGAGATTAGTTGGAGCTCCCTAAATCTATCAGGATTCCGATTGATCAGCCAATCTCTCATCTAAACCATCACCCCAAGTTAATCCTAAAAGCCAATATTGCGCCATAGAAAGGAGATACACCAATCACACTGCACAAGACTGCCCATATAACAAACAAGCTGTTAGATAAAATTATCCTCAGCCATATCCACAACAAGGAAAATACCCGAATCAATACCCACAACAATAGTATGGTAGGTTGCAGCAACCCTATCAACCACCCTATCAGGGGAAGCAAAGACCTCAACCAGTCCTAGCGCAGCAACCCCCTCCTCCTGCCAATGTGATTCCAGTAAATTATGTTGTGATAGAAGAAAATCTGAATAGAGCCTTAGTGCCAGTAACATCATTGCTTTCAGAAAGTGACCCAAATGATCATAGTTTTGACTCTACCCATATTGAGAGCCCACATGCTTATTACATGTAGTCACTAGAGCATAGTGGGTCATGCTATTATGAAGAACCGAGTGAATCTAGCTGGGAGCCAGAATATGCGAATGTCATGTATGCAAACCCCAACTCTAGACCTCAACCTAGGTAGATAAGACCTCCATTTCCTAGAGGGCCATGCTTCCGATGTCAGGGAGATCACCTCATTCGTGATTGCCCTCTACCAGCACCTACACAAACTCAATCTGTGACAATTCAAGGCTTTTGTCCAGATTGTGGAAAGGAGCTCTTGTTACGAGAGTGTCCCAAGAACCCCAACAATATACCAAAAATTGCTCCTATCAACGTCATTGGGTTAGTGGTAGACTCCACGAGAAGTGTGACATCCACGGGCCCAGTGCAAGTCATCACAAGAGCTCAGGCACTTAAGCAAAACCAAGACTTAGGCCAAGGAAAGAATTCGGAGGTTACCGAGATCAAGAGTCAGAATAAGAAGAGGACAAGAGCTTGGAGAGAAAGTCGTGAACATATGAAAAGGAAATGGGCAAAGAAGATGAGCAAACTCGAGGAAAGTCTATGAGAAACCAAAGCCAAAATCATAGAAATCACATCTCAAATGCACTCTCACACATCACCCCCACTACCATCCCCATCACCTTCTATTCCCCAACCTTCTAATCCACCACATGTAACCCACCCACCACCCAGAGTAGGGTCAGTCCTAGCTGATCTCACTCCAGAGGACATAGATATGATGCTTAGGGCATATCAGGCCAGAATGCAGGAAGGGCAAACTGTAACAGATCATGAAAAGTGTTACCCTAGAGCAGACCTAGAGCTCGAACGAACAAAACTTTGCGCCAAGATGGTGGAATTGGCTCAAGCCATGTTTGAGGCCAGTCGCCTCTCCAATTGCTCTAGCTCCACTAGAACACCATTGCATTTTTATGGTCTATTAGATAGATTGGAGAGGTTAATTGCAAAATCTAGAAAAGGATCCACCTCCCAGGCTAAGGAGAGGGCAAGTGATAGAATAAGCATTCCTCGTCAAGAAGCTTATGTGCCTAACTCAATTGAACCAGACACCTCATCTTCTATGAATCGGTACTCACCAGAATTCTTGCGAGAGATTCACGAAGAGAAATGGGCTAAAGAGATTGAAGTTCCTCCTCCCATTGAACTTGTGGATGGCACACACAATCAATTCCCACAAGACCTTCCTTCCATTTGGAGAGCAGGAGAATGCCCAATCTCAAGAGAGCTTCGACTTCGAGTTTAATTCCTTACAGGAACTACCCCATTTCACAGGACCATGGGAAGCAAAGTCTACTTGTATGAGAGCACCCACGGTCATGATAAGAAACGAAGACTCAATCATACCTAGGAACACAGAGATAGTGAAGAATACTAAAGTACAGTGCAATCTCACTTTAGAAGAGCTACTCAAGGTAACATGTAGCCAAGCAAGTGCCTGAATTGTGGAAACATGTAGCCAAGCAAGTGCCAGACATAGCAAAACCTCATTCCCACGTAGAATCTCACAAGGCAGTGCCAGAAATACCCTTGGACAAGATAGGGGACATGAGCGAAGGAGAAGAAGGAAACATCTATCTCCCTATCACTCATCGAGGTTACACAACCAAGGCAATTTTGGACTCAGGCACAGGAGTTGCAATTGCTACCACTTCCCTATGGAAGCGTTGGGGCAAGCCAGCACTTAGGCCAACAAGAATGAAACTGCAGATGGTCGATGGTCACATTGAGAGACCCTTAGGATTTCTAGAAGGAATAACTCTCACCACTTGTGGTGTAGAATTTGAGCATACTTTTGCTATATGTGATTTTAGCAAAAATCAAGCCTACGAGATGATTCTAGGAAGACCATTCTTGAGACAATTGCAAGTAGTACAGGATTGGGGAACCAATGCCTTGTATTTGCAACACTTGGGTATCACGACCAAAGTGAATCTCAAAGATTTCTCTCATAGAGACGTGCCCCCCATTCAATGGAATCCCATCCATAGAGCCACAGATGATATAGAGTCAGTCCATTCCATAGGATCAAGATCATCTTGGATGCATGAAGACACTCACTTATGGATGTGTAAAGTGGCCGAAGAGGAAGAGAAAAGGGAAAAGGCTAGAGAGGTAGGTGCAAAGGAAATGCATAGACCAATACAAGACCCAGCCTATGCACCTGTAGTATTTCCTGATGAAGAGTTTGAGCCTCATGGTTGGGCAGAAATCTTAGCAACTATGGATGTAGCCATCAATGAAGAGCAATGGACACCCCATTGTGATGAGGATGGCTATGACATTTCAGTCTTCACAATAGAGCCAATCATGTGTGATCCAATTATTGAAGAATGTGAACCTAGCACTGATGCATTCGAGGATGCAAGTGACTCCGATCTAGAGTCAATTATAATGGACCCTCCTTTTGCATCAGATGAGGACTATTTCTACGAAGTAAAAGCTCACCCTCAGAGACATGAAGAGATTATGAATGAGGTGAGATTGACCACACAAGTGACCACTAAGAATGAAGGCAAGAAGAGGAAGAGTCATACCAGAGGAAGAAGAATCATTGTTTGAGGTCCCTAAAAATTTCAAGAACTATGAAGTTGAAGATAGGAGAGTATGGTAAGAATGCCTAAACGTGAAGCCGTCATAGGAGAGGCCTATGATAACAAAGAAACTACAAAGAAAATCATAGTGACCTTAAAGGAAGGTGAAGAGTGATGCACATACATAGGACATGACCTAAGTGAAGATGAGGAGCAGGAGTTGATATCCTTACTACGAGAATATAGAGATGTGTTTGCATGGAGTTACAAGGACCTGAAAGGTGTAGACCCTGACATATGCTCACATATGATCCCCATGACCTCAGATGCCAGACCCTCTAAACAGAAGCCATACACATATAATGACAACTATGCTGCCAAGATCAAAGAAGAGATAGATCGCTTGGTTGAAGTTGGATTTATCTATGAAATCGAGCACACTGAATGGGTATCCCCCATTGTAGTGGTGCCCAAAAAGAATGGAAAATTTGTTGGTGCATTTTACCCAAGCCTACATGCTTGATATGCTTGATATTATCCTCATTTGTAAGTCACATGAGTAGTCATGTGAACACCTCTTGTAAAAGAGTACATTTTATCTCTTGTAAATGGAAAAAGAAAAAAGGAAAAGGATGGCTTACCTCATCCATGATGTAAAAGAAAATTCGTGGCTCTAACTACCTAAAACCACGAAATTTAGAGCTGAGGGAATCTCTCCTAACTTTGGGGATCACTTTTAGGTGGAGCCATTCGAATTCGAATTCAAAACTCCCTCCAAGAATAGCTATAAAAGGAGCAAGAAGGAAGAGGCGATTAGCAAGCCTTGTACGTGACCACTTCATGTCATTTTGTAGAGATTGAAGAGCTTACTCCATATCTCTATCATTCTACTCCCATTGTGCAAAGATTCATTGCCAATGTGGTTGTAATCATATGTGAATCTATACATTTATCATCATTTACTTCTCTATTTTGTTCTCTGCTATACTCACTCAGACCAGTACATTCAGAAGGTCATATCTCGAGTTCTACGAATTCTTTTTCAGTGATTTAACGTGCGTTGGATAGCTCTTACTGTCTAGTTTCTGCATTTGAATTTTCAAGGTCATTGAATTTATAATTTTGGAGATATCTACATTTTACTGCTCACTGGTCTATCTCTGCAGAGCCCCGAGAATGGTGGGCATGTTCCAGAAATTGATAAATCTTGTTCTCAGTGCTCAGTCCATCATTTGAAGTGTTTTAACTTGGATTGGGAAGTTTGCTTAGTCTATTTGCTATGCCCAAAAGGAATTTTTCTAATTCCTACCAGGTTGAGAGCACTGTTCATTTTTTCCAGCAGGTGTATGTCCAAAAATAGCAAGTTTTGGGAGCTAGTCATTTCGCAACTAGTCTGTCTTGACTTAAACTTTTGGGATACATGTTCCAAAGTACTTGGCTGATATTTTGGTGGATTTAGGAAGCTCAAAGGGTCTACTAATCAACTCCGAAGTCTCAGTTGGCTGGTGTGAAGCTGGTTGTAGCGGCACCTACTCATCTTTGGATTGTATCCACCATCTCTCTTCACAGCGGTATCAGAGCATAGTCAAGCAACATGGGAGATGGATTTCCATCAACAATTGACAAATTGGATCGAAACAACTACCCGGCATGGTCTCTAAGGATGGAGGCTTACCTTCAAGGGAGGAATCTATATGGATTCATATCCGGAGATGAAGCAATGCCAACCATGAGGAACAAAGGGCAACCATCACATGAAGAAGTGGAAGGACTTACAAATTGGTGTTCGAAGGATGCACTTGCAAGGTCCTATATTCTAAACTAAATCTCTGATTTTCTTTTACCTCATGTCAAGGGATGCAAGACATCAAGAGAGACCTGGAATGCACTTGCTTCTTTCTTCTCTTCCAACACTCGAGCAAGGAAGAACCAATTGTGGATGGGGTTCACAACAATGAAGAAAAGCCTGAAGCAAAATGTGACTGATTATGTCACAAAGATGAAGGAGATTTCGGACCAGCTTGGAAGCATTGGAGAGGTAATTGAAGAGGAGCAAATCATAAGACAAATCATGAATGGAATCAAAGCAGACGACAAGTGGGAGTCATTCACAACAGCCATGGATTTATACATGGATATGCATGTACCCGACCTCAACACACTCATGGGCCAACTCTTCACTCATGAAGCAAAGATAAGCAAAGGTGGTGAGTCCTCAAGAGGTAATCAAACTTCTACCTTATATTCTGATAAAGCTAAGGTCAAGGACAAGTCAAAGAATAGGAAGAATGAAGATGAAGGTAGCTCTTTCCAAGCAAACTTTGCAGGTAGAGGAAGAGCTAGAGGAAGAGGCAGAGGTGGAAAGCAAGGCAGGGGGAGATTCCAATCATCTCAACCTTGCAACATATGTGGCTTATCTAACCATACTACTGAAGAATGTTTCAGGAACCCGAGGAACTCAAGAGGAAGAGGATTCAATAGAGGTGTCTATGGATCAAATAGAGGTAGATACAATGGAGGCTACAACAACAACTACTACTACAACAACAATTACAACAACTATCAAAGTGGCCATAGAGGAAGAAGAGATTACAATAACTATGCAGAGGACCAAAGTCAAGAAGATTCATTATTGATTATGAATCTATTAGCAAAGAAGGGTAAGGATGATGATCACATATTTTACATTGATTCGGGATGCTCGAACCATGTAGCAGGAAATGTGGCTTTACTTTCTGATTTGGAAGATCCTCATAACAAGCATGAAGTGCAGACAGGAGATGACACAAAGCACTCAATGGAGAAGATAGGTAATGTGAAGACATCAGATGGGAATATGAACCTCTTAAGCAAAGTCTTGTATGTCCCTACAATTACCAAAAATTTAATAAGTGTTGGACAGATTGTTGAAAAAGGATTGCAAATTAGATTCAATCGATTTGGAGCATATGTTGAAGACCCAAGGCAAGGCTTTCGAAGGATTGCCAAAGGAGAAAAGACAGGAAGGCTTTTCACTTTTGAAGTGGAAGATACAAAGAACATAGCTTTGTTTAGCTATGGATCTCAAACTCTAACAAAGTTGGAGATATGGCACAAAAGGCTTGCTCACATTGGTGAGAGGACACTCAAACATATTTGCAGGGACCAAAGTGTACTTGGTTTGCCTAATATCACAAGGCAACACATGATTTATAAGTGTGAAGCTTGTCAACTCGGCAAGGCTCATAGACAACCTTTCAATAAGAAAGGATATATGTATCAAAATCCTTTGGATCTAGTGCACACAGATGTGTGGGGTCCAAGTAAGGAGCCATCTATATCAGGCTCAAGATATTATGTGTCTTTCATAGATGATTGTAGCAGGTGGACCATTGTGTTTTTCATGAAGCACAAGGATGAAGTGTTTAATTGCTTTAAGAAGTATATTGCTCTTGTTGAAAACCAAACAGGTAGGACTTTGAAACGACTCAGATCAGATGGTGGAGGAGAATACTTCTCTTCTGAATTTGATGCCTTCTTGCATGAAAGAGGCATTTAAAGGGAAGTCACTACAAGGTATACACCCGAACTCAATGGTGTAGCAGAGAGGAGGAACAGAGCTATTGTCGAAGCTGCAAGGTCCATGCTCAACGAAAAGGGATTGCCAAACTACCTATGGGCAGAGGCTGTGTCTACAGCCACATATCTCATAAATAGACTTCCATCTAAGTCACTAGATGGAACCACTCCATATGAAGTGTGGAATGGAAGAAGACCTAGTCTAGAGCATTGCAAAATCTTTGGATGCTTAGCCTATGCTCACATTCCTTCTCAAGTAAGAGGGAAATTGGATCCCAAGGCAGAGAAGTGTGTATTCATTGGTTATGATCAAAACCAAAAAGGATATAGATTGTACAATCCAACCAATAAAGGATTTTCTGTGAGTAGAGATGTAATTTTTGATGAAAACAAATCATGGTTTGATGATGATAGGAAAGTGAAGCTGCCTTATGACTTGGATGAAGATTTTCCATCACTTCAACCAAAGGAGCCAAAGCAGATTGAAGAAAGTGATTCGGAGATTGACCTAGAAGACTTGGAAAGACTAAAGCTATGGAAGAACAAAGGAAAAGCAAAGATGCAGGATGCTACATATGGACCCGAGAGCTCACATCAACCACTTAGAAGGTCTTCAAGGGAGAAGAAGAAACCAGAGAGGTTTGGTTATGATACTTCTTTGGTCACCAAGCACTCAATCTACATTGCAAAGGATTCAACCAATGAAGAACCTACCACATTTGAAGAAGCACAAAGCAAGAAAGCTTGGAGAGATGCAATGGATGAAGAAATGGAACCCTTGAAGAAGAATGACACTTGGGAGCTTGTACCTAACAAGCCATCTATGAAGATAATCGGATCTCGATGGATATACAAAATCAAGAGGAATCCAGATGGAAGTATAAATAGACACAAAGCAAGGTTAGTTGCTAAAGGGTTTGCTCAAACCCATGGTATTGATTATGAGGAGACTTTCTCTCTTGTTGCAAAAATGCCTACAATTAGGGTTCTCATTAGTCTTGCTGCATCTAGAAATTGGAATCTTTATCAACTTGATGTAAAGAATGCTTTCTTGAATGGATGGATTTCTGAGGAAGTGTATATGGCACAACCTCCTGGATATGAGCATGCACATCATCCTAACTATGTATGCAAACTAAAGAAAGCTTTGTATGGATTGAAGCAAGCTCCAAGAGCTTGGAATTTCAGATTGGTGACTTATTTGCAGGACCAAGGATTCAAAGCTAGCAAGGCGGATACCTCTTTGTTCATAAAGAGGAATGGATCTGAAGTGATCTATTTATGTGTGTATGTTGATGATATTATTATCACAGGCAATGATCTTGAAGGAATCAAACAGGTAAAGAGTCAAATGAAGGAGGAGTTCAAAATAAGTGACCTCGGACCACTCACTTATTTTCTTGGATTGGAGTTGATCTACACAGATTCAGGTATATACATCACACAAAGGAAGTATGTCCATGACATGCTCGTCAAGTTCAAGATGGAAAATACCAAGTGTGCAGGTACACCTATGGAGCAAAACATAAGCTTAGTGCTTATGAAGGAGAGCCAATTGAAGACATCACAAGCTATCAAAGCTTGGTTGGAAGTTTGAACTATTCAACACTCACAAGGGTGGATATATGCTATAGTGTTAGCATATTGAGTCAGTTTATGCATAAGCCAAGAAGACCACATATGGAAGCGGCCAAGAGAGTCCTCAAGTACCTAAAGGGGACCATGAATGAAGGTTTGTTCTATTCATATACTTCGGATATTGAGCTAAAGGTCTACTCAGATGCAGATTGGGCCGGATCTAAAGATGATAGAAGAAGTACATCATGATATATATCATTTGCAGGTTCAAAAATCATTTCTTGGTCATCAAAGAAGCAACCAACCGTGGCATTATCTTCTACTGAAGCCGAATATAGAGGTTTGGCTAATGCAACTCAAGAAATCATGTGGTTAAAGTCTTTGTACACAGATCTTGGACTTCATTCTTCAACACCTCATATTTTTGGTGACAACACAAGCTCACTATATCTAGCAGCTAATCCGGTATACCATGCTAGAACCAAGCATATTGAAGTCCACTACCATTACGTAAGGGAGAAGCTAATAAGCAAGGATATTCAACTATCCTATGTCTCTACAGATATGCAATGTGCCGGCATGTTGACTAAAGCTCTTGATGGTACAAAATTAAGTAGATTCAAGTTGATGATTGGCTTGCAGGAAATCAAGGACAATTGAAGACTTATTTGGAGGCCAAGCATGTTAGGCTTGAGGGGGAGCTATTGGTGCATTTTACCCAAGCCTACATGCTTGATATGCTTGATGTTATCCTCATTTGTAAGTCACATGAGTAGTCATGTGAACACCTCTTGTAAAAGAGTACATTTTATCTCTTGTAAATGGAAAAAGAAAAAAGGAAAAGGATGGCTTACCTCATCCATGATGTAAAAGCAAATTCGTGGCTCTAACTACCTAAAACCATGAAATTTAGAGCTGAGGGAATCTCTCCTAACTTTGGGGATCACTTTTAGGTGGAGCCATTCGAATTCGAATTCAAAACTCCCTCCAAGAATAGCTATAAAAGGAGCAAGAAGGAAGAGGCGATTAGCAAGCCTTGTACGTGACCACTTCATGTCATTTTGTAGAGATTGAAGAGCTTACTCCATAGCTCTATCATTCTACTCCCATTTTGCAAAGACTCATTGCCAATGTGGTTGTAATCATATGTGAATCTGTACATTTATCATCATTTACTTCTCTATTTTGTTCTCTGCTATACTCACTCAGACCAGTACATTCAGAAGGTCATATCTCGAGTTCTACTAATCCTTTTTCAGTGATTTAATGTGCGTTGGATAGCTCTTACTGTCTAGTTTCTGCATATCAATTTTCAAGGTCATTGAATTTATAATTTTGGAGATTCTGTATTTTACTGCTCACTGGTCTATCTCTGCAGAGCCCCGAGAATGGTGGGCATGTTCCAGAAATTGATAAATCTTGTTCTCAGTGCTCAGTCCATCATTTGAAGTGTTTTAACTTGGATTTGGAAGCTTGCTAAGTCTATTTGCTATGCCCAAAAGGAATTTTTCTAATTCCTACCAGGTTGAGAGCACTGTTCATTTTCTCCAGCAGATGTATGTCCAAAAATAGCAAGTTTTGGGAGCTAGTCATTTCGCAACTAGTCTGTCTTGACTTAAACTTTTGGGATACATGTTCCAAAGTACTTGGCTGATATTTTGGTGGATTTAGGAAGCTCAAAGGGTCTACTAATAAACTCTGAAGTCTCAGTTGGCTGGTGTGAAGCTTGTTGTAGCAGCACCTACTCATCTTTGGATTGCATCCACCATCTCTCTTCACAAAATTACGTGTATGCATTAACTAGAAGAAGGTTAACGCAGCCACTATCAGAGATAGTTATCCGCTTCCTATCACCGAGCATCTATTAGAAAGGGTAGCAGGCAAGGAAGTGTACAGCTTCCTGGATGGGTTCTCTGGTTACAATCAAGTAGCCATTGCACGAGAAGATCAGCATAAGACGGCTTTTCTCACAGAGTGGGGCATATTTGCCTTTCGAGTAATGCCATTTGTTCTAACCAATGCGCCGACAACCTTCCAGAGATTGATGTGCCATGTGTTTAAAGAGTTCCTGAGGAAGAATTTGGAAGTCTATGTTGATGATCTTTGTGCTCATTGCAACATTAGATAGACACATATACATGAACTCAGGCAAATCTTTGACAAATGTAGAGAATATCAAGTCTACCTAAACCTAGAAAAGTGTGTTTTCATGGTCAGGCAAGGCAAGATTTTAGGACACATAGTGTCAAAGAACGGCATATCCACTGACGAAGAGAAAGTGAGAGCTATCGCAGAACTACCTAGGCCAAAGAATGTCAAGGAAGTGCAAGCTTTCATGGGAAATTGTGGCTATTACCGATGTTTTATACACATGTATGCCATCATTGCAAAGCCTCTGTACAGACTTTTGACAAATTTTGAGTGGATTGATGAATGTGAGAAATCTTTCAATGAGCTTAAACGGCGATTATGTTCAGCACCAATCTTGAATACACCAGATTGGAACAAGCCATTCCATGTCCATGTGGATGCATCCAATTACGCTATTGGGTGTGTGCTTGCACAACCTACAGGTGAAGGTAATATGGATCTTCCAATTGCCTATGCTAGTAGACAATTAAATGCAGCTGAACGAAATTATACCACTACGGAGAGAGAAGGGTTAGGCATGGTATATGTGATTAAAAAGTTTAGACACTATTTGATTGCAAATAAGTTTAAATTTTTTACTAATCATCAAGCTCTACTTTACTTGGTATACAAGCCATGCAATACAGGTAGATTAGTAAGATGGTTCCTCTTACTAATGGAATATGACTTTGAGGTAGTGGTGAGGAAGGGCAAGACTCACTTGAGAGCAGATCATCTCTCGAGGCTCACATCCGGAGAGTCCCCACAAGGGGTATCAGATGACCTTCCTGATGCTTACTTTTTTAATTTGGAAGTTGTACCATAGTGGGCCAAGACCTTAGTACCCGTACTGACATATGGGCCTAAACATCCAGTAGTAAACACTCAAGATAGGGAGGTAGTAAAATCCCAAAAGTACCATATCATGGCAGGGAGTATGTACAAGTACACAGATCAAGGAATATTATCTTGTTGTGTGGAGGAGGATGAGTACGTGAAGTGGTTGCAATTAGCACATGAAGGTGCATTAGAGCAACACTACTCGAGGCAATTGGTTCAATGGCATGCCAGGGCCCTTAGGAGAGGCTAAGTATATCTGGGAGTCCAAGTGTGAGTATGACAAATCATGGGTCCGATTCCAATTCTTTTCCAAAGAATTTGAGACCCTCCAGAACACACAAGACCTTCAAACCATATGGCAACGTGCAGGGCTATCGGAGTACTTTGAAGCACCCTTACCCAAACCAGATCTCCTACGATGTTACTATTTGGTCTCAACATTACAGGCTAATGAAGAACGGATTTGAATTTGCTACGACTAGAGACGTTGAAGGGATGGGCACCTTTGATTTCGAATCATTCTTACAGAATAACCAACTCTCTGATGTAGAATTCTTTTCGGACATAGAAGAACAAGGCACCTCTTCCCAAAGATGAAGGAAATCCATAGACAGCCGCCACGTACATTGGGGTGATGATCAGCAAAGAACTTTATCTCAACAACTAGAATGCTCAGAGGGAGAAGAAGAGGAAAGACAAGAAGAAGAAGTAGAAGAAACCACCAGAACCCTAGCATATACAGCAGAACTCTGAAGGCTATATCAAATCACAGCCGCCACGTACATTGGGGTGATGATCAGCAAAGAACTTTATCTCAACAACTAGAATGCTCAGAGGGAGAAGAAGAGGAAAGACAAGAAGAAGAAGTAGAAGAAACCACCAGAACCCTAGCATATACAGCAGAACTCTGAAGGCTATATCAAATCATGGAACGAGTGCGGTCGCAACAACTGCTCACCAAACAGAGCAGTAGGATGCTCATGGCTCAGCTATTGGAGGAAGCTGGAGTTGACTCCGAATACAGCCAAGGCCTACTATTGATGGCAGAAACGTATGGGGTAGTGGAAGCAGTTTGATCAGCGATCCAGGGGCCTCCTATTCAATATGATCCGCGAAGATTCCAAACACGACCACAGCCTGGTAAAAACATCCAGATTTCCCATTACTATGGTGGAAGGACCTATTATACATATGAACCCATTGAGCCAACCTCCCAAGCAGTAGTAACCTCTGGCCAAGAGCTCCCAGTCATCCATGATGAACTAACCGAACCACTACCACCGACCCCCCCACCATCACCTCCTCGAACAGAAGTTATAAACATCACCTCGACTACCCAACCCACAGAGCAAACCTTCATTTTCCGTAGTCCCATCTCCAGTTCCACTTTGTTTTCCTCCTTTGAAAACCCTCTATATAATACCACCACCATCATAACAGAATCCTTCATAGAGCCTACCATAGGACAACCATCCCCCACACCCTCAGCCATAGGCCATCCTAACACTAGATCCATATTCTTTGGATTCCCTGCCACCACACCACCATTCATGGCCTTCCCACCTCCGGTTTCTCACTTCCCACCCCCCATACCACTAGTCCTTCAACCCGCCCATGACTACTTTTGTAGAATGTTTCAAGCCACCACCCAACCCCTCTCATCGATCCCTTTCCCAACATCCACACCACACTTATTCACTACGATCACACACACACCACCTACCATTCCAGTATACATGGTAGACACTACAATCACCTCCACCCCTGAGGTATGGACATTTCACCACCAATGGCACCTCCACCTCCCCCCACACTCCCACCTTCTCCCATTCCCCCTCCACCAATTTCACCCGCACACACATCTCCAATAGACACAACATTCACTCTTCCCATTCCCTAATCCCCTCCTCTTGCATTTTCCATTGTACAAAATACACCTTCATCTATAGGGAATGCATTTGACACCATGATCGCATGTGTTTCACAATTAAGGACAGAATACAATCAGCTCCAGCAACATAGCGAACGGCTGCAAGAGCACTCGGAAGTGCTACAACATCGTCTTGCTACACTAGAAGAGGAGAATGCTCACCTCCATACACAATTTCAAACTTTACAAGAGGCTCATAGCATATTGGAAGTAAAGTTACAGAACGTAGACCAAGAAGCGATACAAGTGGTGGAAAGCCATCTATAGATACAGCTGGAACGCAACTCAAAGCTTTAGCGAAACATGGCCCTACTCAAGCGACACATTGCAGCTACTCATGAAGAAAATGGATGGCTCCAACTACAGAATCAGGAAAACTTAGAGGCTACCAACAAAAGCACACCCGAGGCAACAATCAGTCCCTCAAAATTCCAAGCAGTGACCCTGAAAAACATAAAGATAATCCTCGAAGATTATGCTATACTACTTCAGGCACATGACCAATTATCAGAGGAACTGGATCAATTGAAGCAAAAATGACAGAAAGACATGACAGCTGCCCTCAAACCACTTCCTCCACTACTTCACTTCTCACGGACTCAGAGGCCCTAAAAGATCTCCAAAAACAGGTCACATAATTGCAAGCACGCCTACTACAATACGAAAGACCACCTTCCCCACCCGAGGCTCCCATCGACAAAGAAACAGTAAAAATTCCTGTGGAACAGACATTTGAGAGGACTATGAGCCACAACCCATCCCAAGGGGACGACAAACAGAAGAGGGTCAGGATACTTTCGAAGCGCCACGACCTCCGTGGTTAAAACAGGTGGAAGAAATTGGGAGTTCTCATGAAGAGCGCACGGTGGTGCAAAATTAGGCCATGAGAGTCATAGAGGAAACAGTATTACAATCCAGTTACTTCAAGAACTTGTCATCTAGATGTCTCATCATATCATCAGAACTCCAATACAGGCCTTACTATATCATTCTAGAAGATTATAATGCAGCAATACATAGAGTCACAGGAAAGATTCCTTCCTTCGCAACCCAGTTTCAACCAGAAGACCTTCCTCCAAAAGCACAGAAAGGCAGGATCTATCAACCAACATGGCGGCAAAAGCTTCTGGAGACATACCCTGAAATGCTGTGCACTTGGAACCACGCGCCTTTACATCTACTTTACAATCCATGCTATGGGCCGGTTCCACGACGCAGATCATGGAAAGCATTCAACATAAAGGTACAGAATAATGCTCAATGGAGTGGCTCAACTATCCATACATAGCGCCACCGCAGGGACCCCCATAGATAGCGTACATGATGGCAACAATTCGACATTGGATGCCTAGACTGAAGCCCATGCCAGATGTGGCAGCCCAAATGATGCTCAAAATTTCGGATATGATGCAAGTTGTGCTCAAAACTTTTTAGGAATGCAGAAGCACCACAAGTACGACTACCGGGGTTTACCAATGGAAATTACGATTTGGTGTATGACATGAGCACCACCCTTAGCATTCATGTGGCTTACGCTTGGCATGCATGCATCAAATACCTCCCCGCATGCTATAAACAGACATTCAAAGACATGTTCAGGTCAGGTTTCTGGGAGTATCACTCAGAGGTCTTCGCACCAAAGCCCACACACCTACTTCATCTCTTTGCATGTGAACAAGCCATTTACTCTGAGTACTACACAACACCGCAACCTGATGTCCCAGGTGCAATAAATTGGGATGTGCTGCAAGCTGATCTAGCAAGAGGATTACGGATGGGAGAACATGAGTTGGCTACCAACGTTCTCCAATACTACATTGACCACCCTATGGAATAGAGGTCTGTCAGGGGCGACAGACGCTAGGAAGGGGGCATTGTTGGCATACGAGTCATAAGAAGAGCATACAGGCACAACGAAGGAGTCATGCACAATATGGCAACAAGGCCCAATCATTTTTTTCCATAAACTATTTCCAACTCAAGTGATTTTCATCACTACACACACATTGTAAATCATGTTTTTGGTAGAATAGACTTCATTTTGTTCAAGCCGAGGAGTCCTCGAGCTTGAGGAGTATTAGAATTATTGCATACCAATTTTCATAATTTTTAGACTCCGTTTGAGCCCTCAAATAGGCTCTAGAACCTAATTTTTAACTAGGCCGGACACTAGGTCTAGACAAGGCCAAAGCTAGTCAAAAAACTATAAAAAGAGCTAGAGAGCTCATTTTTGGGGTTAGACTGTTAGTGATTTGAGCTTATGTAAGAGACTTTTGGACTAATGCAAAGAACTCCATTGATCCTCTCCTTGTTCTTGCCTTGTGTGCGTGTATGTGTGTGTATGTGTGTGCATGTTTGTGTGCTTCTCACTCACACACTTGTGCCATCACTTGCTCATAGTCTTCATACTATTCCTCACGTCTCTACGGATTGACATTTATGAGGTGGATCTCCTCACATTGGTACTTGCCATTGTGCTAGAGTGACACCAAATGTCTTACGTGGGGGCTCATCATCAAATATAGAAGGGGAAGATTGCATTTTTGTGTTACATCTCTCTCTTGTTGTGAAGCTTCATTCCCCCATGATGGAATGTTGCCAGGTGTGTCCCTGGACCCGAGTTTTGTCTAGAAGAGTGGATTGTGGTTCGATGCTTCTTGTGGGGTGTTATCAATGGTGGGCATTGAGTACCTTGCACATGGCTAGGGTAGATGACATGATCCTTTATAGCAGTCTGGTTTGTGCATGCCATTCTCTTAGGATGTAAAGTGGTAAAATGAAGAAGGACACCTTTATTTATAGCCTTTCACTTAAGATTTATCCTGTTCACATTTAAATGGATAAAAATTAGTTTTAAAACATTAAAAGAATATTCAAAAAAACATTGAAATTTTATCTGAAGAGAAAGGAGTTATAAAAACCTTGAAAAAAGTTTTGATAAGAAATAATGCATTTTGAGAGTTAGGAAGTATTTCCAAGCAGGACCCTCACGGACTCTTTCTGCACGCCATTGGGCATGATGTAGCAGTCCTGATGATGACATCCACTTCTCTCTTGCAATATCATGTTGTATCTTTCTTAAAATCTTTGCTATTCATGACTCACATGCTCGTTCCATTGCATATTTTCTAGCAAATGTCGTACAAAAAAACGAGTTGAATATTTCTTCTAAATAATTTGATTGCAGTAGACCACCCCCATGATGGGTGTTTTTAAAGTAAACACCTCTAGCCCTATAATGTGACTTCTCCATTCCTCGTGTACTAAAAATGTCCAATGATCCATATCGATTCATAAAATATGCTCTATGTGCAAAAAGAATATGCTATGGTCTGGTCAATAAGATATACACGTGGTATTTAAGAGCAAATAAAAAAAAAGTAAGCAAAACTTACTATGTGATGTGTAATGTTGCTTTCTCCCCATGATAGGATGAATGACTATGTAAGCTCCTTCGAAGTCACTTGGAATAGTTCTCATTGTAAACCATTAGTGGAAACCAAACCCATCAAATATAACAAATGATCTAATGATGATCAAACCTTCTTTTGCTTATTAATGAGATCAAGCTGACTATCAATGTCTGTTGTAATCAAACAGAGGTCTTTCCAAAGCTCCCATTTCCCATCATCTTGACTATTCACATCTCTTTTAAAGAAAAGTCTTGCCTTCTTCCCAATCATTGAAACTTGTTGTAAAATCTCTTGGGAGTCACCATACTTCTTAACAACTAAAGATACATGGCCACCATGACAACCAATAGAATTCAAAAGATCTTCTATTTTTTGGATTGCTATTGTATACCTCTTTAGTGGTTTCATTGCAAATGCATATTCAACATGGAGCTTCAAAAATCTATCAAAAATCCTCATGAATGCATGCAAAGTACAAAAGTGAACATTGACTAATGAAAATGGAATCATTGGGTTCCAATCATTGCTTATTTTATCAAGAGTCGATTCTTCTAACATTGGACACCTCAAAAGTGATATCTCCCATTCCCTCCAATTCCATGAGTCTATATCATCAATTTCTTCAAAGTCATCAACCCTCATCAATGCCCTTGTAGGTTTAGACTGTCTCTTAGATCCTTTGTACCCTTGTGTACAATATGGGCAAGGATAGAGAGAAGATGCTCCTTGTTTACAACCTAACATGCATTTTATACTCTTAAGGTCTCCACCTAGATGCATTCTACCTCAAAATCACCTATATCATCTACCAAAAGCTTTTGCCCATGTATTTGAGAAGAGATTACTTATGTAATCCATTGAGTCCTATTAAAATTCCATGAAATAACATTGTTTGTTTTTTTGGGAACTTCTATAGCACCTAACCAACAGATATATCTCTCTAATTGCACATTGTAAGTAAAATGGGAAGCGGATCCTAAAGTTTCATAACTTATTGCATGGTCCATAACTTTATTCATTGGCATCACACTCAACCTTTCCAATCGGCGACCCTTTACAATTTGGCACTCCTCAAGCTTTAGTATGAACTTTAACTTATCATTATAGTCTACACAAAAGAGGAAGCATTACCTTAATATGGCACTTGAATGCAGTAAAACTTCAACACCAAATAAAATGTAGTAGGGATACCTTTCATTCTTGAACTATAAAAGTGAACCATTGCTTGTTGAAGCTCTGAAGATCCATAAATATATTGTTGAATTTAGTGTAAGTAAATCCTTGTGTAGATAGGATCTTTGATTGCTTCTTGGGAATATTTGCATGATAAACAAAGGTAGGAATACTGTCTTCTATGAATAAATATTGTCCAATAGTACGAGTCACATCCTCATTAGAATTTTTTTCTTGATAGAAACTTTATATGGGCATGGAAATATACTTTGAGAAATACCTTGTGCTTGTAAGGCTTGCCTCATAAGGGTGTACATTGCAGTATTTTCATTTCTATTGATGCCTACTTCATAACATATTGCTTGCACAACTTGCACTTTGATAAGGCCTTTTAACTTCTCTGAAAACTCAGCATCAACAACAACTCTAAGGCAATGTCCTATGGATGTGTCTATAGAAAAAGTGATTTCTTTGCTATTGGTACAACTATTCATGAGCTTGAGCTGGTCTTGTGTTGTTGATGCAGCACTTATGTCTTGAATAAATGACCTACACAATGAAAGATTTCATTACAAACCTTCATTAAAACATATAAAACTAAATAAACACTCACCTTGTTGCACATATATGCCATTTGCATGCTCCACCACCTACTAAAAGAGCTTCAAAGGATGACAATGCTCTTTTCCTATATCTCATACGAAGTGGAGTCTCTTTCAACTACTAGAGATTGGCATTTAACTTTGCAATTGTGCTTTCCTTTGCTTCCATATCCTGTTGAAAATCTAAAAGCTTTTTTTGTAAAGATATAATTGTGATTTCTAAAGTGATCACCCTCATATGATGGAGTTGATGTTGTTGGGACCAATACTTAGCAGTATCATGTGAATGTGTAGATAATCACTTGCAGTAACCTAATAGTCGAGCTTCACCCGTACCAA
Organism: Ceratopteris richardii; assembly: GCA_020310875.1. Lineage (NCBI taxonomy): Eukaryota > Viridiplantae > Streptophyta > Polypodiopsida > Polypodiales > Pteridaceae > Ceratopteris > Ceratopteris richardii. The sequence goes on along the minus strand of CM035414.1, from coordinate 15,553,575 downwards.
TTAACCCAAGTAAAGTTGAGAGGTTATGGAATGTTGGATGGTAAGAAGATATTGGATCAAGAGGATATAGCGAACCATGAGTCCAAACATCAATACTCTTTTCTCTAGCTACATGACGTTCATTTTGAGAATTCACATCATTGTTGCATTGTGTATTTGGAGCAAACTCTTTAGGCACACAAACATGGATACTTGATGATGCACGAGCATGAGGACATTCTAGTGTGAATTTTGTAATACATGTCAACACCATCTTTGCTAATGATCAAGAATATCAAAAACAAAGTGGAAAACTAGTTGGAAGGGACTCTAAAGCATATATTTTGCTCAAAAAATATGTTTTCTTGTATGTGTATGGGTTAAAGTGTATTTTTCCCTTGTGTATGGCCAAAAATGATGAAAATTGAAAAAAATCATGATTTGAGAGAAGCATAGTCATGGATTGATGATGTGGCATTTACTTTTGGAGGGAGCGTGAAAATTATACTTTTTCTAGAAGAAACTCCAAAAAATGAGTCCAAAAATTTGACTTTTGACATATATATTAAAAAAGGATCCTTTTGAGTTAATATACACTAAAAATGAGACTTTTAAAAAAAAATCATTCTTTATTCAAATACATGCACGAGTTTGTTGATGTGGAAAATAGATTCTCGTTCTCTCTCTGTCTCTAGAAGCAGAAAGAGAGGGACCTAGTAAAGCCTAAAAAAAAGCGGACTCCAGCCTACTAAAAAGTGCCCTATTAAATGCAATTTGTCCCCTTAAAAAAGAACAGAATTAAGCTTAATCCCTAAAAATTAGGGATTCTTGCAAGACCCATGCAGGGTTCATTTTTCTCCTAATGTATGGATGTGTGAAGTAGTAGAAAAAGAATAGAAGAGATTAGAAGTTGGGGACTTTGTTAAGGAGAAACACCCCGGAACCATCCAAGACCCAACCTATGTGCCAGTAGTGTTTCTAGATAAAGAATTCCAACCTCAAACATGGTTAGAGATATTAGCCACCATGGACATAGCAGTGAACAAGGAACAATGAAGTCCCCATTGTGATGAGGATGCCACCATGGACATAGTAGTGAAAGAGGAACAAAGGACTCCCCATTCTGATGAGGATGGTTACAATATCTCAGTCTTCATGATAGAACCCTTATTGTTTGAGCCTATTATAGAACGATGTGATGACGCAACTACAAAGCCCACAGGAGTAAGTGACAAGGACTCATAGTCCATCATCATGGATCCATTTTACTCTTTAGAGGAGGAATATACGTACTTGGTAGAAGTCAAAACCACTGATCAAGTTGAGTCTAACCAATAGAAGATGCTAACTCAACTAGTTGAAACCAAGCTTGAAAATAAGAAGAGGGAGCAAAGGAAGTCTCCCACATAATGTAAGGAAGGAGAATCACTATTTGAAGTGCCAAAAAATTTTAAGAATTATGAATTCCATGACAAAATAATAATGGTGAAAATTCCCAAAAGAGAAGCAGGAGAAGCTTATGATAACAGAGAAAAGACCAAGAAGATTGTAGTTATGGTGGAAGAAGAAGAAGAGAAATGTACGTACATAGGACATGACCTAAGTGAAGAGGAGGAGCAAGAATTGATTGCACTACTAAGAGAATATAGAGATGTGTTTTCATGGAGCTACAAAGGTTTGAAAGGAGTGGATCCAAACATTTGTTGTCATAGGATCCACATGACCCTAGAGGCCAAGCCTATGAAATAGAAGCCTTACACAGATAATGAAAACTATGCCACAAACATAAAAGAAGAGATTGATCGGTTGATTGAGGCAAGATTCATTTATGAAATAGAGCATATAGAGTGGGTATCGTGGTAGTCCCTATGAATGTGAAGTTACGTGTACGCATTAAATTGAAGAAGGTTAACATATAAGTAAATCAAGCATCCAATAGCCTACTTATAGAAAATAATATCAAATGCATCTCCAACATCATGAAGACTTAACCATAAACTTGTTTCCATAAGAGTAGCAATAGGTTTGCACTCTTCAAGGCCAAAATACTACAATAATGTGTCAATATATTTTGTTTGACACAAAGCTATTCGTCCATCAACTTGCATAAATTGAATGTCCAAATAATGATGCAAAGGCCTCAGATATGACATCTCAAAAGAGGCACAAAAATCATGTTCAAATTAAGCAAAATATGTTCCTTATCAGGACCAATCAGCAGCATGTTGTCAAACTATACTACGACGATTAGAAGTACATCATCCACATGCTTAAGATATAAGGTGCTCTCAATTGGACTATTCTCAAAACCATGTGCAATCAAATAGGTATATACCTTTTCATATCAAGCATGTTTTACTTGCTTCAAAGCATATAATGCCTTTTTTAGCTCGCTAGTGAAGTCTCAAGGCTATGAAGTATGAGATATTGTGTTGGGAGCCCTCATGGGCAACATGGGAAGAGAGTTTCGTCCAAAGAGCCTTCTAACTCAAGTTAACTCACTTAAGGTGAGTTTACTTGATTCTAGAGAGACTTAACTCAAGTGGCGAGTACATCTACCACTAGTGGACTCTAGTGGAAGGTACTAAAGCAGTGGTTGAAATCACTCCAACCACTAGTAGACTCTAGTGGAAGATGTTAAAGAAGTGGAGGAAGTTGCGAGGATCATCTCCCTAGCACGTGGTGGTCCTAATTGTTAGTTATTTGCAATTTGCATCACATTCAATCACTATATTTGCCGGTGTAGTAGGATGTTTTTCAACATTCTACACAATATTCCATATCCCTTTTACTACCAATACATGATGCATCATGTATGCCCATAATGGCTAATTAGTACAATCCAACTTATCCTCAACATCCAACATACGAAATACATTATTACTTTCATCCATGGCAAGTGACCAAATACCTTGATTCAAAAAATTCACTATATCTCAAAAAATTGAATAGAAATCTCATGTTGAGCTCTACTAGACCTGTAGCAGACTTTGAGGTGCCTGTACTAGAAAAGCAAAACCTATATATGTTTGTCACAGTAGGAATAAATTGCATACACAATCACTAATAGTGCATATGGAGGACGAAAGGAGTTTAATATTAGATGACCAACATTAGTGGACAAGCGCATTAGGGAACGCATTGACCTAGAAGATAACCTAGGTAAAGACTTGGAGATCTCTAAAGATTCTCAAAAAGTTAGCATACCAGCATGCAATCAGACAAGTCATTACATGATTGGGAGATGTTTGTACTAGAAGACCAAAACCTATATATATGTTTGGCACAAGAGGAAGAAATTGCTTACATAGTCACTTTAATAGTGCATTAAGAGGTCCAAAGGATCTCAATATTAGATGATCAATATTAGTGCACAAGTGCATTAGCGATTGCATTGACCTAGAAGATAATCTATCTAAAGACTTGGAGATCTCTAAAGATTCTCAAAAAGTTAGTAGCATAGCAGCATGCAATCGGACAATTCATTACATAATTGGGAAGAAAAATCAAAGAAATATTTGAATCTCACATGATTGTGTGAGAGGATTCATCATGAGATATTTCAACAAATCACATGTTGTGCTAACTATGGAGGATGTCATTCATCTATTTGATTCCTTAGATAGATCAAGGTTATGACAATATGTCCTAATAGAGGAAACCTCCAATACTAGTAAATAGAGAAAAAAAGGTGAAAGATCACTTTACAAAAGAGTGTTACTTTAATAGATAACTAGTGGAAAGAATCATCCTAGGCAAAGATCATATGGTTATCAACACCCCCTTCAATATCAACGAAATCCACCAATCTATGAACAATATCAATTATGGCAATGCTAAGGAAGAGAGAAATCCAATGGTTCTAGTTCGTAGTAGTATTATTTCTATCGGGCCTAGGCATCACACATATAGGCATCACCAACACAACCTTTGCGAGGCCAACAATCATCCCATCCAAACCAAATTGTATCATCCAAATACATGGTAGACAAAAACATGGAAAGAGTTGAAGTACATGTTACTCTCATACTTGATACTATGGGATTTGACTCATATTATAACTAAGGTTATGATGCATATGGGAAGATCCAAGTGAGTATTCTATGGGACAAGATTATCAAGGACAAGGTTGGGATCAAGATCAACCCCAACATGGGTAGAAAAATGACCTTCAAATGACAAGATTTACATATACAAACCCAAAACCTCAAGAGAATCCTAGAATAGAAGGACCACCTCAAAGAAGTGAATTGCAATAAGATCCATGCTTTAGGTGTCAAGGAGATCATCTCATACGTTATTTTCCTCATGCACAAGCTCAAGCCGCACAACAAAAACCAATCTATGGATTTTGCAAAGGGACCACGTACTAAAAGATTTTCCCAAGAATCCAAATGCAATTAAAGTAAAACCCTTCAATGTGGCCTCCCATATACCACCGAGTGACATTAATAATGCAAAATTGGTTTACGTTGTTATAAGAGCACATGCTAAAGCCCAAAAAAATGTTCAAATTGATTCTCAATCAATCAAGGATCAAGAAACTTTTGACTCTCTAGCTCAAACATTATCAAAAGGATGCAAGGACAAAACCAAAAATAAGAAAAACTCACACTAGAGCTCACAATACTTTGACCAGTGAAATAGATAAGAAGAAGCTTACATGGAAGGAGAGACATTCTAAGAGGGAAAAAATTCCTAAAAACGAATCTAATTGAAAAGGATCATCCTATCACTCAATTAAACTCTCAACTAAATTATCGTGAATTACAATTGAGAGTTAAATTGGAAGAGCGAGAAAGAGTATAACTCCATCAAGAGATAAGGACAAGGGACCAAGTATTGGAAACCCCAATGCCTGACAACCTACAAATGATGCTTCATGCTTATCACAATCGAAGAGTATTTGGTCCTTCATTGGAACACAAAATATAGAGAAACATAGGTTGGATATGTGCCAAAGGATGATAGAAGTTGTTCAACAACTACTAGCAAAGATATTGAATCCCATCCTTAATGCTAGCATGCCTGAATATTTATCCAAACACACAACTGAAAAAGTTAATGAAACACACATCAAAGTCTCACCATTCCAACATGATGTAGAACACAAACATGTATAGATAGAACACCAAATTCCTATCACTAGATCACAAGATCCTTACGTTGAAAATTTGTTCATCAAGGACCAGATGCCTCCTAAGGAACCTCCTTCCCTCTAGATATATTTTGGTAGTGATATGTGTGAACACACTTAGGATCATTGGGCACATTTTTTCCCTCTTTGGGAGGTCTTCTTCCCTCGGCTTGTATATACACCTATAACCCTAAGGAATCACTTATCTTTGTACATTTACTTGGTAATACAATTAGTATTGTGTGTTGTGCTCCAAGCTTCTTCTTCTTCCTTGTGTTGTTATCCTATTTCCATAGACCTCAAAATCCAAATAATTGGTATCAGAGCAAGTTGCCGCTTTGCCTAGGGCATCCTTGACACCCCTCTGGTCACAGTCTCAAAATCGCACAAAAATTAGTGAGCATACTCAAGGAAGTTAGGAGTTCAAAATTTCTTCGCTTTGTGGCATCAAAATTTTGATCTCAACTCCGTTCGGCCTCCAAACACAGTGTCACAATGCCTGTGCAAGCAATTTCATCCTTTTGTGCCAAACATATATAGAGGTTTTGGTTCATCTATACAAGCACCTAAAAGTCTACTACAGGTTTAGAAGAGCTTAACAAGGTAGTTTTGTTCAACTTTTTGAGATACAGTATTTTTTTTTTGCATCAAGGTATTTTAGTCAATGGCCATGGCTGAAAGCAAGGATGTATTCAGTATGTTGGTTGTTGAGGATAATTTGGATGGTACCATTTGCCCATTATGGGTGTATATGATGTGTCATATATCGCTAGAAAAATGAATGTGGAAAATTGTGGACAATGTTGAAAAATGACCTACTACACCTCCAAATACAATTATTGAAGGTGATGCAGATGATGTTGGAGATTATGATCTTCAAATTTTTGTTCATGTTATCGTTCCTCTTGCACCTACTTTAGTGCAAATTTAGTGGGATGATAGAGATGCTCAAGCATATGCATTGATAGCTTTGTTAGTCAAACATGATATTATCCCTCACATTCGCTCTTGCAAAATATTAAAGGATGCTTGGGATACACTTACCACCTTATACCAGGCGAAAAATGAGCCTCGTGTTGCTTACCTCCGAAAATAGTTGTAGAGTGAGCATATGAACAAAGGAGATTCTATGAACAGTTTTTTGAAAAAGATCAAAGATTAGAAGGAACAATTGATTTCCGCTGATGAATTCTTGCCAGACAGTTCACTTGTGTAGATTGTTCTTAATGGTCTTCCAAATTCATATCATAGTTTTACTTCTACTCTTCAATTCATGATGAAAGGCAATACAAATTCCTTAATATTTGAGGAGTTAGTTTTTGTTTTTTTGTACGAATATCAATCCAGGCAGAATAGGTCCATTATGCATTTAAAAGATCAAGTTTTTTTAGCTAGTCAAAAGGGCAAAGGTAAATGGAGCTCATCTATTAGTACGCAAAAATTTGCTAATTTTGCACAGTCAAAAAAGGAGAACAAAGATGAGAAGAAAATAGAAAATCAAAAATTGTTTTGAAAATATTATAAAGAAAATGATCATGTCATAAAGAGTTGTCCAAAACTCTCTGCAAAAGAGGTAAAGAAAAAATAGTTGGAATGGTTTTTGCAAATGCCTCTACACCCAAAACACAGTCTATTAATTTTATGCAAAATGAAGAATGGACATTTACTACTATTTGCAATTATGACCAATCTTCTCATGAACAGTGTATAATTGTAGTAGACTCAGATGTTTGGTACTTTGATAGTGGGGCAAAACATATTACCTTGCAGCACAGTTCCTTCAATTCACTTGAGTCTGATACTATAGGGAATATTGTCACATGCCCCAACAACTCCTCTTATCCAGTCATGGGAGTTGATAAGATCATTCTGACTACTACGGATGGTAGTTCTTTCACATTGTCAAATGCTCTGTTTCATTAAGATTGCCTTGATTGTCAAATTTGTTGATGACAGATGTATAGTTCATGATCTATCAAATTGTGATATTATTGCTTGTGGCATCTAATGTTGTGGGTTGTATAAGAACATAGACTATGCAAAATCTGTTAGTGATTCAGCATGTGCAGTTCAAGATTCTCGGGCTATCTCATATGCAAAGATTTGGCATGCATGCTTTGGTCATCTTAATTTTTCTAGTTTGCTACACCTACAGAAATCCGAAAAGGTGTCCTCTCTCCCCAAACTTTAGGAACCTGGTAAACACATCTGTGAAGGTTGTATCTTGGGCAAAATGTATGTTCCTCCTTCCCAAAAGATGGTTGAGTTTGAGCTACCCAAAAATTATAGCTTGTTCATAATGATGTTTGTGGTCCCATGCAAACACCTTCTTTTGGGACTTCTACCTTTACTTTGTGACTTTTATTGATGATTTTTCCAAGCATGCATGGGTGCATCCATTAAAAGCAAAGTCTTAAGTGTTTGTGTGCTTCAAATAGTTTTCGATTTTAGCTAAAAACCTTTCAGCATGTAAAATGGCACCCTCCATTCTGATCGAGGGGAGGGATATATGTCTTCTGATTTTAGTGCATTTCTACCTGAGCATGGGATAAAACATCAATGTATAGTGTCGTGTACACCTCAAGGAAATGGTATTGCTGAAAGAAAGAACAGGTCTCTCATGGAGATGGTGAGATGTATGGTCAAAAGTCAGGTTTTACCACATAGTTTCTAGCATATGTGAGATGCATGGTCAAAAGTCAGGCTTTACCACATAGCTTGAGGTTGTTATGTGTGAAGCATATGTACTTAACAGGTGTTCTGTCAAAGCACTATATTCTATCACTCCATATGAAGCTTGGTGTAATAAATTAATTATATGATCTAAGGGTCTAGTCAGTTCAGACTAATTTGAAATCAAACACCGTTTGGTCACTTGTGTGTATGAACAAAGATCTCAAGAATAGACTTAAGCATAAGTTCATGTGTTCTCTTAAACAAGTCATCCACTTAGCCTAGTGGTTAAGTCTTAAGGTTGTGAAGGAGGAGGTCTTGGGTTGAATCCCCATGGGGAGCATGGGGAGAGTCTTTTGCCCAAGGAGTTCTAGAGCCTTCTTAGTTAACTTGAGTCTAGTGAGACTTAACTTGAGTGGTGAGTACGCCAACCACTAGTGGACTCTAGTGGAAAGCAGTGGTCGAGATCACTCCAACCACTAGTAGACTCTAGTGGAAGATATTAAAGGAGTGGAGGAGATTGCACATGCACTTGTGGACTCTAGTTACATTTGTGGTCCTCGTGGATTCAAGCAGCTATATATACCGGCATAGGGTTGAGAGGATATTCATCTCTTACATTGGTATCAGAGCCTCTTTGGAGGTTTTCTCATTGAGCTATTCGTATTCGATTAGATTCATCGTCATTTTCACGGATTTAGCCGCTAATGAGTGTCGTCTCTTGCTTGTGGGTGTGTAGAGATTCATCCCAAATCCCTCTCGATGGCTTACTTCAAGCTAGAAAATTGCCAAAGGATAGGGACCCACTACAGATAATAGCATCTGGTGCTCGAATCCACGACCCTGTCGTGTAGACGGCATCCTCTTATCCACGAGAGCAACCCCATCGGTGAACATCTTAGCATAGCAATTAAATTAAGCATTAGTTTAGGCGTTGCAGAAGCTTCTCCACAAGCAAAAACAAAGAGGAAACTATCTACAGCAGGTGACACCCAAGGCTTGAACCCTTGACATCGAGAAGTTAAGGCCTCTCCTCTATCCATTAGAGAAAGCAAAGTTCATGATATCATTCTTTCTATGCAATTATAGCTTCATACTCCATGCTACAGGACCTTATAGAACACAAACAAAAAGAAGAACATGAGGTGGATCAAAGGGGGTTCGACCTCTCAACTTTTATACTTGAAGCGCTCATCTAAACTACTTCACCGAATTTCTTCAATGTTCAATGAACTCTCACATGTTGCACCTATCTATTTCTTCTCGCCTAGAAGCTTAGATTATCAAAAACAAAAGAAAAAAAAAATTGCAATCGACACATGGGAATCGATCTGCGGACGTTACCACATATTGAAATCCTCAACCATTAGAGTAGTAATTTTTGGTGTTTTGCTTCTCTACCACTAATGAATCTCTTCTGATTATCTGCATACTCTGCCCTAAAGAGCTAGACATCATTGTTTATCCACATGACTAACCATAATTTGTTTCCTATGCTTATTTATAGCATGTATTTATAGCTTGATCTATCCTCTATATATTTTAGCAAAAAGATCATAGGATTTGATCCTGTGCCCTCATGGGGTTGAGGTCCCAATGACTTTTCTATAATGATGCACCCCACAACCAAGTTGAAATAGTTGAACATGGGCATTAATCTTGTTAATTGTCCCAGGATCTTCTACCCTCGATTTGATGCACATGTGCAAATCGCTTTATCCATGGGAGCAACCAGTTTGAAGTGTCAATGATCAACAAAGATTCATGATGCCATGAAGTCAAAGCTTAACTTCTCCTATTTTCAACACATACTCTCATCCACAGAGAAGGACGAGTTAAAGCCATGCAAAATTGATATCTCAAGGATGAAACAAAATGACTCATCCCAAAGATCAATGGAAGGATGTAGCTTGATGTGGAGATAAGTAATTTCTAAGTTGATGCTTTCATTTAAATACTTGCTTTATTCATTGCTTTCATGTAGCTTGCATCTAAATATTATTGAAGCATGATGGTAGTCTTCATTTTTCTATAATGAGTATGCAAACGCTACAAATTCAATGAATGCAAAACAGACATAGAAGTATTGGGAAATACATCAAGCGCTTGCATGTGTTTAAAAGTTCATGCCCAAAAAAAAGAACAACTGTTGGTGCATTTCTCCTTTCAAAAGAGTGTTTTCATGCACAACACACATTTTCTTCTTGCTTGGAAAAGGTATAAGATGCACTCAAGTTTGTGCACATGTATGTTCATATCTTTTTGACAGGTAACAAGTAGATTGTTTGTGCATGGATGCTTGGATACATGTATAGTAAGCTCAAGAACTGCTTAACTTAAGTTTGGTGCATGAAAAGGAAAAAACATGCAAACATATGAACTTATGCTTAAGTCTATTCTTGAGATCTTTAGTCATACACACAAGTGACCAAACGATGTCCGATTTTAGATCAGTCTGAACCGGCCAGACCCTTAGATCATGGATTGAGATCTTTAGTCATACACACAAGTGACCAAACGATGTCCGATTTTAGATCAGTCTGAACCGGCCAGATCCTTAGATCATGGACTTACTTTATTACATTCTTGCTGAACCTCAGTGGATCGACACACTAATGTTGGATACCACACTAGTATCTTATGGTTGGATTATGTTTAGATTTACTCTATGAATCTTTTTGAGAATTGAGTTCCTTTCTCTTAAAGATAGAAACAAAAAAATTGCTTCAATACCTTGTTGAAAAAGATCGTTAAGAAGTTAAAGTCTTGGGCCATCAAGTATTTGACTCAGAGAAATTTTATATCTTAGAAGTTTGAATTAGTTACATTGAGTTTTAGTTTTTTTCTTCCGCTTTACAAATCTTTTGGAATTGACTCAGATATGGTATCTGATTCCTTTGCAAAAGTCCAGGGTTGGCCAATTGGAACTAGATAACTAAATTAAACATCCTAGATAGCTTTTCTATTTAAGAACTTATTCAATCTTCAAAAGATGACAAGGCCATGATTGACTTATTCATTTGGGTTTGCTTCCATTACTAGCATAACTCTCATGATCTAGAGTTCAGTACACTCTAGAACACTGAAGTTAAGAATTGCTCATAAGACTGACAATTCCCAAGAACTTTTAGTTAAAGTCTTTGAGAAAAGTTTCCTAAATTAGATAATTTTCATTTTGAATTTGATTTGGTCAAGATATAGTAAGGTTGAACCAAAGTAAATGGACAGCTATCATCTACAATTTACATAGGATTTTCAACCCTATTAGGACAGTGTAGTCCTCCAGTCGGGTGAAAAAATCAAGTAACTATTGGATAGGAGTAAACCATTATACAAACATCCAAGTTAGATATTTAGATCAACAAAATTCAAGTTTTCCAAACCAAAGTCAAGTGAATCAAGAGTTCTCAAATTCTTGATTGGGATAAGAATCCAACCTTAGTTACTAAGTCCATGCACCAATCAATGGTACTTAGTCTTTATGTGATTTGCCTCTAGGCACAAAGGCCATTGGCACTAAATTGGTATACAAGCTGAAGTGTAAGCTTGATGGAACACTAGACTTGTTGCAAAAGGATATGCTCAAAAAAGAGGCATTGATTTTGATGATAGCTTTGCACCCACATGCCAAATGACTATGGTTCATAGCATATATGCACTTGCAACCCATCATGGTTAGAATGTACATCAATTGAACATTAAAACTGCATTTCTCAATGGTGATTTACATGAAGAGTATATTTTTTAGCCCCATGGGTTGTGCAAAAAGGGTATGAAAACAAAGTGTGCACATTAAAAAAGGCATTATAAGGTTTGAAGCAAGCACCACATGCTTGGTATAAAAAGACACATGCCTACTTGATTACACATGGTTTTGAAAACAGTCCAACTGAGAGCACCTTATATCTTAAGCATGAAAATGATGTACTTCTAATCATTGTTGTCTATGTTGATGACATGCTACTCACTCGACCTAATGAGAAGCATATTGCTGATTTTAACGTGGATTTCCATGCGTCTTTTTAGATGTCACATTTGGGGCATTTGCACCATTATTTGCGAATTCAGTTTATGCAAGTTGATGGCGGAATAGCTTTATGTCAAAAAAATATAATGACACATTATTGTAGTATTGAAGATTAGAAACCTATTGCCACTCCTATGGAAACAAGTTCAAGATTGAGTCTTCATGATTCTAGAGATGCATTTGATATTGTTCTCTATCAAAAAGCTATTGGATGCTTAGTTTACTTATACATAACTCGGCTTGATATTCAATTTGTTCTCTCTCAAAAGAGCAAGTTTATGCATTGCCCAGGTGTCAAGCATTGGCATGCGATTAAGCTTATCTTTCGCTACTTGAGTGGTACCCGGCTACTTAGATTGTTTTATCCAAAGGGGGAATCACTAACACCATATTTACATGCTTTTTCTGACTTTGACTAGGCTAGTCACTACGACACTCATGTGTCCACTAGTTCTTGCTTCATGCTTGGTAGCTCATGCATATCTTGGTTAAGCCAACTGTGGCCACTTCTAGTTATGAGGCTGAGTATAGAGCCACTTTCACAGCAAATATAAGATGCCTTTTGGCTTATTTGGGTGTTGGTCAATATTCTGCCACCACCATCTTCACTAACAAACAGAGCACATTGGCAATTGTGAGGAACCTTATGTTCCATGCTTGCACAAAGAACATTGATGTCAATAAGAGATTCTCTACTGGGAGATTAGTTTGGCATATGTGCCTACACAAGATTACATTATAGATCTTTTCACAAAGGCTCCACCTTGAAAGAAGTTTGAAGCTTTCCACAAAGCTTTGGGCTTACTTCCTTTTGTGGATTGATCTCTTTCCACATAGTTTGCCACTTCCTTATACATGAGTGTAAGCTCCTTATTCATCAAATCACTCGCAAAGGGGATTTGTTGATATATTTTGACAGTGATATGTGTGAACACACTTAGGATTATCAAAGCACTTTTTTCCCTCTTTTGAAGGGTTTTTTCCTTGGGCTTGTATATGAGCCTATAACCCTACTGGATCACTTATCTTTGTACATTCACTTGGTAATACAATCAATATTGTGTGTTGTGCAAACCCTCAGAGATTGGAGGATTGGGGTACTATCACACGATCCTTATATTGAAAATTTGATCACCAAGATCCCAATGCCGCCTCCTAAGGATCTTGCTTTCCCAAGAACCCTTGAATGTCCCACTTGTAGTGCTTAGAGCTCAATGGTGTGTGTAGCCAATCTAGGCAACTTCCCTAACTTTCCTTGTGCAATATTCCCACAACACTAAGGCACAACCTTTAGAACTGATTGATCTCGAATTCTTATTGAGATGTGTCACCAATCCAATGGTATGCCGTCCATAACAATGCAAAAAAAGGGACCGAGGAACATTCTAGTGATCTGAAAGATGAAATAGGAAATGGGATGCACGAAGACACTATCAAGCCATTGTCGAGATAACTATTTGTATATAAAAAAATCTTTAGGAAACCCAATTGTATAAATCTACCACCTATGATTTTATAATCTATGCTAATGTTTTCTTATGAAACCTTTCATATTCGGGTTCATTAATGAACCGTTAAGTACCAATAGCTATAGCATATGACTAATGGAGAAGTACTCTACACACCATTGCTATCAAAAAAAGCAATACAAATGAGGACTATGGTGCTAAAATTCTTTTGTAATCCATGACTTAATCTAACTTGCAATTTCTTGAAATTCTCAATACTCAAAATTATTGCTATTTAGTTCCAATCGTTATAGCGTTAGTTTGTAACTTACTCAATAGGTAGGAATAGTATTGATATCAGCATATTCAGTAGTGATTAACTCTTCGAGCTGAAATATTGTAGTTTGTGCATGCTTGAATGATAGATAAACCCAAAAGTCACAATATGTATTTGTGTGCAATTGAACATCACGATGCTAATGGTATGCTGTGAGAGCGATAACAATTGCCAATTCAATTTTTTTGTTTGGTCATTTTAGTAAGAAAAATACATATACTGATTTGAACCACAGTACTAATTCTATTGCAATTTCAGGTCTTCGGAAGCACATGAACAACACAAGGAAGAAGAAAGTTGGAGCACAACACACAATATTGAATGTATTACCAAGTGAATGTACAAAAAATAAGTGACCTATTAAGGTTGTTGATATATTTCAGTAGTAATGTGTATGAACACACTAAGACCGCCGGGGCACTTTTTTCCCTCTATGAGGTTTTCTTCCCCCGGCTTGTATATACGCCTATAGCCCTAATGGGTTACTAATCTTTGTACATTCTAATGGTTATACATTAAGTATTGTATATTATGCTCCAAGCTACTTCTTCCAACAATTGGTATCACAACAAGGGCACTTTTCCCCTCTATGAGGTTTTCTTCCCCCGACTTGTATATACGCCTATAGCCCTAACAAGTTACTAATCTTTGTACATTCTAATGGTTATACATTAAGTATTGTAAATTATGCTCCAAGCTACTTCTTCCAGCAATTGGTATCACAACAGGTCGCTCCATCTAGAACGTCATCACTCCTCCGATCACAATTTCAAAATCACACAAAAATTGGTGAGCATCAAAATTGGTGTTGTGTTGTGTTTTGAGGTCTCTACAACATCTGTAGCATGGACATTTACGTGAGGCGCATCTTTTCTACATTATTCTCTAGATGATTCCCTTCTATACATAGTAAAATCTTATACTACGCTTATCAATCGAAGTAAGATTTCCACTCATGCCTACAAACTAGGAGGGTTCCCCTTGATACCATTTATCCTTAATGTACACGTCTTTGAGATATTCAATCCTATCTTCCAAATAGGCCGATGTGTATCTAGGGCTAGTTTCTACCATTGTTGGTTTCAATGGGAGAATGGTCATTTTTGTATTTTTCTCAACATCCTTCAATAGCACAAGCTTTGGGATTGGAGGTGGTTGTAGATCTGTAACAAGCCTACCAATCTCTTGGTTAAATTGATTATACCTAGACCTCCCATAGTAGGTTCTCTTCGTTACCATGATTGTACCTAGGCCTCCCATAGTAAGGTTCTCGATAGTACAAATACCATTATCTAAGAGCATTTCCAAATGCACCCCTAAAAGGATGGATGAACCTTAACCAATACACTATTGTCTCTAATCGCATTGTTGTTGATATTGAAGTGAAGTGATCTAGTGTACATTGATTTTGTATACCTTGACACTCTACTATCATGCAAGTGGGATAGTCCACATTGCAATGTTAGCATCTCCTAAGTAGTGTTTGGCTATAAGCTGCGTCTTACTACTTCACTTGTTTCATCTCAATCTTATTTCATTATATTTAAAAGTCCTTCAATTGACGATTTTGCCATACGCCTCAATAGACCCATTATAACAATTTTTCATGCACTTCCTCGCTTGGTAAGGTCAAAGGCTACGTCTTGAGTTTACATTTTGAGAATAGGGTCCGTGATTGAGGATAATTTCGTTCGTTCACTTGTTTGTAAAATGTCGTCGGCACGAGCATGTTGCGCTTGCAGAGACACTATTGCTTGGAATCTCTCAGTAGATACCTCGTAAATCTAGAGTCCACTTCCTCATCAAGGATTGTCTAATGGAAATTCGAAGGATTTCATACTCTTTGTACGTCTAAGCCTTATGGTTTGCCTCTTGGACCTCTCATGACTTACGTCACCTCTACAGAGTTGAGTAGGTCACACAAAGGTTTTTCAAATCTCTGATTTGCCAATACGAGTTGCATGTCGATCTCAAATCTCAAGCAGCAAAGGAGTTCTTGTGATATACAAATTACCATTCTTGGTGAAGGAGTTGCTTCTTTATAAGTCCAAATACTACCTTCACTACACCTTGTCAAAGAGATGGCCTTTCAACAAGGTTCTAGTGGAGCATACTCAAGCAAACTGTAGTTATTCCTTAAAACACGCCTGCGAATCATAGTTTCGCATGGGCAGAATTTCACGTATCTTACACGTTCATGCAAGCCATAATTTCCATGTCACCAAATCATACACGTTCATGCAAGCCATAATTTCCATGTCACCTTGATTTGGAAAATCAAGGATTGGTAGTGGTAACTAACGGGCTAGCAGTATTGACTCGTTACATTGTCTAACTATCTTTGAGATGCCTATACATTATTCATTAGCTACAAGCCATGCGATTGATTGAAGGCGCCAAAGAAATGATCAATGGGGTAGCAATATGACCAGTAACGTTAGCTGATTACTTATGTCTGACGTGTAGGATAAGAGCTGATTACTTAACGCTAGCTACAAGGCATGCGATTGATGGACGACATAGCCCAACGTGTAGGATAAGAGTTGACCAAGCTGCAACTCACAACGAAAATGGACTCTGATTAAAGAGTTGGAAGTACATCCCTCTACCAGTGTGACGACCGAATCAACCGTCCATCTCATAGAGACCAAAATAGTTCTGTCACTGGAAACATCTGTGACTTTATAGTTTCTCTTACAAAATGTAGATGTCTCCAGTAGGTGTCCCAGCTTATTTCATTTCCTCAATATTCTGATAGCATTCCAGCTATGTCCCAAAATCTACAGCCCTGAGAGCCATGTCAAAAACTTGAAGATCTACTATCGTCATGATAAAAGGAATCACGAGTGCGCTCTTTAGAGATCGACGCACAACAACTCTTGATTTCCACAAATCAAGCTGTTTGTGTATCACCTACTTAATCAGATATGCATAAGCTGACTCAACTTAAGTACATATATCCAATTCGAATTGGTCATGCATGTCACCTTCTCAATCTCATCAACGTTGCGTAGAATCATTTGCTACCGATTCTATTCTAGGAAAAGAAGACAGATTCACTATAGTACTTACTCTTTAGTTTACGTGTCATAACCTTTCTGCTCACTTTACAGGCATGCATCACTATAGTACTTACTCTTTAGTTTACGTGTCATAACCTTTCTGCTCACTTTACAGGCATGCACGGACCCTACAACGGACAACATCTAAACCCCCATACATTGCCCTCAGTAGTCAAATACATAACGCATCCGCACACAAGAATGTCGGGACGACTATTTGGAATGCCGCTACGGAAGGAGATCTGAATCACCAAGACATACTGGCCACAAAAAAACTACATGTACAGAGAAGTTCAGAAATAATCCAGCGAGATCTAGATATACCACTAAAGGCATACACATGACATTAAACATAAAGAAGTCCAAGATTCGGATACATGATAATCAGAAATCATTCAGCAGGAGAAAAGCAAAACCAGTGTGACCTCGCAACTCAGTGGTACAGTTCAACGCAGGATGAGAGCCGCATTGAAAGGGCTTGAAATTCCGAAACACCCAGACGTACGAAAGAATACACAAACCTAACTCACAATTGCAAAGGCTTCAACTTCTACCATGCCGGATCATACGACAGAATAAACAAAACCACCTGCTTTGAAAGTTTCTCTCCCGACAGCTCTTCCAATTGATCACAGCTTTCGACGCACACAATACATACATAAAGCCAAACATCAAATCAGTAGTTTCCAAATCGAGTGCACTGTATGAGCAGCCCTCAGCGATCCAGTATGGTGATCCACAATTCAAACGCGAATTTGCCCCTGAGGGAAACAAGCGCGTTTCAGATCTCAAAGATAAAACCATCACAGGGCTAGCTGCATTACGCTACCTGCCCTGCACCCGCACAAAAGTTTGAAGAAATTCATCACCCTCCTGCACCGCAAAGAGGATTTTATAGGTTAGACTGCCGGCGCTTTCTAGGGTTCTTACGATGAATTTCACACAGGTAGTGCAGAACTCATAAGTATCCACACGGACGAGACAACACTGGTGACTCGGATGGTCGAGAACTAGAAATGCGTTACATGACATGGGATGTGAGTGAGGAGACAAAGCAACATTGTGAACAGCCTCAACTCTCTTCTCCAGGTTGTCTATGTCAAATTCTACACATTTAGAAAAGAGATACATGAAATCTTTTGATGCTTAAGATTCACTAATAAATAGTGTGCAACATATAGAAACAAAAATGTTGAAAAATTATGTTTTGCTTTTGTTTCAAATATCATGACTAAACAATCTTAAGATAGGAAGATCATTAGATTTCTAGGAGCCTATAAAGCAAGCTTTGGGGACACATTGAGGCCGTTTCTTCGTTGTTCAATAAAAGGATGGACATATTTGTCAAAGATGAATGGTCTGCAATGTTTGATTAAAGAAAAAACACACGTATATGAATAACAATGCAATGATATCGAGAAAAATGTAGGATCCTTGAAGATATAAAATTTAGAGTTTGAACAGTTGGGGGGAAAAGGTCTACCATATGATACAATCATAATGAGAAGGTTTAAGTTGGAGCTATATATTTGAATAAATCCAAATATTAGAATACAAATCTAACACAACAAGATTTTTCATAGAAATCTTCACATTTATGTGCGAGATAACACATGTGTCCTCTCTATCTACTCCTTCTCCTCCCGAATTGAATGTCAATTTTCTCCTTTTTTTTCTTTTTTTTTTTATGAGTGTAACGAATTGGAAAGACACACACACCCGACCTCGTAAGGCAGTAGAGGCACCCATCTTGGGGAACTTTGAGGGATCCAGCCCTAGGCGGGACTTGAACCCTGGCCATCTATCTAGGAGTAAAATCCGCTAAACCACACCAGCTGGAAAAAGTGTGTTCATAAGAAAACTAGAAAGCATTTTCATATTGCACTTAGATCTTCATGGTGAAGCGACAAAGGTCGATTCACCTTGTGTGTTAACCATGCTCTATTTTCATTGTTCTACACATCTCCTCGAACTATGGATCTCTCGTTTCGGAACTTTATTGGTTTTAATTAACCATTGCTTCTAAGTTTATAGATTTGTAAATTCAAGAAAAAACATCGAAGTCCACGCATCGTAAGTGAGTTGTTTGGGCACTCAGCTCTTGAGGGAGAGGTTGTGCGTTCAATCCTTGTAGGCTACTCAACATATCTAATTGAGTGTAGCTAGTCTATCCTTGTAATGCTTTCACGTTGTTGAAAGTAGATGCCATCGGGCAACCCTTGTGATGCTTCAGTAAGCTAAACCCTCCTTATTGGGATACAAGGTGTCTCATGGGTACTATTGTAATAGGCCTTTCGATAGTGAAATAATTCGTTTTGAACTTTTCGAATTACATTGTGATGATAATGTTTAGAATAAACAATTAGTTCATTTCATGCGTGTAGGCAAAATTTAGGGATGACAAGTTTTATAATCTCTCTCTAAACCTAATCCGCATCATGTTTCCACTGCAAGGAATACAAGGGCATAGCGACGGTTAACGCGACACATTTTCATCGCTACATGATCGTGAATTTTGTCGGACAGGGCATCAAGCGTGCACCATCATGTAAATGATGTTATTCTCGATGTTATTGCCGACGTTATTTTCGATGTTTTGAGCAACATTCACGAGAGCGTTGCTACAATAGCATCGCTTATCCGATTAAAAAGGCACCATCGCATATGCAACACTAATTTGCATCACTTATGCGATGCAACTGGGCATCGATGTTCGATGAATTGCATGATCTCATACATGATGCTTCTACATCACTTATGCGATGGTAAAGTTTGATAAAAATTTAAACAAAAAATTACATCAGATCACTCTTCGATCGTCATTTTACATGCAACTGATCGAAGAGCTTTCCAATGTTCAGATCTGCGCTTCGTTACAAACTCCAACAATCTCTTTTTGAATCTCTCTCTTTTCTAATCTCTCTCTCATATTGTCTCTCTCTCTCTCTCTCCTTTCTACCTCTCTCTCTTTCAATCTCTCTCTCTCTCTCTCTCTCTCTCTCTCTCTCTCTATTGCAGGTTATTCAAGAAGTTCACCAAGCATAAAATATGACTCATTATTGTAAGTACAATTTTCATTCTTTGTATATTATTTAAATTATTTTATTTTCATTAATTAATATACTCACACTTATTCATATGCACATATACACATATACATGAACATGCATGCTCACACTACAAACACATATACACACATGCATGCATTATTGCATATACACATACACACATACACACATACTAATTATACACATGCATATGCACATTCACATGCATGCACATACACATGGATGCAAATGGAGATGCATGCACATGCACATGCATGCTCACACATATACACATGCATATACATACACATGCATACATACACATGCACACACATACACATGCACGTACGCACATATACTTACACATGCATATGCACATACATACATACATACATACATATACACACACATGCACATACGTACACATATGCACATACACTTACACATACACATGCACATACATACATATACACACACATACACATATTCACTTACACATACACATGCACATACATACATATACACACTCATATACATACACATACACACACATATACACATGCATATATACCTACACATACACATACACATACATGATACACTTATTCACATACACATATACACAAACACACATATACACACACATACACATACATATGCACACACACATGCACATACACATATATATACATACACATTCACATACACATACACACATGTATTTGCATAAAACATATCTATATGCACATATATACAAACACATATACATTCATATAGACACACTTGCATAAATATAGATATATACCTAGATGTGCATGCATACATTCTACACACACACAACTACATGCACATACATACATATATACACACAAACATACATATAATATGAATGAATTATATAATTAAAGTAGTAAATCACATGTTAAATATAAAAAATAATACAAATCATTAAAACAGGACTTTTCATTAATTAGTACCATAGCCACAATTCAAAACATAACTAAAATGAGATTATATATATATATATATATATATATATATATATATATATATATATATATATATATATATATATATATATATATATATATAAAGTAAATTTATCAATGTAAAATATATATCCAATGTAATATATCAGTCATCATGATCATCGTCATGATCATTCTCATCATCATGATCATCTGCATGATTTGATGTATCTGTAGTGGCATCATGGGTAGAGGTGTGAGCACTCTGTGATGATCGAGATCGACCCACCTGTGTCTGTCTCTACGCCTCATCCATATCTACCTCTCCATAATACTCCTATATTGCATATAATAAACATAAATAAATAAAACATATAAAATGTCAATAAAAATAAAATAATTATATGAATTTTACTAATACTCATAAAAGTATTTGGATGATCTTGCATGTACTCATTGAGATGCGATATCCACAATGTGTAGAAAAATCGATTCCCTTTTTCGTAGTATATCGACCATAATCCTTTCATTACATTGAAACAAATAAAAAAGATTAATGATTAGTGTTTTAACTAAAATAAAAAATATAGTTTCAATAATACATATACTTACAAATGTATCTACAAAACTATGATGGCCCATTTGGCCTAAGTGTGATGTATGACCAAACTCTTCTCTTGTTTGCAACCGCTTGCATTTATTTAATTAAACAAAAAAATATAAAATATATGAGAATTATAAGTCATTGTAATATAAACTAATAACTTTTATACCTTCTGCTGAGGAAATGACTCCTTAAGACATAGCTATCGGCGAAAATACTGTCATGTCTCATGTGTATGTTAAGTCTTCTCTTATTTTTTTCTACCATACAATATCTTTTGTTATTTCAATCTCAAACGAAAAAGATAATCAGAATATTAAAAAAACTTTAATTAAAACATGCATACATAGACACACACATATACATAGTAAATACATAACCACACACATGCATAGTAAATACATACCCACACACATAAATATATACATACACATATACATGCATACACATAGACATATACATACAATTACACATACATACATACACTTACATATACATACATACACACACATACATGCATACACATACACATATGCATACACTTAGACATACATACATACCCACACATACACACACATACATGCATACACATCCACGTATACATACATACACATACATAGTAAATACGTACCCACACACATACATATACACACACACATACACATATACATACACATACACATATACATACACTCACATATACATACACTTACACATACATGCATACACTTACATATACATACACACACATACATTCATACACTTACACATAGCTACATACACTTACATATACATACACACACATACATGCATACACATACACATGCATACACTTATAGATACAGACATACCCACACATACACATACACACACATACATGCATACACATACACATATACATACGTACACATACATAGTAAATGCATACCCACACACATGCATATATACACACACACATACATGCATACACATACATGTATACATACACTTATACATACATACATACATACACTTACATATACATGCGCACACATGCATACATACACATACACATATGCATACATTTACACATACATACATACATACATACACATATACACACACATACATGCATACACATACACATATATATACATACACATACATAGTAAATACATACCCACACACATACATATATATACACACACATACATGCATACACACACATATACATACATACACTTACATATACATACACACATACATGCATACACACATACATGCATACACATACACATATGCATACACTTACACATACACACATACCCACACATACACATATACACATACATACATGCATACACATACACATACATACATACATGCATACACATACACATACACATAATTAGCAAATACATACCCACACACATACATATACACATACACACACATACATGCAGACACATACACATATACATACACGCACATACATGCATACACATACACATATGCATACACTTACACATACATACATACCCACACATACACATATACAAATACATACATGCATACACATACATAGTAAATACATAACCACACACATACATATATACACGCACACATACATGCATACACATACACTTACAGATACATGCATACAGTTACATATACATACACACAGATACATGCATACACATACACATATGCATACACTTACACATATATACATACCCACACATACACATACACATATACACATACACACATACATACATACACATACATAGTAAATACATACCCACACACATACATATATACACACACATACATACATGCATACACATACACATATACATACACTTATACATACACTTACATACACATACACACACATACAGCATACACATACACATACATACATACCCACACATACACATATACACATACATACATGCATACACATACACATATACATACATACACATACATAGCAAATATATACCCACACACATACATATATACACACACACATATACATACACTTACACATACATACATATGCACACATACATACATACACACACATACATGCATACACATGCACATGCATACACTTACACATACATACATACCCACACATACACATATACACATACATACATGCATACACATACACATATACACATACATACACATACACATCTACACATAAATACACATACACATATATGTATATACGCATACATAGTAAATACATACCCACATACATGCATATATACACACACATACATGCATACACATACACATATACATACACTTACACATACATACATACATACACTTACATATACATACACACAAATACATGCATACACATACGCATATGCATACACTTACACATACATACATACCCACACATACACATATACACACACATACATGCATACACATACATATACATCATATATACATACACATACACATACACATACACATATACTTACATATACATACATATCCACACATACACATACATGCATACACATACACATACATGCACATACACATATATGCACACATACACAATACACACACATACATCCACATATACATACATACATACATACACATGTCATACATTTATAGTTTTGCATGCGTATTTAGATGTCCGAATGTGTATTTGTGTATATGTGAATATGTGTGTATGTAAATGTGTGTATGTGAATGTGTATGTAAATAATTAGATTATTAATATCTAGTATCTTTATTTGCTACACAATCAGATTTTGATCAATCACAGGGAACTCCACCACTATCACCTAATCGTGCAAGGACTACTTATTGTAAGTATATCAAAACTTTTAATTCTAATATTTGATAGATACATACATGACTGATATATGTTTTGTTATATTTTATAATCAGATGCTGATCCATCAAAGGGTACTCCACCACCTCCTATCCATGCAATGATGTTTTCACATGTGTCCTCTAATAGGAATTATGATGTTTTTTACTATCAAGAGCATATTATGTGTTGATGTAATTTTCATTATGGTACGTATTGAAGACCACGATTGGAATGTATTGAACATGAGGCAGAGCACGATAGTTTCGAGCATGCACCACCTCTTGATCAACGTGATAGAGCTTGGGTATGTATTGATTCTATAAATTAATGTCATTATTTTAATTGAAAATTATGTACAAAATCAAATTATACTTAATATATAAGAATATTCTCTCAACGATGATGATGATGATGATTCTTCTACTAATAACAATACACCTCGTACATGTCCCGGACTTGCTGTTTATTAATTACAAGTAGAGGTTTCTTGAAATCCTCTACCTCCTGATTTACAAACTGAAACATCTGAAAATTATCCATTGCCAATTCGTGATCGTCCTCTAGTATAAATATATGATAGAAGAAGATATGGAAAATGGAATAGAGGACCATTTTCTTTAGATGGAGAGGTTTTTAACTTTTGGGGTAATGGCTATATGATTGCTCCCTCTATTATCATTGGTGTTGGTGGTGGTCTCTTTATTGTAGAGGATTTGTATGTGCCTATGAACTATGAAGTCACTCTTATGTCATTTTGTGGTCCTATATATGGATGGGGAGATTGGCATCGACTTAGATGTTATGTTCAAAGCATGCGTACTTATGGATTATGCATGAATGTAGCTTCTCTTGCTAGTACAGGGATACACATGCCAAAATGGAAAGATTATATATTGATGGAAGACCTCACACACATGGAAATATAGCAGGTTTAATAAACAGTAGTCGAGGATATAATAGTCCAATGACTAATTGCACATTTGAGGAGCAGGAAAATAGTCATGAATCACCATACATGAGTAGAAATGTAGCAAGATACATATTTGTCAATGCTATTACTTCATTACATGCTGGTGATGAATTATTGAACTCCGGGCAATGCATAAATCTGCTCATCTGTGAGACAACAAACGTAATAGGCCGAGTAATGCATAAGTAAATCAGGCATCCAACAACCTACTGATAGAGGACAGCATCAAAAGCATCTCCAGCATCATGAAGACTCAATCGTAAACTTGTCTCCATAGGAGTGGCAATAGGCTTACAGTCTTCAAGGCTAAAACGCTGCAATAATGTGTCAATATATTTCGTTAGACACAAAGCCAATCCACCATCAACTTGCATAAACTAAATGCCCAAATAGTGATGCAAATGCCCCAAATCAGACATCTCAAATGAGGCATGCAAATCAGCCTTAAAATCAGCAATATGCTTCTCAATAGGACCAGTGAGCAGCATGTCATCAACATAGACAACAATGATTAGAAGCACATCATTAACACGCTTAACATATAAGATGCTCTCAGTTGGACTGTTCACAAAACCATGTGCAATCAGATAGGCATGTATCTTCTCATACCAAGCACGTGGTGCTTGCTTTAAACCATATAATGCCTTCTTTAACCTCCACACGTGGTTTTCATGCCCTTTCTGCACAAAACCATGGGGCTGAAAACATACACTTCTTCATGCAAGTCACCATTCAGAAATACAGTTTTAATGTCCAACTGATGTATATTCCAACCATGATGAGCTGCAAGTGCAAAGATGCTCCGAACAGTAGTCATACGACATGTGGGTGCAAAGATCTCATCAAAATCAATGCCTCTTTCCTGTGCTTAACCTTTTGCAACAAGCCTAGCCTTATACGTGTCAACTGTACTATCAGGTTTACGCTTCAGCTTGTATACCCACTTAGTACCAATGGCTTTCTTGCCAGGAGACAAGTCACATAAAGACCAAGTACCATTCTTCATTATAGCATCATATTCACATTGCATAACAGCCATCCAAATTTCTGAATTTTGTGCTTCATCAAAAGAAACAAGCTCATTCTCATCCAACTTATCCTCAATAGCCAACATACGGAATACATCACTGCTTTCAACCATGGCCGATGACTAAAATACCTTGATACAAAAAATTGACTGTATCTCAAAAAGTTGAACGGAACTGCCCAGACGAGTTCTGCTAAACTTGTAGCAGACTTCGAGACGCTTATACTGGCGAATCGAAATAGGTATATACCTTTGGCACAAAAAGACAAAATAGCCTGCACAAGCACTGCGATAATGCGTTCGGAGGCCAAAACGAGCTCAGATACCAATTGTTGGAGTTAGACGTCTGCGAAAGCATGCATACAGCACAAGGAAGAAGAAGAAGCTTGGAGCACAACACACAAGACTGAATGTATTACTAGAGAATGTACAAAGATAAGTAGCCCATTAGGGCAATAGGCCTATATACAAGCCACATCTACTGTATTCTCCTTCTGAACAAGGGCTTCATAACACCACTAGACGCTTAGATAAAGCTCAATGTTATAGTTGTGAAGCTCAACCTTGAAGGCAACCACAAATAATGCATGCATAAGTTGCATCGTATTGAACAAGCATGTAGTATCAAAGAGCTCAATCAAAGTGAAACTCACATAAACATTGAAGGAAGTAGTATTTTGGAGGGACTCTCTCCATTTACAAAAGAGCTTGGGTCTCATTAACTCAAAGAAACTCCCATCTCTAGAGAGAGCTCAAGACATATAATCAATAGATAACAATCCTACATTTTTCAAAAAGCACTTTTAAATTGAGGAAAAGTGATGTTTCTTGCTCACTTGAAACTATAAGAAATAATGGCACAGTGGAATAAACCAATAGATAGAGTTGAGAAAAAACACAGACAAAGAGAGATAGAGAACTCAAATTGCCAAGAGTAATGCATCTACAAAGATGGTGTTGTCCACCTGTGCGCTCCAAATGGGGAGATTAGATGGCAATCTAGATAAACTCTAGACAAAGGGCTTACTAATGCACAATGCTCTGTAAAGCTACACATGGCCCATGCTTACATAGCTTTTACAAGGGGAGTCAATAAACATGGTCTAGAGAGATAAAATAGTTAGGAAAATATATAATCCAATAATCCACGATCAAAAGTCCTATCGTCTCAGCCCTATGAGCCAAGAGGTAGCCCTTAGACCCCATAGCAGGGGGCAAGCTTCCCTTCGCACTCCCTCCATTAAGGTTCTATGGGGAAACCACACTGCACCTAAAGGCCTTTTATTTTTGCCCTTAATGGCAACCCACTGGTGCCAAAGTTTACGCCTTACCTAACTTAATGGATGGGCTCACAAAGATCATCTATTACCATCAATGATCACACACAGACCTCATATAACTTGGAAGTTAGGGTTCCACAAATGTCCAGGCTCTTGCAATGGCTTCTCCTCATAATGGGGCCTTACATCTTAGAGCACCATGGATCATTTGTGGTCACTTGAGGGTGGAGTATTGAGTATAGCTAACACTCCCCATTAATGTCCACCTTGTGGTGAACTAACTTATTGGTCCAATCCCAAGTTTTGGAAAGTATCGATGAAGTTTTTGTCTCCCAAGAGCCTTGGTGAAGATGTCTGCTCCATTTTCTTCACTTTGGCAATAGCTTATCTCCATGACCCCATCCTCAATCAACTCACACATATACTGATACCAAATTCTTATGTGCTTGGTATGTGCATGGAAAATACAATTCTTGATGATGGCCATGCAACTTTGGTTGTCACACCTCAATCCTATAGCCTCCAATCCTTGTATTCCTATGTGCCATAGGATTTTTTCAACCATACAGCTTCACATGTTGCAACACATGTTGCTTTCGACTCAACCTTAGTAGAAGACAATGTTACAATTGGTTGATTCTTATTGATTTAAGACAAAATCCCATATCATAAAGAAAAACAATATCCAAAAATTGATTTTGTTTATATCAATATCTCTTGCCCAATTGAAATCATAGTATCCAACTAGAGGTGATCCTTTCTCATGTATGAGTGGGAACACCCCTTAAGATTGTATGGGCATGCATGCCACATGGCACTCTAAGAGTGCACTTGCCAATTTAATTGGCAAAAGAAAGAGAGAAAAGAACTCATGCATGAGTTCTTGGCTCGACAATCGAAAGTTTGGAGAACTTGCATTTTTTTATCATTGATGCCTCTTTATACCCCAAAAAATGAGTATTGGCAAAAGTTTTTCTTCTCTCTATAGCCCAAAAAATGAGTATTGGCAAAAGTTTTTCTTCTCTCTATACCCCAAAAACTGAGTATTGGCAAAAGTTTTTCTTCTCTCTGACATTGGTATTAGAGCCACCTCAAGCAACTCCTATAGGCATGAAGAAGCACAAGGATACCATTTGAGTTAGACACATAGCCACATGCGGTTAGATCAATAGAGAGAGAAGAGGCAAGAGTGTCGATGCACATGCATGAGGCAAGAACAAAGAATCCTCTGTCTATTCATTCAATTATGGAAATGAGTACTAATGCATTTATAGGCATTTATATACAAGAATGTATTGAGTTTAGAAATTGAATTTCTCCTCCTTTTAGATGAGGCATATTAGGCCTCTTCATAAGAGATTTGGAGAATTGATGGCATAAACGTATACTATGGGTTTTGAAGTTAAAAGAGCATCTAGTAATTCCCCATATGTATACACGAGAAGAAGAAGCTGCTTCCTCTGAAGCTATCCATTCCACCATTTTTAATCTTTTTAAGTGGGTATTTTGATACATTTTCATTTTGGGAGTAGAAAATGAAGATGCATTAGGCATGGGTTTTTGGAGAAAACTATGATGTATGAACTCTCAAGTAGAGTAATAAATCCCAAAACTTGCAAATTAGGAGCTTTTTGACTCCTCAAAGTACTACCTCCCACCATTTTCACTCAGCCCATTTCAAAGAGTAGATATATACATGCCAACAGCCTTTTTGTCATAACATCCTCATCCGATATCCTTTTGGATGTATGATGGGTTTGGAGTTACTTTTTATAAGATTTTGTTCCACATTTAAGAGGATAGTACACTTTATTATCTCCATTTTCTATGGTTGAGTCTTTATAACTTGGCCTTTTACACTTGTCTTTATATTATTACTCCATGGAAGATATATCATATGGACATGTCATTTAGATAATGTTGTCATTATGGGAGTGATAGTGGAACGTAAGATGTACATGGGAGATCATGCCACCGTCAATGGTTTCCCTTCGTGGAAATGATCCCTTACAAGTATTTTTAAGAATGATACAAGGAAACAACACATAGAGATGACCATGTATTAGTCATGCATGATTTCAAGGGAATTGGATCCTTTTGCTTCTACCATTACGAATGTTTCTATAGGTAGGAACACCCTTTAACATTATATGGTCATGTGTGCCACATGGCACTCAGGAGTCCACTTGCCAATTAAATTCATAGAAGATAGAGAGAAGAGAACTCATGCATGAGTTCTCTACAAGAGAATTTGCTCGATGGTCAAAAGGTTGGAGAATGGAGAACTATCATTTTTGTGTATCGTTCGACAATTGTTCATGTGTACCCCAGGCAATGAGATATGGCAAAAGTTCAGCTTCTCTTTGATGTCCTTGTTCATAGAAAATACCATAATTAATGGTTCCTTTCACATACCTAAGTATCCACATGCTTGCATTCAAATGAGTTTGACAAGTCTTATTAGAGAACCTGCTTACTACTACAACATTATAAGAGATATATGGTTTGCTAGTTCACAAGTAGACGAGACTTCCAACTAATTTCTTGTATTTGTATCTTTCTATCCATTAGAGGTGAAGTATCTTGAGTAGATAATTTTGTGGACTCCAGAGGTTTTTTATTGAGAGATGAAAAGCTTCCACATTTTTATTGAGAGATGAAAATCTCCCTGGTTTCTGCCTTGATACTTCAAGGCCTAGCAGAAACTTGAGGTCTCTAGAAACGCCACCATAGAAAGTAAATCAGAGTGCGCGTTCTCGCTAACACGGGACAACAGTTAATAGAAAGTAAAGTAGAGTGCGGTCTCTCGCGAAAACGAGACAACAGTTGGTATTCCGATTCAAACTCATTCTGTATATCACCTTCGCTTAAACAGATTCAAACTGATTATGTGTATCCGAGTCAATCTCAGAGTGTGCTCTCTCGCGAAAACAAGACAACAGTTAATATTTCGATTCAAACTCATTATGTATATCAGCTTCTCCGTGCTTAAACAAATTCAAACTGATTATGTGTATCCAAGTCAAACTCAGAGTGCGCTCTATTGCGAAAACAGGAAACCAATTGAAATTCTGATTCAAACTCACTATGTACATCCCCTTCTCCATCTCAAGTATGCTTAAACAGATTCAAACTGATTATGTACATCTGAGTCAAACCGATAATGCTACCACTTTCTTAAGCTCATCATCGTTCATTAGAGACATTATGTAGAGATTTTTGTTTCGGGTTCTATGCCAAAAGAAGTGAAATGGTTGGTGTTCACAAGCTGAAATAACTCACCACTAATACACGATCCAGCACACATAGATTGAAGTGCAAATTATATGCCTGATGAATAACCGTAAGCTAAACATCGATTCACTAGGTTGTTTATTTTTCTTAAGCTTTTAAGCTCTCCGCTTACTTGGATAACAAGCATGCAGAGTGCTAGAGCCGACCGCACATGTACACCACTCGGCAGTGAAAGTGGTACACAAAGCAGCCACACAGAGAGAATGCCAGAACGATGAATGCTAACCCCATTACGAAATCTCAACATTGACAGGTTTAGTTCACAGAAAAATATACTGATCAGTGCATAAAATCAGCATACCCAGAGGAGTTGAAGAACGATGAGCGCCATTGAAGTATCGTATTCTTGATTCTACATCATCATAGAACATGCAAAATCCCATATTCAAGTACGTAAAAAATTAGAAATCCTTCAGGAAGATAAAAATGCAAAACCAGTTTGACCTCGGAGCTCAGTGGTAGAGTTCAACGCAAGACGAATGCCGCATACACTTAAAAGGTTTGAGATTCTGAAAAGCCTAGTCATACCAAAGAACACAGATAACCGATTCACAATTGAAAAGGCCTCAAAGAATAAAGCAAACCAAACTACAATGAAACGTCTGTGTAGCAGTATGAGCTGCTTCAAAAGTTTCTCTTGACAGAACTCCAATAGATCATAAATTCGCTGCACGCAGAACTAAAGCCAAATCACAAAAGACATATATCCACAATAAGCGCACTGTACGAGTAGCCCTCAGCGATCCAGTATGGTGATCCACAATTCAAACGCAAGTTTCCCCTAGAGAGGAAGCAAGCATGTTTCAGATCTCAAAGATAAAAGCCATCACAGGGCTGACTCCATTATTCTGCCTAACCTGCACCCGTACAAATGTTGAAGAAAGTCATTGTCCTACTTCTCGACGGAAGGAGGCATTCTATGAATTAGATTGCCAGTGGTTTCTAGGGCTTTTACGATGACAAAAAGTTGAACAAAACTGCCGAGACGAGTTTTGCTAGACCTGTAGCAGACTTTGAGACGCTTATATTGGCGAACAGAAACTGGTATATACCTTTGACACAAAAAGATGAAATAGCCTGCACAAGCGCTGCGATAGTGCGCTCGGAGGCCGAAACGAACTCAGATCGCAATTTCGGCACCACAAAGCGAAGCGGTTTTGATCTTTGAAACACCCTGAGTATGCTCATCAAATTTCGTGCGAATCTGAGACTGCAAACAGAGGAGTGTCGATGGCGCCCTAGATGAAGCGACAACCTGCTCTGATACCAATTGTTGGAGATAGATGTCTGCAGAAGCATGCGAACAACACAAGGAAGAAGAAGAAGCTTGGAGAACAAACACACAATACTGAATGTATTACTAGAGAATGTACAAAGATAAGTAGCCCATTAGGGCAATAGGCGTATATACAAGCCGAGGGAAAAAAACCTCCTAAAGAGGGAAAAAAAGTGCCCCGACGGTCCTGGTCCTAGTGTGTTCACACACATTACTACCTAAATATATCAACAGGAGACACTAGCAATCTTTTACCTTCATCCAGGAATTCCGAAAGTTACACACAAGCCTACTACCTTTGGGAACAAAAGCAACAGGAGAAGTTATAATATCCCACATTTGAAAATTAGTCCAATTTTCATTGTGCTTGATGTGAAATTTATCAACATTTCTCTTTATTAGAAAGGCCCAGAAGTCTTCATAATGATTAGCTCTCAATATCCACTTAGCAGCCATTTGAGTGGCCATCCTAGTAGGACAGATTAAACCCAAACCACCCTCAGATTTTCTCATGCAATAGATGCTACATGCCACCTTAGGAATCTAGGAACCACCCCATAGGAACCTTCTTGCAAGAGAGATGGCTTGAGATACCTATTTTTTATTTGGCTACCAATAAGCTAAAAAGTAAGTCGGAGTAGGCAAGATATAATGTTTCAATACAAAAACTCTTTGAGCTAAAATTTGCTGAAAATCAATCCATTTGAAGATTTCATTATGAAATTTGTCCAAAACCCAATTCCATCTATGTTCATAAGTAATATCAAAACCCATAGGAATACCCAAAAGACGAAACATTGTACTTCTTTGATGATATCACAATGAGTTTTATTGACACAATTAGGAATGGCTTTATTAGAAGCATAACCAATTTTTTTTATTAACAACAGACCCACTAGCAATGCAAAACAAATTCAAGAAGTTCAAAAAGTTTTTAGCAGAATAGTTATCAGCCATAACAATCATGTTGGTGTCATTTGCAAACATTTGTAAGCAAATTTGGGAAGGAGCATTAGGTATCTCAATTCCTTTGATAATACCATGATCAATACAATCCTTAACAAGCCAACCAAGGGCATCACTAGTGGTGGCTAAGAGGAGAGGGGCAAGCGGACATCCTTGTCTTATAGACCTACCCAATCTAAAGGGGGTAGAGATCTGACCATTCATAACAATTCTAGAGTGATCATTACCAAACAAGACACTAGTGTACTTGATAAACTTTTTACTTGCTCCTATATCATGAAGGGATTGAAGAATGAACTCTGAGTCAATTCTATCATAGGCTTTATCAAAGTCAACTTTGAAAAGAAGGTGTCCATCCTTAGATCTTTAGCATAATCAAGGCCTTTGCAAATGGAAATAATAGCATCAAGAATAAATCTACCTTTAATGACAGCTTTTTGCTAAGGAAGAATAATACTATCATTAAAGGGCTCAATCTTCTAGCTAGGGAGGCAACAAAGATGTTATACAAAGAAGTCAGACAAGAGATGGGTCTCCAATTTTTCAGGTCATCCTTAGGTCCTTTTTCATACACAAGTTTAATCACTCCAGTGTTGATGTAGGCAAAAAGAGTACATCTCCTAATGGCTTCTTCCCAAATCAAGGGAATTATGGGCACCAAAATTTCCTTAAGTTCCTGAAAAAACTCATTTTGAATACCATCATAACCAGGAGACTTGTAGGGTTTCAATCTACAAATGGTTTCTCTAACCTCACTAGCAGAGAGGGGGAGATCCAAAAGAGAGATTAGTTTTTGAGGAATCATTTTCTTCCTTTTAAGGGCAATAGAAGCCCTGGCCCTCTGGATGTGTTTCCCTCTCTTGGGAGGTATAGAGAAAACATTTGTAAAGAAGCTAACAACCTCTTGCAAGTTCTCCTTGATACAAGAAGCATGTCCTCCATTTTTTTTTAAAGCATAGGAATAAAGAATTGACTCACTAAGAAATACATTTGCCTTCCCAATAGTGAAAAGAGGCAACAAGATGTCATACACATTCATTGAATTAATGAAGTCCCCTTTATAGATGAAACTAAAGGTTGAACTGCATCCTCCACAAAGAGTACATCCTAAGTAGACAAACTATTTCTACTTCAAAACCAATACAAATCATATTCTTCTGCACTTTTTTCCCTCTTTAGGAGGTTTTTTCCCCCAACTTGTATATATGCCTATTGCCCTAACAGGCTACTTATCTTTGTACATTCTAGTGGTAATACATTCAACATTGTGTTTTGTGCTCCAAGCTTCTTCTTCTTCCTTGTGTTATTTGTGTGCTTCCATGGATGTCTAACTCCAACAATTGGTATCAGAGTAGGTTGCCACTTCATCTAGGGAGTTGTCTACACCTCTCATGTTGGAGTCTCAAAATCGCACAAAATTTGGTAACCATACTCAGGGTGTTTTAGAGATCAGAACAGCTTTGCTGTGTGGTGCCGAAATCGCGATCTGAGCTCGTTTTAGCCTCCGAATGCACTATCGCAATGCTTGTGCAGGCTATTTCATCTTTTTGTGCCAAAGGTATATACCAGTTTTGGTTTGGCATTATAGGCATCTCGAAGTCTACTACAGGTTTAGTAGAATTTGTCTGGGCAGTTATGTTCAACTTTTTGAGATACAATCAATTTTCTACATCAAGGTATTTTAGCCACTGACCATGGCTCAAAGAAGTGATGTATTCCGTATGTTGGCTATTGAGGATAAGTTGGATGGTACCAACTACCCATTATGGGCTTATATGATGCATGATGTATTGGTCGCAAAAGGACTATGGAATATTGTGCAGGGTGTTGAAAGACCTCCTGTTACACTTGCGAATACAGGTACTACAAATACAGGTGTTGGAGCTGATGGAGATGGTGTCGAAGATGATGATATTCTACAGATTCCTGTTTGTGCTACTATTTTTGTTGGACCTACTATGGAGCAAATTCGTTGGGATGGCAGAGATGCTCAGGCACATGCATTGATAGCTTTGTCTATCAAACATGCCATTATTCCTCACATTCTCTCTTGCAGAACAGCTAAGGATGCTTGGGATACACTTACCAGATTGTACGAGGCTAGGAATTAGGCTCATGTTGCTCACCTCCGAAAACAATTGGAGAGTGAGCACATGAATGAAGGTGATTCTATGGACAATTTTCTCACAAAGATCAAGGATTTGAAAGAACAATTGATTTCTACTGATGAATTTATACCAGATAGCTCACTTGTGCAAACCGTTCTGAATGGTCTTCCTGACTCATATAAGAGTTTTGCTTCTACTCTTCGTTTGATGATGAAAGTCAATCCAAATGCCTTGTCATTTGAGGAGTTAGTCTCTGTTCTGTTGTAGGAAGACTAGTCTAGACAAAACAGGTCTATTATGCGTGTTGCAGATCAAGCTTTCCTGGCTACTCAGAAGGGCAAAGGTAAATGGAGCTCCTCTACTAGTAAGCAAAAATCTGCAAATGCTCCACATTCAAAGAAGGAAGACAAAGATGAGAAGAAATCAGAAAAGTAGAAATTGTTTTGCAAATACTAGAAAGCAAATGATCATGTCATCAAGAGCTGTCCAAAACTGGCTGCTAAAGAGGCAAAGAAGAAAGAGGCCAGAATGGTTGTTGCAAAGGCCTCTACACTGAAAATAGAGTCTGGTAATCTTGTGCAAGAAGAAGAATGGGTGTTTACTACTGTTTGCAACTTTGACCCATCTTCTCATGAGTAGTGCATGTCTGTAGTAGACTTAGATGTTTGGTACTTTGATAATGAGGAGACCAAACATAGTACCTTGCATCGCAGTTTCTTCTCTTCACTCGAGCCTGCCCCTCAGGGAATACTGTTACACGTGCCAACAACTCCTCCTATCCTGTTATGGGAGTTGGTAAGATCATTTTGACTATTGCTCATGGTATTCTTTCACTTTGTAAGATGCTTTCTTTGTGCCAGGGATTAAGAAAAATATGTTATCAGTTTTTGAATTAGCCAAGATTGGATTGGTTGTGAAATTTATTGATGACAGATGTACAGTTCATGATCTGTCAAATGGAAACGTCATTATTGCTTCTAGCATTTTATGTCGTGGGTTGTATAAGCTCATAAACTATGAAAGATCTATAAATGATTTGGCATGTGTAGTACACGATTCTCAAGCTATGTCAGATCAAAGCTTTGGCATGCACGCTTTGATCATCTGAATTTTGCTAGTTTGCTATGCTTGCAGAAATCTGAAATGGTGTCCTCTTTGCCCAAACTTGAGGCACCTGGTAAACATGTATGTGAAGGCTATATTTTGGGCAAAATGTAGTGTTCTTGCTTTCCAAAAGATGGTTAAGTTCGGGCTACTTAGAAATTGCAGCTTGTACATAGTGATGTATGTGGTCCTATGTAGACAGCTTCTTTTGGGAACTATCTCTACTTTGTGACTTTCATCGATGATTTTTCCAAGAATGCATGGGTATATCCATTGAAAGCAAAGTCCCAAGTGTTCATGTGCTTCAAACAGTTGGTTTTGGTTGAAAATTTGTCAACATGTAAAATGGGCACCCTCTATTCGGATCAAGGAGGAATATATGTCTTCTGACTTTAATGCATTTGTGGCTGAACTTTAGATAAAACATCAGTGTACAATGTTGTATACACCTCAACAGAATGGAGTTATTGAATAAAAGAATAGGTCACTCATGGAGATGGCGAGGTGTATGGTCAAGAGTCAAGCTTTACCACATAGTTTCTGGCGTGAGGCTGTTATGTGTGCATCATATGTACTAAACAGGTGTCCCACTAAAGCATTGCAGTCTATCACTCCATACGAGGCTTGGCATGGTCGCAAGCCATCTATTGCTCACCTGCGTGTTTTTGGTTGTCTGGCATATGCATTAGTGCCTGAACAACATCACAAAAAATTGGATGATAAAGCAATAAAATGTACTTTTGTTGGGTACAGTTCTGAAATTAAAGGCTATCGTCTGTATCATCCACAGACTAAACGCATTTTGGCTAGCCATGATGTTGCTTTTGTGGAAGATGCTATTCAGCCATTGCTTTCATGTACTAGGGACTCATCTCTTAGCTCCAAAGACATGTATGATACTTTGCTGCCTCTTTTTACAACTGGATTGTCTAGTGTTGGTCCTAATGAGGCAACTTCTCAGCCTTTGCAGGTTTCATGTGATGATGCAAATCATTCCATTTCTGATGCAGATTTACATGATGCATTTGTTGATGAGAGAGTTCATATTGAGCAGGCAAAAGCTATGCCAAAATGGCTAGTGCGGACCTTGCGTGATAGCGAATTAGATGAACATCTCTCATATCGTACTTGCTCAGGCTCTCATAGGGCCTCTTTTGCATCAGATTGTTATGCTATGGCTGCCTCTAGTCTCTGTGATGAGGCTGAATATGTTTCATTTGATGAGGCATGAAATTCTGAACATTGGATGGCTGCAGTGCAATCTGAATATGATGCTATCATGAAAAATGGTACATGGTATTTATGTGACTTGCCTCCTGGAAAGAAGGCCATCGGCACTAAGTGGGTATACAAGCTGAAGCGTAAACCTGATGGAACAGTTGACAAGTATAAAGCTAGACTTGTTGCAAAGGGTTATGCACAGGAAAGAGGCATTGATTTTGATGAAACCTTTGCTCCTACTTGTCGAATGACTACTAGTCGTAGCACCCGTGCACTTGCAGCTCATCATGGTTGGAATGTACATCAATTGGACATTAAAACAACATTTTTGAATGATGACTTGCATGAAGAAGTGTATGTTTTTCATCCCTGTGGCTTTGTGCAAAAAGGGCATGAAAACCTGGTGTGCAGGTTAAAGAAGGCATTATATGGTTTAAAGCAAGCACCACATGCTTGGTATGAAAAGATACATGCCTATCTCATTGCACATGGTTTTGAGAACAATCCAGGTGAAAGCACCTTATATGTTAAGCATGCTAATGATGTGCTTTTGATCATTGTGGTGTATGTTGATGACATGCTGCTCACTGGTCCTCAGGACATGCATATTTCTGATTTTAAGGCTGATTTGCATGCCTCATTTGAGATGTTTGATATGGGGCATTTGCATCACTATTTGGGCATTCAGTTTATGCAAGTTGATGGTGGAATGGATTTGTGCCAAACAAAATATATTGACACATTATTGCAATGTTTTGGCCTTGAAGGCTGTAGGCCTATTGCCACTCCTATGGAGACAGGTTTACGATCGAGTCTTCATGATGTTGGAGATGCATTTGATGTTGTTTTCTATCAGCAAGTTGTTAGATGCTTGAGTTACTTATGCACCACTCGGATGAAATTGGATGATAAAGCAATGAAATGTATTTTTGTTGGGTGCAATTTTGAAAGTAAAGGCTATCATCTATATCATCCACATACTAAACGCATTTCAGTTAGCCGTGATGTTGTTTTTGTGGAAAATGTTATTCAGCCATTACTTTCATGTACTAAGGAGACATTAGTTAGTTACAAAGACATGTATGACACTTTGCTACCTCTTTTTATAGGTGGACAATCTAGTGCTAGACCTAATGAGCTAACTTCTCAGTCTTGATAGGTTTCATGTGATGATGTAGATCATTCCATTTCTGATGCAAATTTACATGATGCACTTGTTGATGAGAGACTTGATATTAATAAGGCAAAAAATATGCTAAAATGGTTGGTGCAAACTTTGCATGATAGCAAATTAGATGCACCTGTTGAGAGCAGTGTGGGCACCCAAGGACTGACTAGACAAGGAAGCCAGCGGAGAGAGTCAGAGCGAGGTGAAGGAGTAAGTAGACAAAGCAGTCGACGCAAATCTAGCAGATAGGCCCTTCAAATTTTTCCAAATCAACATCTTTATAACAGTGATTCTTATCACTAACAATCATTGTAAATACCATTTCATATTTTTGTAGCTCCATTTTGTGCAAGACAAGGAGTCCTTGAGCTTGAGGAGCCTTAGAAGTACCTACATGTCAATTTTCGTATTTTTTAGACTCCGTTTAAGCCCTCAAATTGGCCCTGGAACCTAATTTTTAACTAGGTCGGACACTAGGTTTGGACAGGGCCAAAACCTAGTCAAAAACTATAAAAAGAGCTAGAGAGCTCATTTTTGAGGTTAGATTGTAATTGAAACGAACTTGTAAGAGCTTTTTGAAAGTAATCTAAGAACTCCATTGCTTCTCACTCTTTGTCTTGCCGTGTGTGCGCGTGTGCGTGTATGTGTGTGCATGTTTGTGTGCTTCTCACTCACGCACTTGTGCCTCCACTTGCTCGAGGTCTTCATACCATCCTCACGTCTTCCCGGATTGACAGTAAAGGAGGTGCTACTCATCACTGAGCTACACCAAATTTTGGCGCCGTTGCCGGGGATCGAGCTTTGAGGACGAGCGTGTGATGGTAAGACGTAGATTGGAGACGTTGGCGTTGTAGGTAATTTCTCTACTTTTCCTATTTTTCTCTTTCTTACCTTACCACCATCATCACCATCATCATCATCACCATCTTCCACCTCCACTTCCATCATCGCGAAAATTTCAGTTTTTTGATTATATCACCTTCTCCACCTCATTTCCCTCATTTCACTTGTGAGAGAGAGCGAGAGAGCGAACTGTTGTGTGCTATTTTCTGCATGCTTTTGGAGTTTCTTGCAGGTTTCAGCAGCATCATCCCCTCCAGCACGTCGCGCAGGTACGGAAATGTGCAGAACTGTCTCGCAGTCGCCGACTCCTGTCGATCGCGATTGACAGAAATTTTCACCTTTTGGTAAATCTGAGTGCACCACAGTGGACTAGAGACCCTGCACACCACATTTCCATAAAAATTTTTGAAAATTTTGCAAAAAAAAGTCCGTCGCGACCGACTCCTATCCATCGCGATTGACTGACCCCTGTCCATCGCGATTGACTGACCCCTGTCCACCGCGATTGATTGCCTGTCCATCGCGATTGACTGACCCCTGTCCATCGCGATTGATTGCCTGTCCGTCGGGATTGACTCCTGTCCATCGCGATTGTCTGACCCCTGTCCATCGCGATTGACTGACCCCTGTCCATCGCGATTGATTGCCTGTCCGTCGCGACCGACTCCTGTCCATCGCGATTGACTGACCGCCTGTCCATCGCGATTGATACTCTGTCCATCGCGATTGACAGCCCTGTCCATCGCGATTGACAGCCAATTTTAGCCAATTTTTTAGGGTTTTTTAATTGAAGAGTTGGGCTAATTTTGGGCATAAACATTTTACTCTAGAGCACATAAGGAGGCCTTAGGAAAACAAGTTGGGGAAAACCTGTTGCACAGTGATCCTGTTTGAACCCTGTCTTAACCCTAGAACCCTGAACGGTCATAACTTTCTCATACGAAATCCGTTTGCCGTGATTTTTGTTTTGTTGGAAAGCTCGCGGGGAGTACAACAAAAACATTGACTGGTTACGGTTAAATTAAGATCAGGAATATTAGATAGGGTATTTTTAAGATGACCATACCCAAGGGGAACAAAATTCAGGGATCTCTAGAGTTGTGTCCAAAAGTCGTAGTGCAAATTGGTGAAGTGTTACATGAATAAAAGTGATTGGTTCTGTCTTTTGAATTTAAGTCTTGAGCTAACAGTGGGCCTTTTACAGATCCTTTGGGAGCATCGAAGGGTACATAAAGCAAGAGTAAGTGCAGGCTTGGGAACGCGCGTCCTGGGCACACCAGGACAACAACACAAGGAAAGGAACTCAAGGTTGGAAAACCCGCAACACTCTCTGTCAATTCTTAGTTTAGGCTAAGTGCGGGTAGTGTTAGAAGTAATTCCAGGCAACGATAGGCACGAGATAAATCAAAGACTATCTAAGAAATCAAGTTCAAGACAAGAGAGAACCTGTGTGTGTGAACGACAACCTTAAAGGAAAAGAACCTAACGTGAAACGACCAAACTAAAGTGCAAAATTAAACTCAAGTATTCCTAATGACGGGATATCAGACAAGAGTATAAACACGATAATCAACATAAAAAGGGGATTAAGTAATTGGTACAAAAGGACTCTGCAACGAGGTTGTACTCTGGGCAAAAATTGGGCTACTTAAATAGGCATATGAACCTTAGATCAGGACGACATCTAGTAAGGGATAAACAAAGCCTTAGGTCTTCAGAGGCTAGTGTCAACCACACTGCTAGGTCGTGGGCCCAGCAGTTGAGCCACCACTCATACTACCCAAGTTCTGAGACTAGTGAATCCGAGATGTCTCAAGGTATGGAGAGACCTACAGGCAGTTCAGGAGTGCCATACCTCCATAGGGTAGAAGGCCCTTACAAAACGCAGTTGGAATACCTTAGGACCAACCGATTAGGTGCTAGCATCTATGAGGACGGCCTAGGAAGATCTGTGGTACAGATTAAGAATCCTGATCAATCCATTGGATTAGAGCACCCAGCTGTCAAGTTTGAAAATGGAGCATACTTGGACAAAGAAGGAACCATATACGTAGTCACCAGTCACCCAGATAGGACGGACAAATTTGGAAATGTGATCCCCGAAGCAGACTTAGGTGACCTGGAGCAAGGAAACATGGGTGCAGAACCTAGAACTCCTCGAGGTAAATCGGTTCTCACTAGGATTATCACACCAGAGTGGATTCCCCAAGATAATAAGAGCATAGATTTGCTCCTCAATCGAGAGACTGACAAAGCCTTTTGGAGGTACAAACCTGATCGGCCAATTGATATAGGAACAATCATGATCTATGAGTTTAAGGATCTTGATAGCCCAGGTAGAGTGACCTACTTAGATCATGCTTCGGAGAGGATCTTTGTGGTGACAGAAAATGATAGGCATGCTTACACTTGGAAGGGTGAATTCGTTTTCCTCCAACCAAGATCGAATGTATCCTATGGTCACCCTGGAGCTGGAACATCCCAAGCTCATGGAATGCAAAGAGACAGAAGTAGAGATAGACCAGAAGTAAGCTTTGCCAACCCAGTGGGCAGAGAAAGAACGAGGACGGAAACAAATAGAGTAGAACCTGAGATACTTAGAGCCCACAGGAATCAAAGAAATGCGGATGAGTTCCCTCTACCACGACCTAGAGAGCACACAAGGACTTTGAGACCGACTCAACTAGTTAAGTCCATGAAGAACTACTTCGATGGCACTGGAGATCCATACGATCATGTGGCTGAGTTTAGGCAAGTCCTGAGAGCTGAACAGGTGGAGGATCTATTCACGCAGTACAATGCCTTTGGTCTGACCCTTAGGAACACTGCCCTGACATGGTTTCAGCCAGTAAATGAGAGGCATTTCAGGAGCATAGACCAACTCCTAGAGGCTTTCATTATTGAATTCTCTAAGAGTGGCATAAGGCATAATACCTCCTCGCTGATTCACAGCTTCAAGCAAACCCCTCAAGAAACCGTGAGACTTGCAGGAAGAAGATTTAGGCAATACTTAGAAAGATGCCCTGTTTCGGAGCTACCCACGCCAGTTAAGCAAGTGGCTTTATTTTTGGATGGATTGCTAAGTACCAAATTGAGATCTTATGTGTACCTGAAGGACCCTAGGACCATTGAAGATTGTGTACGCATGTGCATTAACATTGAGGATAACCTAGGGGAGGAGTTAGAGCTTTCCAAGATATACAAAGACTCGGATAGTGCTTCTAACCTCTCTTCCACGCAATCAACATCAATCGAGGAACTTGCAGAGAAAGTAGCTCAGAAATTAGGTGTAACTAGCAAACAAATCCCAAGGTTTGCCCCTGTGAAAAGGTGCTATACTTGTGGTGGCGACCACATGGCAAATGTATGTCCCATTATGGCTCAACCCCAAGTTAATCCTAGTAGCCAGTACTGCACCATAGAACGAAGGTACACCAATCACACCACGCAAGATTGCCCCTACAATAAGCAAACCGTTAGGCAGACATACCCACAACCGTACCCTCAACAAGGAAGATACCAGAACCAGTACCCACCTCAGCAGTATGCGAGGCCTCAGCAAACCTACCAACCCTACCAAAACCAACAAAGGCCTCAGCCTGTGCTAGCACAACAACCCCCCGCTCCAGCTAATGTGATTCCGGTAAAGTATGCTGCTGCAGAAGAAAACATGAATAGAGCTATAGTCCCTGTAACACCAGTGCTTTCAGAAAGTGATCCCAGTGACCATAGCTTTGATTCTACACACGTTGATAGTCCCCAGGCTTACTACATGCAATCTCCTGAACATGGTGAGTCCTACTATAGTGAAGAGCCAAATGAACCTAGTTGGGAGTCAGATTACACAAACGTCATGTATGCAAACCCCAACCCTAGACCTCAACCTAGGCAGGTAAGACCCCCATTCCCTAGAGGACCATGCTACAGATGTCAGGGAGATCATCTCATTCGTGATTGTCCCTTGCCTCCACCTACACAACCCCAGTCAATGACGATTCAGGGTTTTTGCCAAGAGTGTGGAAAGGATCATCTCTTACGAGACTGCCCTAAGAATCCTAATAATATGCCAAAAATTACTCCTATTAACGTTGTTGGGTTAGTGGTAGATTCCACAGGAAGTGTCACTTCCACTACACCCGTGCAAGTGATCACTAGAGCTCAAGCATTGCAGCAAAACCACGGTGTAGACCAAGAGAAGAGCCCAGATGTTAGTGAAACAGAGAGCATGACAAAGAAGAGGACAAGAGCTTGGAGAGATAGCCGTGAACGTATGAAAAGGCAATGGGCAAAGAAGATGAGTGAACTTGAGAAAAGTCTACGAGAAACCAAGGCCAAAATCATAGAGATCACATCTCAACCGCACTCTCACACATTCCCACCGCTACCATCCCCAACACCCTCCATCCCTCCACCCGCTAATACACCCCACGTAACCCACCCACCACCCCAAGCAGGATCAGTATTAGCTGATCCCACTCCCGAAGACCTTAATATGATGCTTAAAGCATATCAGGCCAGAATCCAAGAAGGGCCAAATGTAACTGATCATGAAAAGTGTTACCCTAGAGCAGAACTAGAGTTAGAACGAACCAAAATTTGTGCTAAGATGGTGGAATTGGCTCAGACCATGTTTGAGGCCAGTCGCCTATTTAACATCTCTAGTTCAGCAAAGACACAGTTGCACTTTGATGGACTGTTAGAAAGAATAGAGAAGCTGATTGCACAATCAGAAAAGGAACCCGCCTCTCAACACAAGGACAAGGCAAGTGAAAGATTAAGCATTCCTGCTCAGGAAGCCTATGTGCCTGAAGCCTATGTGCCTAACTCTACGAAGCCAGACACATCATCTTCTATGAATCGGTTCACACCAGAATTCCTACGCGAGATTCAAGAAGACAAATGGGCTAAAGAGAGTGAAGTCCCTCCTCCTATTGAACTTGTGGATGATGCATGCGACCAATTCCCACAAGACATCCCATCCATCTATGAGGAGCAGGAGAGCACCCACTCTCAGGACAGACTAGACTTTGAGTCTAACTCTCTATAAGAATTACCCCACTTCACAGGCCCATGGGAAGCTAAGTCTACTTGTATGAGAGCACCCACGGTCATGGTACGAAATGAGGACTCAGTCTTACCCAGGAACACAGAGGTAGTGAAAAACACTAAAGTACAGTGCAATCTCAAGTTAGAAGAGCTACTCAAGGTTAGACCTGAACTATG
Organism: Ceratopteris richardii; assembly: GCA_020310875.1. Classification (NCBI taxonomy): domain Eukaryota; kingdom Viridiplantae; phylum Streptophyta; class Polypodiopsida; order Polypodiales; family Pteridaceae; genus Ceratopteris; species Ceratopteris richardii. Next base: position 15,508,980 of record CM035414.1, on the reverse strand, counting down.
GAAACATGTAGCCAAACAAGTACCAGAAATAGCCAAACCTCGTTCCCAGGTAGGATCCCAGAGAACAGTGCCAGAAATACCCTTGGATAAGATAGGAGATATGTGTGAAGGTGAAGAAGGAAACACCTATCTTCCCATTACCTACCAGGAGTACACCACTAAGGCAATTTTGGACTCAGGTGCAGGAGTTGGAATTGCCACCACTTCCCTATGGAAGCGTTGGGGCAAGCCAGCACTCAACCCAACGAGAATGAAATTGCAGATGGCCGATGGTCATATTGAGAGACCCTTAGGATTACTAGAAGAAATAACTCTCACCACTTGTGGTGTCGAGTTTGAACATACATTTGCTATATGTGACTTCAGCAAAAATCATGCCTATGAGATGATTTTGGGAGACCATTTATGCGACAGTTGCAAGTGGTACAGGACTGGGGAACCAACTCCTTGTATTTGCAACACTTAGGTGTTACAACCAAAGTAAATCTCAAAGATTACTCTCATAGAGATGTACCTCCTATCCAATGGAATCCCATCCATAGAGCCAAAGATGATACAAAATCGGTGCATTCCATTGGGTCAGGATCCTCTTGGATGCATGAAGACACCAACTTATGGATGTGCAAAGTAGCAGTAGATGAAGAGAAGAGAGAAAAAGCCAGAGAGGTAGGTGCAAAAGAAACCCATAGATCAATCCAAGACCCAGCCTATGCACTTGTAGTTTTTCCAGACGAAGAATTTGAACCTCACGGCTGGGCAAAAATTTTAGCAACCATGGATGTAGCCATCAATGAGGAACAATGGACACCTCACTGTGATGAGGATGGCTATGACATTTCAGTCTTCTCCATAGAGCCAATCATGGGAGAGGCAGTTCTAGAAGAATGCGAACCTAGCCCTGATGCATTTGAGGATGCAAGTGACTCCGATCTAGAGTCAATCATTATGGACCCACCTTTTGCATCAGATGAAGAATACTTCCATGAAGTAGAATTTCAACCCCAGAGGCATGGAGAGCTTACAAACGATGTAAGATTAGCCACACATGTGACCCCGAAGGAAGAAGGAAAGAAACGAAAGAAGAGAGAAGTCTTACCAGAAGAGGAAGAATCTTTGTTTGAGGTCCCAGAAAATTTTAAGAAGTATGAGATAGATGACAGGAGGGTCATGATAAGAATGCCTAAACGAGAGGCACAATCAGGAGAGGCCTATGATAACAAAGAAACCACCAAGAAAATAGTAGTGGTCCTAGAAGAAGGAGAGGAGAGATGCACGTACATAGGCCATGACCTAATAGAGGAAGAAGAGCATGCGTTAATAGCCTTGCTAAGAGAATACAGAGATGTATTCGCTTGGAGTTACAAGGATTTGAAAGGTGTTGACCCTGATATATGCTCACACACTATCCCCATGACCTCAGATGCTAAACCCTCTAAGCAAAAGCCCTATACATATAACGATAATTACGCTGCCAAGATTAAAGAGGAGATAGATAGACTGGTTGAAGCTGGATTTATCTATGAAATTGAGCACACTGAGTGGGTATCCCCCATCGTAGTGGTGCCTAAGAAAAATGGAAAGCTGCGCGTATGCATTAACTTGAAGAAGGTCAATGCAGCCACAATTCGAGATAACTATCCGCTTCCCATCACATAACATCTCTTAGAAAGAGTAGCAGGCAAGGAAGTGTATAGCTTCCTTGATGCATTTTTGGGCTACAATCAAGTAGCCATAGCTCCAGAAGATCAGCATAAAACAGCTTTTGCCACAGAGTGGGGTATATTTGCCTTTCGTGTAATGCCATTTGGGCTTACCAATGCACCAGCTACCTTCCAGAGACTAATGTGCCATGTATTTAAGGAGTTCCTGATGAAAAACTTAGAAGTCTATGTTGATGATCTTTGTGCTCATTCCAACATTAGACAAACCCATATTCCTGAACTCAGACAAATCTTTGACAAATGTAGAGAATATCAAGTCTGCCTGAACCCAGAAAAGTGCGTTTTTATGGTCAGGCAAGGCAAGATTCTAGGACACAGTGTCAAAAAATGGCATATCCACCGATGAAGAGAAAGTGAGAGCCATAGCAGAGCTACCTAGGCCAAGGAATGTCAAGGAAGTACAAGCTTTCATGGGACATTGTGGTTACTACCGCCGGTTCATTCACATGTATGATGTCATTGCAAAGCCCATGTACAGACTTCTGACTAACTTTGAGTGGACGGATGAATGTGAGAATTCCTTCCAGGAGCTTAAACGAAGATTATGTTCAGCACCAATCTTGACCACACCAGATTGGAATAAGCCATTCCATGTTCATGTGGATGCATCCAATTATGCCATTGGATGTGTGCTTGCACAACCTACTGGTGAAGGTAATATGGATCTTCCAATTGCCTACGCTAGTAGACAATTGAATGCAGCTGAACGAAATTACACCACTACGGAGAGAGAAGGCTTAGGCATGATATATGCAGTTAAGAAATTTAGACACTATTTGCTTGCAAATAAGTTTAAATTTTTTACTGATCATCAAGCACTGTTATATCTCGTGAACAAGCCATGCAATACAGGAAGATTAGTAAGATGGTTTCTCTTACTAATGGAATATGATTTCGAGGTTGTGGTAAGGAAAGGGAAGACTCATTTGAGAGCAGATCACCTTTCTAGGCTCACATCGGGAGAAGCCCCACAAGGAGTATCAGATGATCTTCCTGATGCTTACTTGTTTAATTTGGAAGTGGTGCTGCAGTGGGCTAAGCCATTGGTGCCAGTATTGATATACGGGCCTAACCATCCAGTAGTAAACACAGAGAATAGAGAGGTTGTGAAAGCCCAAAAGTACCACATCATGGCAGGAAGCATGTACAAGCACACAGATCAAGGAATCTTGGCTTGTTGTGTGGAAGAGGATGAGTACAATAAATGGTTGCATTTAGCACATGTAGGTGTGTTAGAGCAACACTACTCAAAGCAACGAACCTTACAGACACTAAGGAGACTCGGAGTACATTGGCCAACTATGGAAGCTGATGTCCAAAGGTTGTGCAAGGAATGCCCAATCTGCTGCACTAAACCACCTGTGGAACATGCCACTCTTTATCAAGTGTCCATTGTGCCAGATTGGAGTGAACCACTAGTATCCTTCCTAAGGACGAAAACATTCCCTCCAGACATGACTCTGGCTAGGAAAAGGAGTTTAGAACAAGAAGCCCAGGATTACTCACTTATTGGTGATAATCTATACAAACGTGGTAAAGATGGCTACCTGAGACTGTGTGTCCATGAGAGTGAATATCTTAAGATCTTGGAAACTGCTCACCAAGGTGTAGCAGGAGGACACTTTGGACCAGATCGGGTGATCAAGGCAATACTATTTGCGGGCTTCTGGTGGCCGACCCTTCACATGGATGCACATACCTATGTGAAACGGTGTGAAGTCTATCAGCGAACTTAGTATCCTATACGCAAAGATGAGATGCCACTGAAACCTATGATGGGTGGACGTGCATTCTCTAAGTGGGGAATAGACTTCGTAGGTCCTATTAATCCCCCAGCTAAGGGTTCCCATGCAGAATATATCATTGTTGCAACAGACTATCTAACTAAGTGGGTAGAGGTAAAAGCCACAACGAAGAATGATGCTCAAACAACTGCTAAATTCTTGTTTGAAAATGTATTCACAAGATATGGGCTACCTATAGAGCTAGTAAGTGATAGAGGCACTCACTTCTTGAATGAAGTTATTGAAAATCTGCTCCAAGAATTCTTGGTAGTGCATAAGAAGTCTGCCCCCTATCACCCTCAAGCAAATGGCCAGGCCGAAAGCACCAACAAGATCTTATGCAATGTACTGACAAAATTAGTGAACACTAAACGCTCTGATTGGGACAAACAGCTACACCATGCTGTTTGGGCATACCGAATCGCCTACAAGACGGTACTCCAAGCCACCCCCTTTCAGATGGTATTTGGCCAAAACGCGGTGCTACCCTTGGATTCTTGATACCTACATTGAAAGTAGCACAAGAGCACGAATGGACGGGTCATGAACTCTCCTCTAGACTTTTTGACCTTGAACGATTAGGAGAAACAAGACTGAGAGCAGCTGCAGGGATATATGCAGCTAAGAAACGACAGAAGGCATACTTTGATGCCCACGTTAAGGATAAAGGTTTAAAGGCAGGCGACTTAGTTTTAGTCTACACATTGAAGCAACATGCGAGGAAACTGGAGAAGAGAGGCTACGGACCTATGATCATCAAAAGGATCTTCACGAGTGGAGCAGTACAACTAGCCACTTTAGAGGGTCCCACTATATTAGCGGATGCAGAGTCAAGTTGTATTAAGAACCTCTCACAGAGGAAATGCTAAGTCGACTCAACACTGCTAAGAAACGCAAAGAGGAAGAAAAGCGAATTCGAGAAGAAGCTCAAGCAGAAGCCCTAGAGCGCATACGGAGATTGAAATTAAGAAGACAAGGTAGAGAGCACCCTAGGCAAGATGCATATGCAGATCAAGGATATGACGTAGCTATGTGTGAAGTTTCAGGTGTTAGCTCACATAGGATAACTGATCGACGTCCTTTCATAACCTTAGATATAGGACAAGGAAAGAGTGCAAGGACTGTAAGAGCCTTGATTGACTCAGGCGCAGCCACTAGTGCTGTTAAACTGTCTTACTGTCAAGAGTTGCAGTTAACTGTCAATCCTGTGGAAGCATATCTCATAGGATTGGGAGGCGTGGAAACCCTTTGCATGGGTGAGGTGGAACTTCCCCTCTATATTCATGATGAGGCAATGACAGTTAAAGTACTAGTGTGTCAAGATGAGGACCTCACTGAACCCCTTGTCTTGGGTCAAGACTGGATCTATGACCAAGCAGTCAACCTAAACCTAAGAATTGGACTTCTTCAGGTATGGGTGAATCAGACTAGAATTACAATTGAGTTAAATAATGGAGCACTCAAGGAACTAGAAAAGACACAGACTCTTGGTCCCTCCAGGGGTGCACATGAAGTTGACCATGCTGTTCTTGTCCAAGGCTATGTGATGCAGAAGAATGAAGATCTCAAAGAAGGAGTCAGAACCACAATGGAATTCCCTTCTTTTCCAAAGGCCAGAAGGAGGCAGCAACTAAGGGCAGATCAATCATTGAAGACTCTCCAGGCAAGAGACCAAAAGAACGCACGAAGCAGAACAACTAAGCCGATGAAACAAATGTGGGTGCGGAAAGACGAGCTGCCGACCGTAACTAAGTCGCAACAACGGTCTCAACTTCCTATTAGTAATCAACGACTTGATGCTAATAAGAGGACTCCTAAAACCTCTGTTGAGAAAGTGAAGTCCATTTGGGTATCCAAGAAGTCGATGAAGGCTGACCCACAATCAAGACAAATTTGGGTGCCTAAGGCTTGCTTGAGGGCTCAAATAACCCCACACAATTCACATCATACACAACAGGGTTCACTCGCTCAAGCAGCCGCCACCCACCCTTGTCTGATATACTCAAACACACTACCACCTAGAAGCACGCACAGACTCACTCGTAGATGGGTCCTTAAATAGCCCCCTTTTTCAAGTAAATACCCTATCACACTTTCCACAGCCTCCACAAAGTCAAACTCAAAACCTATCCGTTGCATTTGGCAACCTAAAACTTGTAATAAACCCCCGGACCCCAATTGTAAATCCATGTCCACCTACTAAGTACTTCACTGTCACATCACATCATTCCGCTTAGCTCGTAGGTCTACCCAATTTCTAACTACACACACTAGCACCGAGCACTTATTAACCCCTAACCTCTCCCAAACTTTAGGTTAATGTTGTAACAAGGGACACCGTGTCATTTTTGTGTCCATTGCAATGTTAACATTTATTCATATATTCTCACAGAACCAGCTGCGAAGTTTTCAACATGGCTGAGGCAGCAGGAACTAGCTCTCACACAGAAACAAGCCCGCAAGTGGTGGACTTAGACAGTTTACCCGTTTTGCCTGAGACAAATGAAAGACCAGAAGAATTGCAGGCCATCAAAATCATACCTATTGCGGACCCTCCACGTGGCCACACCATGCCCGTAGGAAAGACTTCCCACTGGTTTACTGAGGTGGCAGGACCCTTGGGTGAGGGAACGTACCTATGGGAATCAGAGTTGGACTTCAATGGGAAGCAAGGCAGATACCATTTCTTTACAAGAGAATTCGAGAAATTACAAAATGCAGAAGGTCTACGTTCGATATGGGCGAAGGCAAGATTGGATGCATATTTCAGTGCACGGCTCCCAAAGCCTGATTTCATGCGATGCTACTATCTCATCAACACCTTGACTCCAAACCAGAACCCAAAAGGTGCAAGCTCATTTGTGATTCCATCTCTGACAAAGGGGAATGAGCTCAAGAGATTCAGGCTATCAAACAACTTGGTGAGAGAGGCTCTAGATATGCGCGGAATGCATATTCTTACAGAGAAGGAAACACTAGTACCGGATTACATGAAGAATCGAAGTCTCACCAAACTCAAGGACATGGTGTCCATGACGCCTAATATTGCAATACACCTTTGCATGTGCATGCAACACTTTGCTTTTCCTGCACAAGATAGATTCACCATGCCGCCCAAAAAGATTTGGTTTAGTTTGTATCTGGCAGAGACACAGAGCCTCACCATCAACTTACCCCACTGGATAATTGATCAGATACACCTAGCTCACAAACGATGGCCGCGGAAACAGGTTTTATATGGTTGCTGTGCTCTGACGAGAATCATTTATAGGTGTTTGGCTTATGACATTCCTATTCAACGGGCCCTAATGTGGAATCGTGTAGAGCAGTTTAGAGGCAGGACATCCACTGGACCCCCTTCTAAGAAGATGAGAGGCACTGTCCAAGTCCCATGTGCTCAACCACGTGGAGCCACCCTAACACCAGATGTCACCCCTCCACCCCGAAGAGTCCGACCATTCACACTCCGACTTCCAAGACGCAGCACCGATGGTTCCACCTTGATATTCCCTCCTATCCCAACCGATCTTGAATTTCCCAGTGGTGCACCTTTGGAAGAACTCACTAATGAAGATTTCGAACAATTATTACAAGATGTAGAGTTGGAGGCAGAAGAGGCACGACAAGTGGAGAACGTGCAAACGCAGGCCACAACCTCCCAAGCACCTGTCACCACAGTTGAAGTGGATGAAGAGGATGATGGAGATGAAGAACAGGAGGAAGATGAGGAGGATTATGATCAAGAGCATCAAGATGAGCAACAAGAAGTGCCAGAACTTGTAGGTGCACTAGCATATACAGCTCAACTACAAAGATTATACGACACAATCAAAGCAGTACAAGAAAGGCATCAACTCTCTCTTGTATCAGGTCAAGCTTTGATGCAAGAAATGCTATCAGATGAGGGGGTGGACCAACAATTCATTGACACCCTCAAATTAGTGTCAGAATCTTTAGGAGTTCCGGAGGCTGTCCACACTGTAGTCCGTCAGTCCGTGAGGTATGACAAACGCAGAGTTGACACATTACCACGAGCAGGTAAGACCATCAGGATACCAGTCACAGAACAAGAAGTACCCATTGAAACCACAGCTACTCCCACAACCAACACTGACCTCTCTGCTGAAACATTCGTTCAGACATCACCCATCTCACCCCAGCATCCTCCATCACCACCTTCTCCACCCCCACCACCACCTCCCACCATGGAAGAAACGACAGTCATCACCTCTACCTTCACTTATAACCCATCCTCATTCACATCATTCTCATTTCGAGAACCCACCTCACAAGACACCCTCTTCTCCTTCGCCACCAATCCCTTGTACACTTCAACCCTTCTATCCTCCGAACCCATAACTGGCCATCCCATAATTCCAAATGTGGTTGGAAACCCGGCACCCACCGAAGGCACCCTGTGTTTCCCAGCCTATTCCCCACTACGGGTACCTTCATTCCATGACCCTCACTTCCCATCTGGCCCCTACACCTCTTTCAACCTGACCTCACCACCCCAATACCCGTCCTTTGTGGAGCAGTTCATCCGCTCTCCAATGTTTCAGAGGCACATTTCCCCGATGTTCGCAACGACATCAATTTACACGAACACCACACTCACTTCACCTACCATACCCACCTACATGGTAGCCCCTGTACACACCTCCTTGTCCGACCCAATGGACATTTCACCAACCATAGCACCTCTCCCCACGATTCCACCATCTCCCCCTCCCTTACCCCCCACCTCACCACTCACATCATTGGCACACACAGCATTCACTACCCCCCTACCCAATCCCACCTCCCCTGCACTTCAAACTTTTCCCCTTGCATCTCATAATGTAAATAGCACATTCAACACCTTACTTCAGTGTGCACATCAACTACAACAAGAATACCATCAATTGGAAGAACGCACTACGGCCCTCCAGGAAGAATCTCAATGTCTGCAAGCTAGGGTCACCACTCTTGAAGTTGACTACCAAACGCTCCTAACCGAGCATACCACCTTACAGCAGGCTCACTCCGAACTGGAATCAAAGACATCAACAATGGATGACCAAGCAGTCAAGGAATTAGAAACAGTGCTCCAAGCGCAAATGATATCTAATGCTACACTCAGACGCAACATTGGGCTATTAAGGAAGCATATGGCAGCAGCACTAGAAGAGAACAAGAGACTTCAACAACAAAACCAAGACAACTTTGAAGCGGCTATGGAAGGAACTGTAGGAGCAACCATTAGCCCTACCAGATATAGAGCAGTCCCATCGGAAGACATTCGCATCTTACTTGAGGAGCATGCAAATTTCTTGGAGTCATATGAAAAGTTAGAGACTGAATGTGCAGATCTAAAGAAACAGATAGCCAGTGTCCCCACAGCTCAACAGGAGCCGGCAATCTTGCAACACTCTACAGAAGAAGTAGAGACCCTCCAGAAACAGGTGGCAGAACTCCAAGCATGCCTCTTACCATATGAAAGGCCACCCTCTCCCATTGAAGAACCAGAACCTGAAACAGTAGTGGAAATCCCCGTCGATGACAGCTATGAAGAGCCATATGAGCCGATGCCGACACCCGGTGGTCGAACTACAGAGGAAGGACAAGACACTTTAGAAATTCAAGTTCCAGATTGGGTCAAAAGGGTCGAGAAAGTGGGTAAGACACATGATGATCGTGTGGCCGTGCAAATGCAATCTCTCACAAATCTGGAAGAAACTGTCCTTCGGTCTTCTTACTTTCAAAATCTATCCCATCAACGGTTAATCACAACATCAGAGTCGCAATACATGTCGTATTTTGTCTTGCTACATGATTATAATGCAGAAGTCAAGAGACATACAGGGAAGGAGCCCACATTCGCCACTCAATTTGAGCTAGGGGATTTACCGACAGATGCACCTGCTGGCTCGATCTTCCAACCTAATTGGCGTGCACGTCTACTAACCGATTACCCAGAGATGATGAGCACCTGGGCAACCATGCCACTATATATCAAGTATAATCCATGCTATTGCCCAGTGGTACGTCGCAGATCCTGGCAAGCATTTGCAATCAAGGTACGCAACAATAAAGAATGCTCGGCTTGGGTTAACTATCCATATTTTGCTCCACCTCGAGGGACCCCAACCGTAGCCTACATGATATCAACAATTCGGCACTGGTCTACACGTCTAAATAATGTACCCGACATAGCAGCGAAAATGTGTATGAAGATATTCGAGCTCATGACCATTGTCTTCAAAACCTTTCGGAATGTACAAGCTCCATACATCTCTGCCCCTGGATTCTCTCAAGGTAACAAGGATTTAGTCTACGACATGAGCCAGACTCCCTCGGTCACTATAATCTTTGCCTGGCATGCACGAATAAAGTACTTACCCGCATGCTTCAAGCAGACATTTGAGGAAATGTTCTCTACGGGATTCTGGGAATATCATTCCGAAATCTTCATTCCCAGACCCACACATTTGCTACATCTATTCGCAGTAGAACAAGCGATCCATGCAGATCAGTTACGTCTGCCACATCTGGACATTCCAGGACCAATTGATTGGGATCGTATGATGACAGACTTGGCCAGAGGACTACGCCTACAAGAACATCAGCTTGCCACTCAGGTTGTGGAATATTACATCCAACACTCCCAGCAACAAGGGTCTGTCAGGGACAACAGACGCGAGAGAGGGGGGGGTGTTGAGAGCAGTATGGGCACCCAAGGACTGACTAGACAAGGAAGCCATCGGAGAGAGTCAGAGTGAGGTGAAGGAGTAAGTAGACAAAGCAGTCGACGCAAATCTAGCAGATAGGCCCTTCAAATTTTTCCAAATCAACATCTTTATAACAGTGATTCTTATCACTAACAATCATTGTAAATACCATTTCATATTTTTGTAGCTCCACTTTGTGCAAGCCAAGGAGTCCTTGAGCTTGAGGAGCCTTAGAAGTACCTACATATCAATTTTCGTATTTTTTAGACTCCGTTTAATCCCTCAAATTGGCCCTGGAACCTAATTTTTAACTAGGCCGGACACTAAGTCTGGACAGGGCCAAAACCTAGTCAAAAACTATAAAAAGAGCTAGAGAGCTCATTTTTGAGGTTAGATTGTAATTGAAACGAACTTGTAAGAGCTTTTTGAAAGTAATCTAAGAACTCCATTGCTTCTCACTCTTTGTCTTGCCGTGTGTGCGTGTGTGCGTGTATGTGTGTGCATGTTTGTGTGCTTCTCACTCACGCACTTGTGCCTCCACTTGCTCGAGGTCTTCATACCATCCTCACGTCTTCCCGGATTGACATTAAAGGAGGTGCTACTCATCACTGAGCTACAGCACCTCTATCATATCGTACTTATTCAAGCTCTCATAGTGCTTCTTTTGCATCAGATTGCTATGTTATGGCTACCTCTAGTCTCTGTGATGAGAATGAGCCTGTTTTGTTTAATGAAGCACAAAATTTTGAAAATTGAATGGCTGTTATGCAATCAAAATATGATGCTATTATGAAAACTAGTACCTGGTCTTTATGTGACTTGCCTCCTAGCAAGAAGGCCATTGGAACTAAGTGGGTATAGAAGCTGAAGTGTTAGCCTGATGGAACAGTTGACAATTATAAGGCTAGGCTTGTTGCAAAGGGTTATGCTCAAGAAAGAGGCATTGATTTTGATGAGACCTTTGCTCCTACATGTTGAATGACTATTGTTCGTAGCATCTGTGCACTTTTAGCTCGTTCCCTTTAGCAAACAAACTTCCATTCTATTTGTACCCTTCTACATATAAACCATCAACATTGAACCTGACTTGTAATCCCTTGTCAAAAATTTGTCCAACAAAAACTAGATTCTTTGTTATATTCAAAACATGCAGTACATCAACAAGATGTTTTGACCTTCCCATCCTCCATGGATAGTGCTATGTGTCCTGTATGCTCGATAGGATGTGATGTATGATCACCAATTCCAACAAATCCAGGAGCTGACAATTTTTGCAAACTACTAAACCATTCTACGTGATTGCTCATGTGATTTGAAGCACCTGAATCAACATAGTAGACAATACCATTTGATTTAGAAACATCAACAAACATTATATTCATCATGTGATGTTGGACCATGAAAAACTTCTTCAAATCATTTGCACTTGTTAATGCATAACTGTTTTGTTTCCTTTTGTTATTTTGTTTCTTCAACATCCAATCACTTGCAAAGTGATCAGGTTTATCAAAATTCTAGCATCCTTTACTATCATTACCTGATTTATTTTTTCCTCTTCCACTTTTGAAGCCTTTACCTCTGCCTCTTCCTCTACCAGAATAGAATACTTCCTCTCACATAATAGAATACCTGCTCAAAACTAGGTTCTCCTTGGGAGTTTGAGTCCTCATTAAGATTATTTTCTTGAATTATCAACATGGACACTAGATCATCAAAATTTGGAATATTTTCCCTAGTTTGAATAGAAGTTATGAATTTCTTATATGCAGTTCCTGAACCACAAAGGGACAATTCCACCTTATCATCATCATCTACATTGATGCCAATAGATGCACGTGACTCACATATGTTTTTTATATTCAGGGTGTAGTCACTTACCCACATGTTCTTTCTCCAATGTATGTAGCTTGTTCTTAACTTGCAATTTTCATGCCTTTGTATTGGTCTCATACAATGTGACCAGACTGTTCCAAGCCTCTTTCAGAGTTTTGACATCCTATATGTGCCCAATCATGCTATATTGTATGCTAACAGACAACCAATACATTACCTTCCATGCTCCTTGATTCCACTCTTCATATGCTCTTAATTGTTCTCCAATCAGATTCCTCTCTGGTAACTACAACGTGTTTTCATTCTCTCCTTCAATGTACTTCTAGTAGCCTTTTTCCCATTAGGAAATCCATCATTATGAATCCATGAGCATGAAAGTTGTTCTTGTATAACTTATCGCTCATAAATTGACTCATTCCATCAGCATTTGCCATTTTTATAAATATTCACAACACTGCAAAAACATTATAAGCAGTACCTCTGCTTGAACACTGTCACAATATGACATGACAATTCAATCTTAAAAAAACACAATTTTTGTGTATCAACAATATACGGAGTCACTTGAAATTCTAGATCTAGTACATATGAGTGTTGCTTAACAAAAAAGCAAGTTATCAATTTGCAAACTGATTTGTTTTTTCTACGGGGCCCACCTTTTGGTCCCAAAACAAAGGTTAAGACGGCTACAAAACAAAAATCCAAGCAGAACAAGTGATCCCAAAGGGATAATTCTCAAAAATATTTTGATACCTTCTACATTCAGACCAAATTTTATAGCGATCTGAGATCATTTGTGAAGCTTGCGTTCTCCATACCTTCTCATGTACTCTTCACCATCGGCCTTCTCCACGAGCTCTCTACACCCACACTGTCTTTGATACCATGTCAAGAGAAATGAGATAAGGAAGAGAGCTCTCAGACACTCACACACAAAGAGAGGAGCACAGATAGATTGAGTCAAGGAAGAACTATCTTATTCTTCTTCTATTACATAAAGAGAATATACAAGAATGACCTAATACAACAATAAAACTAGTCCAATATATATATATATATATATATATATATATATATATATATATATATATATATATATATATATATATATATATATATATATATATATATATATATATATATATATATATATCAACATATGGCACTACACATTGTGCAATACCTCTTTCAAAAAGAAAAGCATTGAATTCATGTGACATGTATTCACTACCAAGATCCATGCGAAGAGTCAAAATCTTATTGCCAAAAAAATTTTCAGCCATAGGTAAAAATATTTTAAAACAAGAGAGAACCTCATTCTTCACTTTCATAGGATACACCCAATTATGGAATGTATAACAAAATATATGTGATTTCCAAAAAGATGGAGTCTTTCCTGGACTACATACATCACTATGAAGAAGTTGCAATTTTCATGTAGCATGCATACCACCATGTTTGGGAAAAGGAGGACGATACATTTTTCCAAGTACAAAAACTTCACATGCATGTTTTTCAATGGAATCAAGTGTTGGGAAACCAAGAACCGTATCTGTATTTTCCAAATAAATAAAACTATTGAAGTTCAAATGATCAAAATGAGTATGCCATACCTCCATTTTATTTATAGAAGAAGTATGTGTAAGAAAATCATTTGAGTCAACTCTCTTATATGTATCCAAGTAATACAATCCATTGCATAATGAATCCGACATCACAATAACATCACCATTGTTGAAATCATGAACCATACATTTGTTATCAACAAAGTGTACATAAAGTTAGACACTAGCAATAGTAGGAAGTGAAATCAAGTTTTTCTTGATATCGGGTGCATACAATGCATTCTTGAGAGTAACAATACCTCCATTTGCAGCCAAAAGCTGAATTTCTCCAACTCTAATATTAGAATAAGAAGCATTGTTTGCCACATATGACATGTCCTCCCTTGGGAGCATCTTTCAAAGGTGCAAAAAATCTTTTACATGAAGTGATATGCTTTGAGTCATCACTATCAAAAAATCGATCCGAATCAATCTCATTCACAATCATATGTTGTAATGTGATGATGAATCATAATGACATGTACCGACACATTCCCAAACATCTTGATCAACATTAGCTTCATCATTCTTTGCATAAGATATATTTTCAACAATAGACATGCTAAATTATTTTTTCTTTTCATTACACTTGGCAAGATTTCTACATTCATCAATGGTATGTCCGACCTTTTGACAATGCGTGCATCTCTTCTTCTTTTGAATATCACAATCAAGAGAGGAGGAAGTGAAAGAGGAAGAGTGAGGCTTTGGTTTCAATGAACCCAAATTTGAACCATTCTTGCTTTTTCCCTTTTGTGTAATAGCAAGTGCTTGCGTTCCCTCAAGCAAACCACTTCTATTCACTATTGATTGCTCTTTTTGCAAAAGAAGAGACACAACCTCATCAAAAGTATACATATTTGGATTTCCTTTTGGAACCAAACAAAGTGTAGTAGCAAAGTGCTTTTGCTATAAGTGTAGAATTATAGCAATCATCACTACCATTAGGCTTGGATTTCAAATTATACACCCACTTATTGTCATATGCCTTCTTTCCATGAGGCAAATCACATAAAGACCAAGTACATACTTCCTCATACCATGAAATTTTGATTGCATATAGTAGCCATCAACTTTTTTGAGCTTTGTGCCTCATCAAAGGAAAGAGGATCATTCTTATCACAAAGGCTAGAGACAACCATTGCATAGAAATTAAATGCAAGAGAAGCACCATGGAAGCCTAAGCAAGTATGCTAAGATAGAGGTGCATCTAACTTAGTGTCTTTCAAACTATGCACCAATCATTTTGGCATCGATTTTGCCCCATCAATATTTTGTCTCTCATGGATGATTGCACCATGCTTATCTTCATAAAAAATGGAATGATCTATATCCTCATTCACATTGAGGATAAGTTGAGAAATTGCCTCACTTGGAGATATGTTTGACTACACACCAATGAAACGAGGCAACCAAGTGCCATAGAAATCTTTTGAACTCATTGACGTCTCCTTGATTCATGAAAGTAAAGGCTACATTACATCCTTCAAAAAAACCACATCTTATCAAAATACTTCTAATTACATTTAATAACATGAATATACTACCATTAGTGGTAGTAAGGATGCTTTTTCCAACTACCATGATAAAATAAGATGAGTTGTTTGCACATGTGATAATATTCCCATTACAAGCAAGCTCAAGTGAAGTTAACAAACTATGCCAAGAGATAATATGTTTGGTTGATTCACTATCAAAATATGAAATTTCAAGAGACATAAAATGTTAATGAGATGATGAATCATAACTACATTATGAACTAATTTCTCGTTCTTTGTTTTGTATGAGATTAGCAAACCATATCTTAAAAGTAGAGGTCTTTGCAACAACCATTCCTAATGCTTTATTTTTTGTCTAATCAATAAAAACTTTATGGAAATTCTTATAAGATAAACAATGGCCTTGCAATACTTGCAAAAATATTTTTACTTTTCTACAAATATACACTTTTTATCTCTTTGTCTATCTTCTTTGATTATGCAAAGCTTTAAAAAGTTTTCTTATTATTGGGGAAAGGAACAAGGTTGCATTCTAACCAAAATACAACCCTCAAGTACATGTTTCCAAGATACCTTAAGTTTGAGCAAAGATGGATCTATATCAAATTATTGTGTGCTTAACAAACTAACAACATTCAAATGAACAAAACATGCATGCCAAAGTTTTGCATACAGAATTCTCTACAAAACGTGAACTACATATAAAAAAAGGTTAATGTTTTTTCCATAATTTGCAAGTTTATATAGCCACTTCATAACATACCAAATGTGATGATTTTTTCACCATTATAGGGATCCTGAAGTGTACATCCATCAACAACAAACTTGACCACCAAGTTAGTCTTGGTTAAGATTGACACCAATAACAATTTTTCTTTATTCTTAATACATATAAAGCATTTGATAATGTGATTATTAGCATTAGAAGAAATAAGAATAGGTTTTCTAACTCCCATGATAGCATAAGAGGAGCTTATGCACATGTGGCAATATTCCCATTAGGGGCAAGCTCAAATGAAGTGGAAAAACTACCTTAAGAGGCTATATTGCTTACATTACTATCAAAGTAACAAAAATATGAGTCCATGATAGTGATACAATGATCATGAGATGGTGGATCATAACTATATTGTGTATTAAATGTCCATAACTCACTCTCTACAATGTTAGAAGACTCAACCTTAGAGGTAATAGCTTTCGCAATAGCAATTCTTAATTCTTTTTTTCTTTTCCTCCTTAACAATGAATTTTGGAAAGTTCTCTATTACATGGTCATTGGCATTTCTTCTTTGGTCGTGCAACATCTACAACTTTTTGTGTACTAGAGGAAGATCTAACATTACCCTACTCTTTTGACTAGAAATAGAAGCTTAATCTACAACACACATAATGGACCTATTTTTCTTAGATCAATCCTCCTACAAGAAAAAAAATCTTCAAATGTTTAAGCATTGGTTTAACTTCAATTATCAATCAAAGAGTAGAAACAAAACTAAGGTACGAATCAAGAAGCCCATTTAGAACACTCTACACAATTGAATTGTTTGGAAAAATTTCATGTGTGATTATGAATTGCTTATAAGAAAATATGCCATTGGATCACATTCATTCATGTGCTTAATCTCTAATTGTTTTTGAAGGTAAGCAACACAAGCCTCATCTTTTGCTCATAAAATGTGGTGAGAGTATCTTGAACATCCTATATAATTTTCATAAGTGAATATAAGGGATAATGACATGCTTGTTAGAAAAGGGAATGAAGGCATGTGCTTAATCATTTTTTTCATGCCATTGAAGTTATTCTACAATGATAAGGAGTGTTGCTGATGTCCTTCACATAGTACCAATTAAGAGCTCCAAGAGGACTGTAAATAAGAACTAATCTACAACATCCTCAACACCACCTCCATCAACTACATACCACTTCCATCATCTATATTTTGAGTATTCATATCCGTAATCCCTTTGAAATTGTTACATGGCACATCATCTATGCCCACAATGGGTTCATCTATGCCCACACTCGATAGTTGGAACCATCCAATTAATTTCATATCAATTGCTGCTTCAAATATTTAGTCCTTATAAGAAAATATTCCATTGGATCACATTCGTTCATGTGCTTACTCTCTAATTGTTTATGAAGGTAAGCAACACAAGCCTCATCTTTTGCTTCAAAAAATGTGGTGAGAGTATCTTGAACATCCTAGATATTTATTATGAGTGAATGTAAGGGATAATGACATGCTTGTAGAAAAGGGAATATTCAAGGCATGTGCTTAATCATTTTTTCCATTCCATTGAAGCTACTCTACAATCATAAGGAGTGTTGCTGATGTACTTCACATAGTAACAATTAAGAGCTCCAAGAGGACTAGAAATAAGAACTAATCTGCAGCATCCTCAACACCACCTCCATCAACTATATACCAATTCCATCAACTATATTTTGAGTATTTGTAAGTACAATAAGACGTACTTCAACACTTTGCATATCCCTTTGCAATGGGAGTTGGAACTTGTTAATTCCTTTGCAGTTGTTACATGGCACATCATGTATGCTCACAATGGGTTCATCTATGCTCACAATGGGTAGTTGGAATCATCCACTTAATCCTTGACAAATGCGAGATTGCACACAAGCGGTAAGCGGTATTGTACTAGGTGGAGTTGGTGGTCTCTATGAAAACTCTTTCTATTGGATTCCAATCCGCCCCGCATCGGACTAAGAAAAGAGCTTTGAGCAAGTGACGTGTTCAAGCACGTTAACCAAATTTGGAGCATAAAGCGAGCGAGATTCATCAGAGCTAGGAGGAGCATGATGGCCATGGGACCTCATCATCCCTAAAATACGACCCGAGTGATACTCATCAGAGCTAGGAGGAGCATGATGCCCATGGGGCCTCGTCATCCCTAAAATGCGACCCGAATAGATATGTATGATATATTATGTCAAATACATATTTACCAACTTGTCCTGAGCCATGAGAAGATGAATACTGCATACCGGAGGACATATATCGTCCGAGCTTTACGGGAGGCTTTTACTCATTGCGAGCTCAGGAGCGGTGTTTCGGCAGGGTAAATAAAGGCTCTGCTTCCTTTTAAACTTTCGGCATTCATATACTCTGATTACTATCATGACCTTGGTTCAATGCGCATCCATTTTCTGTGAAGAAGCTTGTACGTACTTTAAGAACACAAAATCATACTAATAATGGGAAAAACTCAGACAGTTCACCATCTGCAGATATTTCAATCGCATAAAACGAGTCTTTCAATTTTTTCTGTTCTCTATTTTTCCTTGCTAAACATGCGTTTTGTCATAATTAGTCAGAAATAGTTGTATACTTTTTGTTTGAAATCTTGTGTATCCAATGTTCCTCTACTTGGACTTGATCCTTGCAAAGTGTGAATATATGCCACTCTCACGTTAAGATGTGGGATGTTGAGTGCGATTGATGATATCAAAGGAAGGTAATGAAAAAATAAAGTAATCTCCTAGTACCATACATAGGCTTGAACAAGAAGGTGAGTTTTGGCTTTGGTTTTTCTCGTATGCATACATATGTTAATTTTTACACATATTCTGTTTTCTCGATTGTTCGTGAAGTTAAGATCCTCTTTGAAAGGCATTTGATGATTGGTCTATTGTTGAATGCAATGGAAGTTTACTGCTGCAGTCATTGGAATCTGTGACATGACACGATGATGTATAAGGATAGGTTGATCTGAGAGCTATGCATCAGATTTGAGTGCACTGATACATTGGGTGCAATGTGTAAGTTTTTAATGGAAATTAGCGATGTCCACTTGTTCATATAACTATTTTACAACTTGTTGAGACAAGTATTTTCTACAAGCGCACAAAAAGTTACTAGTTTGGGATTTGTTTGCATCAAACCATGTGCTGGTTAGAGAAGGTAAAACATTCTTTTATTGTTTGCTAAGTGGTCTGAGAGATATTTAGAGTTAAAATTTCACAGGCATGTGTTTATTAGGGTAGATGTAAGCAAAACACGCCCAAATAGATTTAGTTGCGAAGATTTTTGAAGGAAATCTTCTTGGAAAGCTGATAGCTTGTTGTAGAAGACATCAATTTACAAGTTGATCATTTGTGTGAAATGTTCTTGATGAACTGAATCTCATGTAGATGGGAATTGTTGCATTGAGAAGCTGCTGTTGTGTGCTTGTCCTTGACCTTTCACATTGTTGCAAGTGTAATAGTTTTTGCTGCTCAATTCATAGAGAATAGACCCAAAGATTTGCAACGAAGATAATATATTGTCAGAAAAATGGTGTTATGGTGCGACCTCCTGCCAGGGAACACCACCTAAAGGCTTAAACATTCAATTGTGGATGGAGAAGAGATGGTCAAAATCAATCAAAAGGATGGTCAAAACAAGTAAAAAATGGTTTAATATTGAGTGCAATTTTTATTACATATTGTGATAGTGCTCATCAAGAGCTTTCCAATGATATATAACACTTCTTCTTATATAGGAACCATTTTTCCAACAAGAGCTTGATAAATAAAAGACCAAGAAGAAAGCCTCTGTGATTCGAAGCGGATTTTTTGTATGGAATTAGGAGCCTACTTCTTTTAAAGGTTTTTTTGTATCGTTTTATAATATTTTTGATATATAACCATTATTAATTAATAAAGTTGCATTTTGAATGCTAAAAAACTTCTTTTTAAGCTGTTTGAGAATTTGACTCTTAAATTAGGGTTTGATCTTTGACCTATATTCTGTAGCCATCTACTCAAGTATTAATGTTGGTTGAATAGCTCTCTTTGAGCTCTTCAAGAATACGTAATAAAATTGTCTTCCAAATTTTGGTGATTTTGATGAGTTTGACCAGCGTTTGACCAAGTGTTGACTTGTTCCTTGTAAAAAAAAATTCTTTGTATATTGAGCTCCTTAGTGGAAAGTTGCTCACATTTCTAATAACCCCTTCCTAACTTGGCATTAGGGGAATATGTGATGTAGGTATATTTGTTAGCTCTTTATTATTATGATTATTATTGTTATTATTATTATTATTATTATTATTATTATTGTTATTATTACTATCTAATTATTAGCTTTATGTAGGTACCTGTTTAATATTCACAGATCATGCTAAGTGCATGCTAAGTATCCACAAGCAAACACAAGGACCTTAGACATGAAGAGCACTCCCACAACACACATGAGAAGGATAACTCACACATCCCCTACTCTTCTCAATCAAGTACTACTTGGAAGGATAGAGACAACCATAGAATCCTCAAGGAAGGAGACATAATGTAGACTCGAACATATTCTCTCAACTATCAAGATTATTTGCTCCTATCTACACCTCTCACACACACATACACACACACACTCAAGATGAATGGCTTAACGCGGAAAACCAAGGAGGTGGTTTCTTCAACCACTCCACCAGTGTCATCTTGTATCTTTGCTTATGCTATCTTTGCTTCTTCTTCTTTCCCCTTGAAACAAAGTTCTGCTTTATGTGTCTTTCCACCACAAATTTCGCAAGGGTTAATAGTAGAACAATTTGGATCTTTGTGGTTTGTCCTACCACAATGTTTTACACTTCTTGAATTTCTTTGCTTTTGCTGAAAAAGA
Organism: Ceratopteris richardii; assembly: GCA_020310875.1. Classification (NCBI taxonomy): domain Eukaryota; kingdom Viridiplantae; phylum Streptophyta; class Polypodiopsida; order Polypodiales; family Pteridaceae; genus Ceratopteris; species Ceratopteris richardii. The sequence goes on along the minus strand of CM035414.1, from coordinate 15,488,211 downwards.
CATATGTCTACATATTGAGCTCCCTAGTGGAAGGTTGCTCACATTATTAACAAACTAGATGCCTTATAAGTGGTAAAAATTTCAATTTATTTTGACTTATGAATGAATAATACTACCTAAACATTCATTAACTGAAAGTCATTGGAATTCGTGACATGACATGATGATGTATTAGGATAGGTTGATTTGAGAGTTATGTGCATTGATCCCTTGGGTTCAATGTGTAAGATTTTAATGGAAATTAGCGATGTCCACTTGTTTAGATAACTATTTTCCAACTTGTTGAGACAAGTATTTTCCACAAGCGCACAAAAAGTTACTAGTTTGGGATTTGTTTGCATCAAACCATGTGCTGGTTAGAGAAGGTAAAACATTCTTTTGAGTGGTTTGGCTATTTGCTAAGTGGTTTGAGAGATATTTAGAGTTAAAATTTCACATGCATGTGTTTATTAAGGTAGGTGTAAGCAAAACATGCTCAAAGAGATTTAGGTAGCGAAGATTTTTGAAGGAAATCTTCTTGGGAAGCTGATAGCTTGTTGTAGAAGACCTCAATTTACAAGTTGGGCATTTGTGTGAAACGTTCTTGATGAATTGAATCTCATGTAGATGGGAATTGTTGCATAGAGAAGATGTTGTGTGCTTGTTCTTGGCCTTTCACATTGTTGCATGTGTAATAGTTTTTGTTGTTCAATTCATAGAGAATAAACTCAAAGGTTTATAATGAAGATAATATATTGTCAGAAAAATGGTGTTATGGGGCAACCTCCTTGTAGGGAACCCCACCTACAGGTTTAAACATTCAATTGTGGATGGAGAACAAATGGTCAAAATGAATCAAAAGGATGGTCAAAACAAGTGAAAAATGGTTAAATATTGAGTGAAATTTTTATTACATATTGTGAAAGTACTCATCAAGAGCTTTCCAATGATATGTAACACTTCTTCTTATATAGGAATCACTTTTCCAAGAAGAGCTTGATAAAAAAAGCCCAAGAAGAAAGCCTCTCTGATTCAAAACGGATTTTTTGTAGTGAATTAGGAGCCCACTGTTTTTAAAGTTTGTTTTGTGTCTTTTTTGACATATAACCATTATTAATTAATAAAGTTGCATTTTCAATGCTAAAAAACTTCTTTTCAAGGTGTTTGACGATTTGACTCTAAAATTACGGTTTGATCTTTGATCTATATTCTGTTGCTATATACTCAAGTATTAATGTTGATTGAATACCTCTCTCTGAGCTCGTCAAGAATATGTAGTAAAATTGTCTTCCAAATTTTGGTAATTTTGATGAGTTTGACCAGCCGTTGTCCAAGTGTTAACCTGTTCCTTAAAGAAAAAAATTCTTTGTATATTGAGCTCCTTAGTGGAAAGTTACTCACATTTCTAATAATCCCCTCCTAATTTGACAATAGGGGAATATGTGACGTAGGTATATTTGTTAGCTCTTTATTATTATGATTATTATTATTATTATTGTTATTAATATTAATATTAATATATGTTATTATTATTATTTAATTATTAGCTTTATGTAGGTACTTGTTTAATATTCACAGTTCATGCTAAGTATCCACAAGCAAACACAAGGGCCTTAGACATGAAGAGCACTCCCACAACACACATCAGAAGGATAACTCACACATCCCCTGCTCTTCTCAATCAAGTACTACTTGGAAGGATAGAGACAACCATAGGATGCTCAAGGAAGGAGACATAATTTGGACTCAAACATACTCTCTCAACTATCAAGATTATTTGCTCTATCTACACCTATCACACAGAGACACACACACACACTCAAGATGAATGGATTAACACACACACACATGATTGAATAGCTCTCTCTGAGCTCTTCAAGAATATGTAGTACAATTGTCTTCCAAATTTTGGTAATTTTGATGAGTTTGACCAGCCGTTGTCCAAGTGTTAACTTGTTCCTTAAAGAAAAAAATTCTTTGTATATTGAGCTTCTTAGTGGAAAGTTACTCACATTTCTAATAATCCCCTCCTAATTTGACATTAGGGGAATATGTGACGTAGGTATACTTGTTAGCTCTTTATTATTATGATTATTATTATTGTTATTAATATAAATATTATTATTATTGTTATTATTATTATTTAATTATTAGCTTTATGTAGGTACTTGTTTAATATTCACAGTTCATGCTAAGTATCCACAAGCAAACACAAGGGCCTTTGTGAATAAAATGAACCTGACAACATGCATATAATTTGTATTATATATTATGTAGTGAATATATAATTGATAATATATAGTAGCCTATTATATAGTATTCTCAATGGAGTACATAGTCCTAGACTCTGTACTTAGTTGGTAGTACTGTATAGTCTATAGGAAAATGATAAATCATAATAGCAATGCCAAGGATTTAATGGGAATGTTAGTAATCTAATTGTATTTTTAGTTATACTTGTAGATGCCAAGGAACATGTAGGAAGAGATGTTTTTTCCCTCTCTTTTGCCTATGAATGTGTAAAAAATTTGTTGAAATATGGAATATGT
>CM035414.1:15325683-15480683 GCA_020310875.1 Ceratopteris richardii | reverse complement strand
CCTTGGGACCTGTTATGATCATATCATTAACATTTATGATAATAATAATCAAAACATCTTTCTTAGCTTTAACATAAAGAGTAGGAGTTGCATCTTAGTTTTCAAAACCAATAGATAGAAGATAAAGCAAAGTCACAAGGGGACGCGTCCCCGGGTCCTAGGGACGCCGGGACGCCGTCCCCTTAGGCAAAAATTAAGGGACGCCTAGCCGGGACGGCTGTCGTCCCCTTTGAGCTGTCTGAAACATGGGGACGTCCCTGGGACGCGTCCCGGGGACAGATTGCTGTGATAGGGCCATTCCGGGACGGATTTGGGGACGATTGAACATGGATGGCCCTGTTTTGGTGCCAAAAATTTGTTATTTTTTTTCAAGGTTTAAGACTTTATTTTGGGGCACCTTGAGCCCACCTCACAAGCATAAATAGAGGGCATTTCTACTCCTCAAACACACAAGCTCAGCTTCAGCCTTCCTCATTGAATCTTATGTACACGGATTCTAGAGTCTTTACTCTTGTAAGTTGTTATGTGTATGATATGATGAAGATGATGATGAGGATGTAGTTTTGTTTCTTTTTAGGACATGGTGAAATTAGAAATACATATGGCGTTTGACTCTTTGTCAACTCAAAGTATCAATGCCTATGATCATTGATGTCATTGCTCGAGACTCAAGAGCTGACACTCAATGCTCAATACGTAACCTACATGTTTCCACTTAAAAAACACCTTTTCTTCATTATTTTGTTTTTAATGGTCTTTTAATATGTTATTATATTCATTTATATGGTCTTCATTATATCTTTGAAAAAAACAGCATTCTGTAAGTGCCGTCCCAGGTCCCCGTCCCGGGGACACCCTAGGCTCCGTCCCCGTCCCGAGGACACCACCGTTCCCGGGACCCGTCCCCGTCCCCTTGTGACTTTGAGATAAAGACGTATCTTCTCATACCAAGCTCTTGGTGCTTGCTTTAGTCCATACAAAGCTTTAATAAGCTTGCATACTAAATGCTCTTTACTTGTCTCTTCAAAACTTTCTGGCTGTTGAATGTAGACATCTTCATGAAGATCATCATCAAGAAAGGAAGCCTTGATATCTATTTGGTATACATTCTAACCAAAGAATGCAACATGAGAAAGTCCTGTTCTGACTATTGTCATTTTAGAGGTAGGTGCAAAAGTCTCATCATAGTCAATACCTTTCTTTTGTGCATAACCTTTGATAACTAATCTTGCTTTATGCCTGTCAATAGTACCGTATGCTTTTCTTTTGATTTCGAAGATCCACTTAACACCAATTGCCTTTTTACCTTTTGTAACTTACAAAGCTTTCATGTTTGATTCTTATGAATAGAATCAATCTCTTCTTGCATAGCTTTCTTCCATACACGACTTTGTAGTGCATCTTTAACATTACTTGGTTCATTCTCAACTGAAGTTAGTGCTAAAATGTTATGAATTTCAAAATGTTTTGCATAATTTACTTATCTGCTTGTTTTCCCCTTGTTTGACTTCGGGTTCTTCCTGTGAAGTTCTTTTTACTCTTGTTCTTCAAGAGGTATTAATGATGGACTAGGTACTGATGTAGTAGTGAAACTCTTCACCTTTATCAAGTGCATCTTTTAGGGTTTGAGAAGGTTCATCACCCCCCTTGTATGACTGAATATAAGAATCCAAGTCCTTCTAAAAGAAATGCATAGTCATCTGCGTATATGAAATCTGGAATCTCTCCCTTCTTATCAAAAACCTGATTTTATGAAATATATGCATTGCGTGAGTGTAGGATCTCACGTGTTTCTGGAACATAGAATCTGTACCCTTTGCTTTCAATTGCATAACCAATAAAGATAGCTTTAATGGCTTTTACAACAAGCTTACCACGATCCTTCTTTTCACTGTGAACATAAGCTGGAGAACGAAAAACTTTGAAATAACTCGCATTGGGTTTCTTCCCATAATAAGCTTCATAAGGTCTAATAACCTTCAGAATATGATTAGTTGTATGTGCTACATCAAAACCAAAACTTGGGAGAAAGCTTTTTGGATGACATCATACTACGCATCATCTCGACAAGTATCCTATTCTTTCTCTCTGCAACACCATGTTGTACTAGCGTGTAAGTAATAGTGAGTTGTTGAGAAATACCATTGTCTTCGAGAAAAGACTTGAAGTCCTTTGGCATGTATTCTCCTCCTCTATCACTTTTCAAAATCTGAATTTTTTATTGACGTTCATTTTCAACCATAGCTAAGAACTTCTTGAAATAGCAAAGATCTTTGACTTTATTATAAGATCATAAATCCACAAATATCTTGAAAACTGATCAATGAAATTAGCAAAATACCTGAAACCTTGTATAGAATCCGGTCTCATCGGACCATTCACATTTAAATGTATTATCTTTGACTTCCATGTGGCCGTGATATATCCATGCTTCTTGAAAGGAAGTTTGTGAAGCTTTCCTTGAATACATCCTTCACATGATTCTGCATCATCGGGTAAAGCAAAAGTAAACTCTCCACCATACCTTGATCTTTGATATGCTTGAGAGCTGTGCAATTGATATGACCAAACTTAACATGCCATAACTTCATGTTCTCTTTAGGTGGAGAAGATCTAGCAACATTAGCATGACTAATTTTGGATAGTACAAACATGCCACTTCTGTTTTCACTGCGAAGTGGGCAATGCTCCTCATCATGTGAGAGGATCTGACATGAATCTCTCTTAATAATGACTTTAAAACCATCTGACAAGAAGGTAGAAATAGAGAGCAAATTCTTCTTCATTTGTGGCACATAACGAACATTAGAAAAAGTGAAATTTCCACTTACTCTTGACTTTAGGCTCACTTCTCTAACACCTACAACATCCAAATCATGACTATCTGTAATGGTCACTCTTCTCTTTGAAGAGTTAGTAAGAGAAGAAAATACCTTTTTGCAACATGTCATATGCTTAGTAGCTCCATAATAAAAACTCCAAGGATTATCAAAGATTGCATTTAATGCTTCTTGATCAAAAGCTAATTCTTCAATACTAACACATGCATAAGATTCTTCCTTAGAAGACTTAGGTTTTGGATCATTTTCATGACTATTACCCGATCCTTTCTTCTTTTCATTAAAAATCCTTGTTTTGCATTTTGCTATGAAATGACCTGGTTTCTTATAATAATGGCAAATTCCTCTCTTTGAATAAGATGTAGAAACAGATTTTTCTTTGGGTGTAGAGGAAGCATTAGGGGTAAGATTGCAAGGTTTAGGAGTAGAAGACTTACTTTCCTTCTTAGTTTGCCGACTCTTCTTCTCCTTCTTTGCGTTCTCCTTCTTTTTCTTACCCTTTGGTGATGATAACATGGCTTCATCATTCTCTTCCATACTCTTTTGTTGATCTTCATCTTGAAATAATAGGAACTCCAACTCTTCAAATGAAAGTTCTCTATCTCTTGTAGAGAGAGATTAAGTAGTAACAAAAGCAAGCTATGAAGATGGAAGTGAGTTAAGAAGTGTGTTTACTATCTCTTAATCTGAAATGTTGACTCCAACATTGAGTAATTGATCTCGTTAGTCTTTGAGCTTCAAAATATGTGACCGAACCGATTCACTGACTTTCATCCTTGTGTTGGCTAGTCGTCTCCTAAGATTAGCTTTCCTAGCAGGGTTTCTGCACTGATAGAGATTCTCTAACTCCAACCGAGCTTGACGAGAGGTTCTGCATGATCCGATTTGGGGTGTAATATGCCTTTCGGCTCCCATAGCAATATATGAAAGTGCTTGTGCATCCCTTGAATCCCATCTAGATTTCTCTTCTGTAGGAAGTAATCTGGTAGTAGTATGGATTTTTGATGATGAAGTAGTTCCTTCTTCTTCACTAACCTTCTGCTGAGCAAAGATTGGATCAGAAGGTCTTCTAGAAGATGAAGTAGCTTCTTCTTCGACTCATCTTGGCCTTGGATAAGTGCCATTGACAATATTCCACAAGTCCTTGGATACTAACAGATTCATCATCATAAAACACCACATTGGATAGTTTGACATTCCCTCAAGCTTGTCTTTATTCTCAAGTCTATAATCACTCATCTTGTTAAGGGTGTATATCAACTATGTTCCAATACCAAATGTTGGAAGTGGGGTGGGCCTCAATAAAAAGTTTAATCACGGGTTTACAAGCTCTTTCAACTCATGAACCTTAGCATACACACTTGAATACTTAAAAGTGAGAGATAGAAAGAAACTAGACAAGTTTTTCCAAAGTGTATAGTAAGTTAGAATGCTTACCTACACTATCTTATATATGAATGTCAAATTACAATGTGTGTAGTTGATACAAAATCTGAATCTAGGCAGAAATAAGGAACTAGATACAAAAGTTTGTATGTAAAGTGCCTAAGGGGTATGAAGAGTGTGTGTGTGTGAAAATGTAGAGGATATGAACAATTTAGAACTGTTTTACAGCAACCCCTAGATCAGAAACTAGTGACCTAACAAGTAAGGAACTGATATAGACTTGTTACTCACAGTATATCAGCAATGTGCTGAACTGCACCAAGGGTAGAGCACACCTCCTCCAAGTGTGTACAAAATACTTCTCCCAATAGAGCACTCCTAGAGCTGATCGTTGGATGATGGATCTGATCTCCAATGATGATAGGAAGCTTGGATGATGTTGAGAGATGCCTCAACAATGAGCCTAGCCTCCACTATATAGGTTTTATTGCTGGCTACGATGAGATTGCTGAAAAGCATGCAATAGCTTTTTCTAAAAGCAAAAATCATGCGCCGATTAAAATCTATCGCCCCAAAAAAGCTAATTTTAGTGATCCAATTTAATGACTGTAAATTTATGCTTTTCATGACAAAGATGGCTGCGATCAGCCTATCTGTCCATCAGATGACTTAGAAAAGTTGCTTTCCTTGATCTTCATGCTGAGAGGGTTCAAATGAGGTAAAAATCCATTTTATGACAGAAATTAGGGCTAAGGTTTTCTCTTGATCTGGACCTCTAATGACTGAATGTTGTATATCAAATGAAAGCTTATAGAAAATTTCGAGCTTCTGTACCCCAAAATTGGCTAAGTCCTCAAAAATAGGGTTGCTGAAATTTTGGGTTTTGGACTATTCTGACATTGTTTCTGACAGTTTGCAAGTACTTTCCCGCATTGATGATTAAGGACAATGATCTTTAGGAGGAGGAGAGAGTGTTAGACATTGTTGTAGAGAGTCCAGACTCCATCATTGTGTGTATGGGACATGAGCTAGTAGCCAAGGTCCCTAACTCGGGGGTTATCCTAACATATCTAATGGATTGTGGGGATGAGTGTTTATAATAGGAAAGAGAGACATACACACAACCTTTCAGTTTTCTTATGAGAGAACTTAGAGAGAGAGACCTATAGAGAATTCATTTAACTTTCATCCCTCCAACAACCTTTCTATTGGTTGAAGAGTGTAAAGCCATACTCTGAGCTTACTTTTAGTTATCTTTGATCTTGTTGTGAGTCATAGTTCAGATTCAAGAAGTCATGGTGCATCGTGGCAAGCAGTATCTTATTCATCCAGACCCTCCTAACCATGGTGATGGATGATAGAAAGTGAGTTTATGGATTGTATAGTGATAAACTATGCAGATACTGATCAGAATGTGTTGTTATGGTGCGTATTCAGATCCCTGGATGATGTAATTTTAATTTTTAGTGGGGAAAGAGATGTACTGTGCCTGCATGGGGTACTTCAAACTTGGGACACCTTTCCTGGTCGATCTAACTTGGTAGTTTTTAACCCCGATGCCTGTTCTTTCTGACTTTTTTCCTTGAATGTGTTCCCTCTGTTTACTTCCCCTTCCAGTTCTTTCCAAGATAATCTATGCATGATATTACCGCACATATAATATGCTGCTTAACACTTGATCTTTGTGAAGGTTTTATGGGCTGCTGCATTATTTCTTATGTGATATCATAGTTTTTGCTTTGTTTTATTCACAGGTCATTTAAAATCTTTGCTTACTCAACATCGTGTGTACGATCATTAGAAGCGGGTGACAATTCAGCTGGTGATGGAAATGAAGAAAGTCAGGTGAGACGGGCTGTATCTGTCAGCAATTGTGCTCGCCGGCCATTACAAGGGATGGTGGAGAATTCTGATGGGGATGGGCTTGAAGGAAGTCAAATGCAGCAGACTGAAGCTGCTAGAAAACAGATGGAAATGACTAAGACAACGGTCGAACTAATGACAAAACCAACTGAAATTACTGAACTGGTTCCAAAAGGTGTTGTCTTGAGGACACAGCCACTCCAAGCTACTGACGAGACTCAGACAAGACTTGAATTGAGGGAAGAGCCTCTGCAAAGCATTGAAGTGAATCATGTGGGACTACAGTCAAGAACAGGGCCAGTCCAAGGTATTGAAATAGATCATGTGGGATTTGAATCAAGGGCCCCGCAAGTCCAGGATATTGAATCCAATATGATAGGGCATGAGTCAAGGACAGAATCGGTACAAAATGCTAAAATCACTCAGGTAGGGGTTGGCTCAAGGACACAACATCCACAAAGTGTCCAACTGCCTGTTGACCTGGATAAAGAGCATCATTTGATAGGGTGTCCTCTACAGCTAGTGATTGAAACCTTCGTAAAAGATAATTTCAAGGAGCAACTGAAAAGGGCACGAAAAGGTGACTCACATGCCCAGATTATTCTTGGACATATGATATCCCATGGATATGGAGTCCAGAAAAACCCCTTAAAGGTTTATTTTGTTTAATCCTTCTGCAGTTGAAGTATCTCATGTATATTTACTGACATCTATCTTCTTTCTCAGGGGTCTGAATGGATCAAGCGAGGATATAGCAAACATAAACAAAGGAAAGGTCTGTGCTAGTGTAGAGTGTCAACCAAATGCTGTGATTGAATGTTAAGAATTCTTTCAGAAGGGTTTCTTGGGTAGAATAATGAGACTAGGTTCAAGTCTTTTATTTGAATCATTGTAATTCTATTTATATGCTGTTTGATTAGGAGTTCTGTATTTTGCTTTCTTCTTCTTTTCGGCATAGAGCCAGAGATTAATGCATTCTCTCTCTCTCTCTCTCTCTCTCTCTCTCTCACACACACACACACGTGCACACACACACACACACACACACACACACACACACACACACACACACACACACACACACACACACAGACTGCATGCAGGAATGCACATACATACATGCACATGCAGATGTGCATGCATGTGCCATGCGTGCGCGCTTGCGGGTGCGCGCACACACACGTGCGCGCACACACTCACACACGCACACATGCGCACACACAAACCGGACATGCATGCATGTGAACAATTCGTTACAAAATATATGAATGCATGTACATGTTGAAATTTGTTTATGGCTCTGTTGCTTTGGGTTGTATGTTCATGTGATTTACCGTTGGACATGTTTATATCTTTGCAGAATTACCTGAGAAGAAGTCGGAGGATGAAGATCTTTATTTCATGTGACCTCCGTTTTGGGATGGCTGTTAACCTGCACTCATCTAAGTTTGCAGACAGGCAGTACAGGTTTAAAAAATCCCTCTTCACAGATATCTTTGCAATGCAAATTGACTATTTCGTAAGAGATGCTTGTGGCAATGTGTCCAGAGCTTTAAGAAAATCACCGTGAGCTAGAAAAGGTATTTCTGTACATGCAATGGTTTTTGGTGCAAAAATTGGTTATATGATGGTCATTTTTGAATCTTGAGATGCTTTGAATTTTCATTTATCCAGGCATGATACAAGAGAAGCAATGGATTTGAGTTGTTTTCATTGGTCCAAATCAAGTTTCACCTGAATTTTGTTGAACCTGCAGAAATTCTCTAACTCCGCAAGAGATTTGAACTGTGGGTCTTGAACTTAATAAAGAAATCCACGTTCAGCTCAATGTTTGTTAGCTATTTTATATAAAGGTGGTGAATCCTCACCTTACCAATGAACTCTTTCCTATTTTGCTGTTTACTCCATTTTTGTCTTTTTAGCTATGTAGTTTTATGCCTTTTTGTTTGTGTCACATATTTATCAGAGGCTTTCTCCAATTCCCATTAGATGCTACATTTACTTGTTGTGCCCTTGATTTTCTCTTTAGAAGGATGCACACTTTTTAATAATGCATGTATTCTCTAGAAGGATTGTCTGTAACGTGTTTGTGTTGAATAAGTTTCTCATTTACATTCTTGACCTTGTAAGACTTATGTATATAGCTAAGCGCATTTTAATTCAACATGAACATAACACCTTAGTTTTAGGTTTCTTGTGCTTTTTATGCTCCTTTCTGTAATCTTTATTACACCTATAAATGTCTATTTCTGCATGATGAAGACCTCCACGTGCTATTTGTAGACTTTAGAGTTTGAATTGACAAGTTTCTCGTATTTACATTCCTGAAATTTTAAGTCTCATGTGTATAGCTAAACACTTTTTAGCTCAACGTGAACATAACACCTTAGTTTTTGGCTTATATTGCTTTATTTATTTTTCTTTACGCCCTCGCTTTTATGACACCTTTTCAAACTTTGGCATTATGAATTTTCACAGCTTGAAAAAGAATTTGTGCAAGCCTTTCTTGTGGCCTTGTGTTGTCTCGTGTTGTACTTTCATGCCTCTCTGAACTACTTTGGAGCAAGTCACATTTGTGCACTTGAAAGTGTTTTTGTTGCTGTTTGTTAGGTGTTTCTTTTGAGGGTGAATTTGGGGTTTGCCTGGATTCGTTCTTGTATATATAGCTATTGAATCAGAATCCTCTTCTGCTTGCCTCCTTATTATTCCATACATCAGTCCTCTTAGTCTTAGCACACACCCAGATACTTTTGCATGTAATGCTAATTATGTGATCCCCGTGTGGGTGAATATATCTTCTTGATTGTAGGTTTTATCCCACGTCTGAACCTGCTATTTATCGCTCTCTATGAAGTTTGAAATTCCTGCGAGTTGTGGTGGTTCATCTTCATTTCATCACTGGTTATCAAAGCGTGCTCCTCTCGTGGAGTTATTTCTACAAGTATACTCATTTTCTATGAGTAGAATGCATCTTGAAACACACGCTTTTCTTGAAGCATGGTTGAAGATTTTACCGTTTCTCACTCTTTTTGAACTCGAAAGCTTTTTAAAAATAATGCAAGATTTAAACGAGTACGTTTTGTATTTTTTATGTTTACGAAAAGGTATCTTTTTATTTTATACATGGCATAATGATTTGAGGAACGAAAGGCAGCAGGTAGGCTTAGGGTGCCTTTAGTGTCTACTTCTAAGATGGTTGTACTACTTTTTTCCTCACAAACAAGAACTCTCTCTCCAAAGTTGCATAAGGTTCTTCTCTTGTCACTCTCTTGAAAAATTGATAATCTACTATGTTTGCTCTTATTGTGGTTTGTGAGACGCATGACATGTTTGGATGATATTTCAAGGAATTAAAATACTGCTCACACGTGGAGAAAGATATGCAAGGTCATTTTACACATGAGATATTTGTGGACTTTTTATTGTTGATGAAGCTATGCTACATTTAGAGCTTTGAGAATATCATACTTGATATTCTCTCTTTCTCTCTCTCTCTCTCTTGATCACATTATAACTTATGCCCTATTGAAGTTGAGTACAGTGCCCTCTATCTTTATACAGTCATGGGAAATGTACTTCTACGAGCAAGGGTCTTGTTCGAAGATTGATAATATTATGTTCTATTGCAATGGGCAGCCAATGTGAAAATCCTAATGTAAATTTGGAACTTGAGAAAAGTAAACTTTACATCCTCAAACGAAATAAAAAATGACCTTGAAAGCATTTGTCGATATTGTAACAAACATGGATATTTTATTGGAAAGTTGTGAGACAAAGGAAAAACTCTAATCTAAATTTGCTATCTCATAAAGCTTGCACCAACCATTTAGGCATAGTTTTTGTCGCCTCTATATTAGTCCTCATCAATTATTGCATCATGTAAATCCACATCAGAAATGGAATGATTTGCGTCATCATGAAATCTTTAAAGGATGAGAAATTGCATCATTTGGATTAGCACTTGATTATCCACCTATAAAAAGAGGAAGCAAAGTGTGATATATGTCTTTGGAACTAATTGATGTCTCCTTATTATGTGAAAGTAATGGTTGAATTGCATCTTCCACAAAAACATCATGACTAACCAAAATACATTTAGTTTGTAGATGATACAGACGATAGCCTTTCCTTCCAAAACTATATCCTATAACAATATATTTTGTTACTTTATCATCAAATTTTTTGCGTTGCTATGGAGACACTATTGCTTATGCTAAACAACCAAAGACACATAAATGAGTAATAGATGGCTTGCAACTATGCCAAGCCTCATATATAGTGATAGACTACAATGCTTTTGTTGAATACCTATTAAATATATATGTTGCAACACATGATAGCCTCTAAGTCAGGAGCTATGTGGTAAAGCTTGATTTTTGACCATACACCTCACCATCTCCATGAGTGACATGTTCTTCCTTCCAGAAACTCCATTCTGTTGAGATGTATACGACATTGTACACCCATGTTTTATCCCACACCCAACCAGAATTGCATTGAGATTAGAAGACATGTATTCCTTCCTCCCCTCCTCCCAATGAGAATGGAGGGTGCCCATTTTGCATGGTAACATATTTTCAACTAAAACCAAAAATTGTTTGAAGCATATAAATGCTTCAGACTCTGCTTTTAGTGGATACATCCATGTATGCTTGGAAAAATCATCAATAAAAGTCATGAAGTAAAGATAGTTCCCAAAAGAGGGTGTCTACATAGGATTGTAGACATCACTATGAATAAGCTGCAATTTTTGAGTAGCCCATGCGGAACAATCTATTGGGAAGGAGAAATGTTGCATTTTGCCCAAAATACTGCCTTCACAAACATGTTTATAGGGTGTTTCAAGTTTGGGCAGAGAGGACATCATTTCAGATTTTTGTAAGCATGGAAAACTAGCATAATTTAGATGACAAAAGCGTGCATGCCAAAGCTTTGCAACTTCCATAGCTTGAGAATCTTGAACTACACATGCTGAATCATTCACATATTTTGCATAATCTATGAGCTTATACAACTCAGGACATAAAATGTCAGAAGCAATAATAACATTGCCTTTTGACAGATCATGAACTGTATATCTTTCATCAACCAAATTTCAAAACCAAGCCGACCTTGGCTTATGTTGAAAATGATATTAGATTTTTCTTGATCCTTGGCATAATCAAAGCATCTGACAATGTGAAAGAACTACCACTAGCAGTAGTCAGAACGATCTTACCAACTCCCATTACAGGATACAAGTTGTTAGTGCATGTGATAGTATTCTTTGTAGGGGCAAGCTCAAGTGAATTGAAGAAATTGCATTGCGAGGTAATATGTTTGCTTGCCGCACTGTCAAAGTATCAAATATCTGAGTCTACTTCAGATATATATTGTTCATGAGAAGATGGATCATAATTGCAAATCATAGTAAATGCCCATTCTTCATTTTGCATAAGATTAGAAGACTCTGCTTTAGGTGTAGATGCCTTTGCAACAACCATTTCGACATCTTTTTTCTTTGCCTCTTTTGCAGCTAGTTTTGGAGAATGCTTTATGACATGATTATTTTCTTTTTAGTATTTGCAAAAGAATTTTTGCTTTTCTATTCTCTTCTCGCCTTTGTCTTCTTTTTTTGATCGTGCAAAATTAGCACATTTTTGCTTACTAGTAGATAAGATCCATTCACCTTTGTTCTTTTGACTAGCTAAAGAAAGCTTTATATGCTACACACATTATGGACCTGTTTCGCCTAGACTAATCAGTTCTGCCTAGACTAATCTTGTTGCAATAAAATAGAGACTAAATCCTCTAATAATATTAAAGGCATTTGGATTGTGTTTCATCATCAACGGAAGAGTAGAAGCAAAACTCTAATATGAATTTGGAAGACCATTGAGAATAGTCTACATAAGGGAATTGTTTGGCAAGGCTTCATCAACAAAATCATTTGCTCCTTCAAATCTTTGATCTTTTATCAAAAAACTGTCCATAGATGCTCCTTCATTCATATGCTCACTCTCAAACTATTTTTGGAGGTAAGCAATACAAGCCTCATTTCTTGCGTGTTACAAAGTGATAAGTGTATTTCAAGCATCCTTTGTTGTTTTGCAAGAATGAACACGAGGGATACTGGCATGTTTGATAGACAAGGCTATCAATACATGTGCTTGAGCATCTTTGCCATCCCAATGAATTTACTCTATAGTAGGTGCAGTAGAAATCGCAACACGAACAAGAACTTGAAGATCATCTTGAATGACATCTGCATCACCTTCAATAATTGTATTTGTAGGTTTAGTAGGTTGTTTTTCAACATCCTGCAGAACATTTGAGTCTTTTTGCGACCAATACATGACACATAATATATCCCCATAATGGGTAATTGGTACCATTCAACTTATCCTCAACAACCAACATATAGAATACATCATTGCTTTTAGCCCTGGCCACTTACCAAAATACCCTGATGTAGAAAAATGACTACCTTAAAAAGTTGAACAGAACTATCCTGTTGAGTTCTATTAAACCTGTAGCAAACTTCTAAGCACTTGTATTGGTGAACCGAAACCTATATATATGTTTGGCACAAAAAGATAAAATTGCTTGCAGAGACATTGCAATAGTGTGTTCGGAGGCAGAAACGAGCTCATATCAAAATTTCGACACCACATAATGAAGTTATTTTGAACTCATAATCACCTTGAGTATGCTCATCAAATTTTGTGCGATCCTGAGATTGTGATGAGTAGGTGTTGACAATGCCCTAGATTAAGTAGCAACCTACTCTGATACCAATTGTTGGAGTTTGAGGTCTGCAAAAGCATATGAACAACACAAGGAAGAAAAAAAATCTTAGAGTGCAACACACAATACTAAATGTATTACCAAGCGAATGTACAAAGATAAGTAACATGCCAGGGTTATAGGCATATATACAAGCCGAGAGAAAAAACCTCTTGAAGAGGGAAAAAGGTACCCGAGCATTCATAAGAGTGTTCACACACATCACTACCAAAATATATCAACACTAGAATATAATAAAAAAGCGTTTTGCAAAATTTTTTTAGACCTCATTCAAGTGAACGAATTACTCTTGGAAGCAATCACAATCACATCGTGAATTTTATCGGCAAATTTATTCTACAGTTCAGGGAAATGATTTTGCTTAAATTGCTATATTGGCGAAAATTTGATAACAAAGAACAATGTTTTTGTTTTTTGCTTAGGGTAGCATGGATTTCGAGGGAATTCACAAACACATATGTATTACATACTTTTGGCAACATGATAGCATGTTATGCTATCAAGCATGACATTGAGAGACATTTTTTTTAATTGGATCATTATGAAAAAGTTAATGTCTCTATGATTGTTGTAGAGTTATCTTGTGCCGTAGAACATATTGAACTATGAATGCTAGATATGAATGTACCAAATGTCAAATTTTAACAACTTATGGGAGTTGTTAGTAAATAGGTGGGATAGAAGTCTGACCAACACACAAATAATCCATAAGGAGTCACACAAACTCAACGATAACTATAAGAGCTTCCCTATACTTAGTCTTACAGCTAAAAGTGGCCATGATAGGTTGCTTTTTGCCAACCAAGATATGCATGAGCTACCAAGCATGACATAGAAACCACTTGGGGATACATGAGTGTCATAACAATTGGTCCTGTGAGTTAGAAACAACATGTAAATCTATGAATATTGATTCGTTCTTGGGATTAAAAAACCCAAGCTTCCAAGTAAGTAGTGAAATATACACTTCACTTCCTATCAATGCTTTACACATGTGCTATACCTCAATCTTCTCATTTGAGCGACTAACTCTATGTCAGTGAAGGTGATGCATAAATAAATAAGGCATCCAATACCTTGCTGAGAGAGACCAACATCAAACACATCTAAACCTACCTTCATGGTAGTTGCAATGGGTTTTCAGCCCTCAAGGGTAAAACATTTCAATTAAGTGTCAATCTACTATGATTGACACAAAAGGATGCCTTCATCAAATTGTATAAATTAATTGTCCTTATAGTGATGAAAATGCTCCAAAATTTGACACAAAAGGATGCCTTCATCAAATTGTATAAAGTAATTGTCCTTATAATGATGAAAATGCTCCAAATTTGATATTTTGATAGTGATATATGTGAATAGACTTAGGATTGTCAGGTTACTTTTTACCTCTTTAGAAAGTTGTTCCCCCCGGACTTGTATATATGCTTATAACCCTTATGGGCTACTTATCTTTTATACATTCACTTAGTAATACACTCAGTGTTGTACCCCAAGATTCTCCTTCTTGCTCATATTGTTTGCATGCTTTCCTAGTCCTCGAACTCCAACATTTGGTATCAAATAAGCTTGTTGTTTTTAATAGGGCATCATTTACACCCTTTCAAGCATTATCTTATAATCACATAAAAATTTTTAAGCAAACTTGGGGCCTTTATTACTTCAAATGATTTTTTTTCAAGGTCAAAAAATTGTTTTGATTTTGTTTTGGCCCCAAGTGCACTATCGCAATGACTATGCATGCAATTTTGTCCCAAAGATACATAGAATATGCCGTTTCCAAGTTCAAGTGTCCGTTTCCAAGTACAAGTGTCCGTTTCCCAAGTACAAGTGTCTCAAAGTTTGCTATAGATCGAGTGCACCTTGATTGGGTAATTACCTTCAACTAGCCATCGCGAAAAGCAATTATGTATTTTGTATGTTGGTTGTTGCGGATAAGTTGGATAGTTCAATTACTTGTATACATGACACATCATGTATCGGTAGCAAAACGCTTGTGGAATATTGGGCAGGGTGTTAAAATGCATCCTCCTACACTTGTAAATGTTATGATACCAAGTGATGCACGTGGTGTAGAAGATGCCAATTATCATGTTCTTAGTCCTATTATAGTTCATATTGCACCTACTATAAAGCAACTTTGTTGGGATGAGAGAGATGCACATGCACATGCATTGATCACTTTATGATTTGTCTATCAAACATTTCATTATCCCTCACATTCATGCATGCGGATGAAACAAATATGCTTAGGTTACGCTTTCCATACTATACCAATAAACAAATGAGGATCATGTTGCATACCTTCAAAAATAGTTGGAGAACAAGCATATGAATGAAGTAGATTCAATGGACACTTTTTTGACAAAGATCAGGGATTTACAAGAGAAGTTGATTGCTTCAAATTAAATCTTGCCAAATAGTTCACTTGTGGAGATGGTTCTTGATGATCTTCCAAGTTCTCATCAAAGTTTTGCTTCTACTCTTTGTTTGATGATGAAAGACAATCCCAATGCTTTAGCTTTTGAGGAGAGAGTCTCTATTTTGTTGCAAGAAGATCATTCTAGACAAAACATGTCAATTATGATTATTACAGATCAAGTTTTGTTAGCTAGTTAGAAGGGGAAAGGTAAATCGAGCTCATCTACTAGTGAGAAGAAATTTGCTTATGTTGCACAGTAAAAGAAGCAAGACAAAGGTGCAAACAAAATAGAAGAGTAGAAACAATTTTTCAAGTACGATAAAGCAAATGATCATGCCATTAAGAGTTGTCCTAAATCGGCTGAAAAAAGGCAAAGAGGATAAAATGGTTGTTGCAGAGGCCTTTACTCCTAAAATTGAGTATTGTAATCTTTTCACAATGAAGTCTGGCATTTATAAATCATTGCAATTATGATCCATTTTCTCTTGAACAATGTATGTTTGCAATCAAATCAGATGTTTGGTATTTTGATAGTGTTGCAACCAAACATATTACTTTGTAGTACAGTCTCTTCATTTCAGTTGAGCCTGCCCCTTCAGGGAATATCATCACATGTGGTAACAAATCTTCTTATCCTATTATGGGAGTTGGGAGATTATTCTTATTGCTACTAATGGAAGCATATTTACTTTATCAAATCTTTCATATGTACTAGTGATAATAAAGAATTTGTTATCAGCGTCAACATTAGAAAAAATTGGCTTAGAAGTGGAATTTGTTGATAATAGATGTACAATTCATGTTCTCTCTCATGGTGATAAAATCATTGCTTCTAGAATGCTATGTCATTGGTTGTATAAATTCACAAATTATGGAAAATTTGTAGATGATTTTGCATGTGCAGTTGAAGATTTTCAGGCTATTTCAAATATGAAGCTTTGGCATGCATGTTTCAATCTTTTGAATTTTTTTAGTTTGCTTCACATGCAACAATTTGAAATGGTAACCTCTCTAGCTAAAATTGAGGCACCTTCTAAGATTTTTTTATAGCAATAGGATTCTCGCGAGGGCCTGCTAGACTGACATTGACTTGGAGCATGAAAAGAAAAGGTCTCCTAAGTTCTCATTGCCATGAAGGCATCATTTACACCATGGAGGGGCACCGCAAATTTTGTTCACTTTTACATTAGTCCAAATTCCCTAATGGAGGATTTGGTGCATAAGAACTAGTTTTTTTTATCTCGGTGAGGGGATGCCAAAGGGATTGGAACTTAAAATCCCACCTAAAACTTGAATAATCCAAAAACCATCTCCTATTAAGTGTGACATGAAAGTCCACATTTTTCTTGAATCTTGGAATTTTATCAAGAATGTTGCCTTTGTGCCATTTAAGACCCTCAACATGAGGGGAATCATGCCCAATAAGGAGGTGCATCCTCGAGCACTCCCAAGCATTGAATCTACTTTGCAATAGGCTCCATTCTTCATAGTCCACTCTCCTAGCCAAGTCAATGTTCTCAAATCTAATCCATTGGCATGTTTCTTGATTCTAGAGGTGTTTCCATCAATGGAAACCTTTGTTCCAAAGTTTCCTAGCATTCTGGAGGTTTCGAGAATCAACACCTCTGATGCCTTGATAGGGAACCATATCGATACATTACCCTCTACCCATTTCTAGTTTTGATTGATCTTGATAAATTGTTTGACCTTGTCCCAACTCTTCCGTAGGGAGCAAACTAAGCTCGAACCTCTGGGAGTCACTTTAGGGGGGAGAACAAAAAAGTGAGAAGATCAAGTAGCTTCCACCCTAGAAGGCCCACAAGCCTAAGAGCACTTTTGTATCTAAAAATCAGTTTGGCCCAAGAGACATCCTTGTTGCTCCACACTTTAATTAACCATTTGGCCGCTAGCTTATTGGCCATTCCTTCAATGTCTAGAATGCCCAAACCACCTTGATCTTTTTGGGGATACCCCTTCTGTTAGGATCGCTCGTCCATATAAAGTTTTTGCAATTTTTTTCCAATTTGACAATCTCTTGCTCCTTTGGTCTCCAACAAGAGAGAAAGTAAATAATCAAAGAAAGAAGTAATGTGTTAACCACCATAGCTCACCCCGCCATATTAATCTGTATACCTTTTGAGTATGCCAACTTTTTATCAAGCTTCAAAAGAGGTGAGTTCCATCATTGAACCATCGAAACAGTGAATCCCATTGGAGTACCTAACAGGCAAAAGATTTGTCCTCTAGGGATCATTTGACATCCATGGTCAACCAAAATTTGAGGTGGATGTCCAATAATGGCCCTGAAACTTGTTTTAGAGTGGTTCATTTTGGAGCCCGATGCCTCACAGAATGTGTTTAGGCAACACCAAATGGTATCAATGCTAGCTAGATTGTTATGCACAAAATCATTTGTGTCAGCGGCAAAGAGTCGCTTGATCATTTGGTCTTGATTGAGGGGAAGAAAGAGGCCTTGAATATTACCTAAATATGCATGATGTTTAACAAGGCAACTACGACCATCCACAGTGATTGCAAAGAGAAGAGGGGCCAAGGGGCATCCTTGCCTGATAGAACATTTTCATCAAATATCTAGAAAAAGATCACCATTGATGTTTATCTACACCGATGCATTTCCTAGCAGCTTGAGATCATTTTAATGAATTTTTGGCCATATTCTATGTGTTTTAGGGATTGGAGAATGAAGTTCCACTCGAGTCTCTCATAATCTTTGTCAAATTCAATCTTAAAGGAGAGGACAACTTGAGCGGACTTTTCAACAAAAACCAAACCTTCCCAAACATCCATGATAGCCTTAAGGATGGGCCTCCCCTTGATGAACCCTATTTGATACTCACTGATCTAATTTTGTAAGTGACAAGCAATTCGATTAGCAATAACCTTAATGAGGATCTTATAACCTGTTTGTAACATCATAATTGGATGCCAATTTTCAATCTTGTTTTTGCTATTTTTTTGTGAATAAGATTGATAACACCTTTATTTAGACATTCGGGTAATGCACTGAAAGGGACGGCCTCTTGCCACACCAGACATGATGGAGTAATTACATGCTTGAAGGTCCTGAAAAACACATTGGTGAGGCCATTGAGCCCAGCGCTTTTTCCATTAGGAAGAAAATCGATAACTTGAAGAATTTCTTCATCCAAAATGGGAGTTTAAGAAGAGGCTTCATATTTTGTGGAATTATTTTGGTTCTGACCCTAGAGAAAGTCGCCATGCAATCATGCCTTGGAGGAGAAAGCAGTATGGAAACCCCCAAAAGTTGGGTAAAATGATTGAGAATCAATGTACTATTTTCTTCATCCATCTTGCACTCAACCACATCGATATCCATCTTCCTTGGATTTTTTCTTCTTGAGGAGGCCGCACATCTCTTTAGTAGGTTTGTTTGCCTTTCTTACCCACCAATCTTTAAAGTATACGTATAGATTCTTTCTTTGAATTTCTTCTTCGTATCTCAACATGCCTCTTATTTTTCTTAGCACTATTTGCTATTGAGAGTGGCTCACCTTTACTTCATCCTCAGGTCCCCTAAGTCTTCAATAAAGATTTTCCCTTCTAGAATGATGAATGTTGTGTAGATTCTTCTGGATCCTGGCCAAGATGTGTTGTATCTTCATGCAGCCATGCTCCGACACTTGGCCGATGAGAAGCAGGTGGCAAAGACCTAGTTCCAGGCCAAGGTAATCTCCTATTGGACCGAGAAGAATGAGAAGGATGTCGGATTGGCATGAAACCACAGGGTTTTCTTGAGACTGATGATCGGCTTGAAGGTAAGCACCATTGGGTAGTGATCAGAGACAACAAGGTCCACATGTTGGGAGAGGGAAGTGGACCGCACTTATTGACTATGTTTTGCATAATATAGCTCCTATCAATTCTAGCTTTCCTCAAGTCAACTCTAAACTGGAGATTTGTCCAAGAGAAACCAGTCTCGTCTTTGATCTCCACCAGATCCAGGTGGAACTTGACTTGGAATGTTCTTCTCATAACCATCAATCATCCACCCTTCATTCCCTCGTCTATCAAAAAGAGCCTCTACCATTTTAAAGTCCCCACAAAGAATGATGTTGAGACATAGAGATTCCAACGATTACCAATTGGACATTCCCTTCGAATCGATATTGGGAGCATACATGGAGACAATGATGAACTGTAGAGAATCTCCAAAGGAAGCATCAATCCATCAATACTTCTGATCTGCTTGGCTATCCACATGTCTAGCGAACCAACTGCTATTAATGCCAATGGTTAAAAAATACATTTCGATCTCTTTTGGAGGTCATCCCTATCAATTTTTTTGCTCTCTTGAAGACAGATGAAGTCTGGTTAGGCTTTTATCATGGATCCACTGGCCGATAATGATTGCCCTTGAGGGGTCAAAAAACCCTCTAACATTGAAATAAACAATTGTTGTTATCAGAGGTTAAGTTCTTTGCGAGGAGGGGGCTCGCCCCTCTTTTTCTTGTTTTTCTCATTATCTTTTTTCTTCAAGGTGGAGGGGTCCTTATAGAGATTACACATGCGGAAGAAAAATGAAAAGAAGAGTGTACTCACAAAATGAAAGAGTGCAAGACTCAAAAGTGAGTAGACCACAAAATGCGAAAACTGATATGGATTAGAGTCACCTTGTCAAGAGCATGGAGTAGGCTTCTCAAGCTTCAGACCAAGTGCAAATGGGGGAAGATGCCCTCCTTACATAGAGTTAGAAGGGTCTCTCCAAAGTACATCATATGTGGGATAATTCCCCTTGAAGGAGAATGAATACAGAAGTAGAAGCAAATGGCAAGGTACCCAAATACAAAGAGATATAATATTAAATGCTAATCAAATGAAAATGGAGTGTCTCCTAGATACAAAAGGGAGATGCACTCTCATCTTCTCAGCAACTTCTCCGCAGATCTATTTTGTAGAGTATGGAGGCTGCTAGGGTATGAGAGAAATGTCCACCAAGAATGCAACACAAACGATGCAAGCACCAAAAGGAAATCCATAGTCTCCATGTGGAAATCCATAGCCTCCAAGTGGGATCAACCATGTGTGATCTCCAAGTACTCCATAAGATGTCTACCAGATGGATCAAGTAGATGTTGTATAGGTGGCAACAAGGTACAGGAATGGAAGAAGATCTCACTACATGAGATCACCTCCATGCTATTGATATATTTAGGTAGTTATGTGTGTGAATGCTTTAGGACCATAAGGATACTTTTTCCCTCTTTAGGAGGTTTTTTCCCCAGCTTGTATATATGCCTATTACCCTATTGGGCTACTTATCTTTGTACATTCTAGTGGTAATACATTCAATATCGTGTGTTGTGCTCCAAGCTTCTTCTTCTTCCTTGTGTTGTTTGCATGATTCCACAGACCTCAAACCCCAACAACTGGATCGCACAAAATTTGATGAGCATACTCAGGGTGATTAGGAGATCAAAATAACCTCATTTTGTCGTGTCAAAATCACGATCTGAGCTCATTTCAGCCTCCGAACACACTATCACACTGCTTATGTAGGCAATTTTGTTTTTTTGTGCCAAAGATATATATAGGTTTTGGTTCGCTTGTATCAGCATCTCGAAGTCTACTACAAGTTTAGCAAAACTCAGCAGGATAGTTCTGTTCAACTTTTTGAGATAAATCATTTTTTTGCATGAGGGTATTTTAGTCAGTAGCCATGGCTAAAAGAAGTGATGTATTCCGTATGTTGGCTGTTGAGGATAAGTTGGATGGTACCAATTACCCATTATGGGCTTATATGATGCGTCATGTATTGATTGCAAAAGGACTGTGGAATATTGTGCAAAGTGTTGAAAAACGCTTTATTACACTTGCAAACACTATTACTGAAGATGATGCAGAGGGCATTGAAGATGATGATATTCTTCATGTTCTTGTTCATGCTATGGTTCTTGTTGCACCTACTAGAAAGCAAATTCCTTGAGATGGAAGAGATGCTCAGGCACATGCATTGATAGCCTTGTCTATCAAACATGCCATTATTCATCACATTTGTTCTTGTAGAACAACTAAGGATGCTTGGAATACACTTACCACTTTATATCAAACAAGGAATGAGTCTTGTGTTGTTTATCTCCGAAAACAGTTGGAGAGTGAGCACATGAATGAAGGTGATTCCAAGGATAGTTTTTTGACAAAGATCAAAGATTTGAAAGAATATTTGATTTCTGCTGATAAAGTCTTGCCTGACACTTCACTTGTGCAAACTATTTTGAGTGGTCTTCTCGATTCATATTAGAGCTTTTCTTTTACTCTTTGTTTGATGATGAAAGGCAATCCAAATGCCTTAACATTTGAGGACTTCGTCTCTGTTCTATTGCAAGAAGATCAGTCTAGGCAGAACAAGTCCATTATGCATATTGCAAATCGAGCTTTCTTGATAAGTCAGAAGGGCAAAGGTAAAAGGATCTCTTCTATTAGTAAGCAAAAATCTGTTAATTCTACACAATCAAAGAAGGATGAGAAAGATGAGAACAAAACAAAAAAGCAAATTTTTTTTTGCAAATACTGATCATGCCATAAAGAGTTGTCTGAAAGTGGCTATTAAAGAGGCAAGGAAGAAAGAGGCTAGAATGGTTGTTGTAGAGGCCTCTGAAGGATTTGGTTTGCTCAACAAGAGGAACAAGGAGGAGATGGAGGGAGAGAGAGGAGAGGAGAGATGCGTGCACATGCATGGGAGCTTCAAAACCCACATAATGATCTCTGTGAGGCAATGCTCTATATATGATGTATATATATGAATATAGGGATAAGGTCACATGGTCCTTACATTCCCAACAATCTTTCACTTAAAGATCAATGTGACCATAAGTAGAAACACAAACAAAGAATGATGTAAGACTATACACTAATGTACAAGAAGAGTCTGGATCTCAACCCATACAAATCAGTCTACACCAACAGCCTCGAACAAGGTGTGTCCATGCACCTCAAACTACTCTAGACTCATATCGATGAGAGTCGAGCTCACATCTAATTGATGCAAGAACTGATGAAGTTCTTGCAAAGCTCCCACTCGCTCTATGCAAGTGTCAATCATCGAACGACCGACAACTCCAAGTGCGAATGCTCCAATAGCAACTGCAATATCTAGTCTATAGCATAAAAACTCGTACATCAAATTCCTGAATGCTGATGAAACCTGCAGTCTTGGCTAACCTAAGCATGTCAGCCATGCCTATATCCAAGGCATCCAAAGCACCATCGTCAAGACCAACATGTCGTGACATATCTGTGTCAACATTTGGCATGAGTGAATCCAAGAATGATTGCATGATTGCTGAATCAACAACATCTAAATCAATCATCCTCTCAACCAAGGATGTGTCTAGTTGTGCATCCTGAGAGCTAGTATGCTCTGGCATACATTGTATATCATAAGAGCTATCTTGCTCTACCACACCAAATGTATCATCATGCTCCACGTGAGCTAACTTCACAACATCAACACCAAGATCAAACTAATGATCAAACTCTAATTGAGTATCATCACAATGCTCTACATGAACATCCACATCATGCTCTAAAGCATCCAACTGATCATCCAAAGTTTGCTCCATAAGAACATCCACATGATCAATAAAATCATGCTCTATATAAGCATCATGAACATCCAAAACATGCTCTACATATGTATCCATTTGAGCATCTGAATCATGCCATACATGTGCATCATGAATGTCAACAGACCTATGTGTAGGTAGAAAAAATATGACATGATTAGTCTCACACCGCACATAAGGCTGAACTTCCACTGAGACGAGACTGTCTCTCACATGAAGTACTTGTAGTGGATACCTGTGCCCAATCCTAGCACCTTTGACAAGCATAAGCTATCCCAACGACAATTGAAAATGATTCTCACCAAGGAATGCATAACATCTACTCTCCTGTAACTGGCTAACTGAAATCAAGCTCATAGGGAATGAAGGCACATAGCATACACATCTAAGTGATGCTCCACTAGGCATCATAAGGCATGCATCTCCTGCACCCTTAGTGTCATATGTCGTACCATCATGCATGTGCACACATCCACGACTCACTTGAGAATCGACAAAACCACTCACGATGTGGAGTAGCATGAAAATTGGCTAATGTATCAAGAAGCCAAGCCATGTGTGTGTTATCCAATGAGCTAGAGGAATCTTGAGATGAACCATAGGAGAAAGTGATATCACCATAGTAATCGGATAGTGGAGCTGGACAATGCATCCATATCCATCCATAAATGGTCTGGCATGTCACGAGGCCTCTGTGCATCTCTATGCACATACATGTGTAACCCTACACGAATCAATGTATGCCACATTTGATCTTTTCTTCTCAGAAATTCAGTGCCATCAAATGAAGAAGACACCATGTTGTCAATTTAAGAGACTAGAAATAATACTCTATCCTCAATAGGATCACACCTACATGTCCATATATAACTCACATCACAAATGTCTCATTGAAGAGGAAACCATGTGAACCACATGTCACATAACCATGCATCTAGCATGCACATAAAACCATGAGCATAAGCTTGCTCACCAAGTCTCCAAAGTGACCAAGTAGATGTGAAGAATCTTGGAAAAAAATCGATAGAGTATACCCTATAAAATAAGCAATCAAACAAGATAACTAGTAGCAAAAGAACAATGAGTAACATGTCACCACCTATCACTGATCCAATAAAAGATAATGGCAAATAGACATGCCAAAAAACTGATGGCAATAGATGCCAATATAATAGCGATACACCTCCCACTCAAGAATGAATCCTATTAGATGGTCCAACCTATCACGAATAACCTGTGATCGAGTCCAAGTGAATGGAGATAAACAATGATCCAAAGCTATCACACAAGCATAAAGGATTTAGTGGATTACTCTTCTAGTATAAAAGTTAACAACAACATCTCCTCTGTAAAATGGACTCTCAACCAAAATAACCATGTAGGAATCACCATCCACATATGGTAACAATCACATTGGCAAATAAAATATCAAATCAATGACCATATGCTAATAGAATAGCCAATCAAGGTGACAAACGGTGTGCAACTACGGCTCTAATCTGGATCATGTGTCTGCATAAAAACAAGAATACAAGCACTCGCGAAGATCCAAAATCAAATCTCATAAAATGTATGCAACCGGGAAGTAAATCCGTATCCAAGTGGCATAAATGAGAAAGAGACCATAATGCCACTACACATCCACTAACAATGCTATGATCAAAATCATGATGACATAAACCTCAAAAAAAGGTATACCACAATGTCATCTCACATGCCAAACACATGACAAGATCATGTGCTACTCTCATATGGAGGAGCTACCACAATGATCATACATGGATAATGCCTTAAGCTCTAAAAGTAAGAGCTCGCACACCAAAAAATCTCTCTCGAAGAAGTTCCATAATAAAATGAACCTTCAAAAGCTACTAGGGTTCTTATAGTATATGTTCCTTTGTGTTTTTCTATTTAAGAGATGGGAACCTCTAGATTTGGACTTTTGTTCTTCTGCAAACTTCAAGAACTCTTTCTTAGCTATGTAACGATATATGGAACACCTCAATCGGAGGTGTGTAGCTCAAGATATACACAAAACACGCATCTGCTATCAATTTCAGCTTCATCTACAATGGTATTACTGTGTATTTTGCATTTTTGGTGACCTAACACTCAGGATTTGGACAAGTGCTCTTCTAGAAAATTGTAGCTTTATTTCCAAGCCATGCAGAACAAGTTGAATCCCTTGAATCGGACTTGTAAAACTCACATTACAGCCCAAAAACTAAGTTGTGATTGTAGATTTGTCTTCTACATCAGTCTCTGTTTTTCAAATTTTCAATGATTTAGAACTCCAAACCTGGTTCTGCACCCTTTTCAAAACTTGTAGCTCTTTGTCTTAACTATGCATAAAACTTTAAAATGTACAAATCCGAGCTTCCTAGCTCGAGTTATGGCCAAAATACTAAACAATTATTGAGAGGTGTGAAGCTACACATTCACCTCTTGTGACCTAAGCTTCCATCAAAGCTTGTTGCACACCAGCCTTCAACAATCTCTGATACCAATGAAGGGATTTGGTTTGCTGAACAAGAGGAACAAGGAGAAGATGGAGGGAGAGTGAGGAGAGGAGAGATGTGCATATATGCATGGGAACCTCGAAACCCACATAATGATCTCTGTGAGGCAATGCTCTATATATGATGTATATATATTAATACAGGGGTAAGGTCACATGATCCTTACATCCCCAGCAGCCTCTACACCCAAAATAGAGTTTGCTAATCTTATGCAAAATGAAGAATGGGCATTTA
This sequence comes from Ceratopteris richardii, assembly GCA_020310875.1. Taxonomy (NCBI): domain Eukaryota; kingdom Viridiplantae; phylum Streptophyta; class Polypodiopsida; order Polypodiales; family Pteridaceae; genus Ceratopteris; species Ceratopteris richardii. The sequence continues at coordinate 15,455,029 of CM035414.1, read as the reverse complement.
CCATTGTTGCGTTTTGACCCATCTTCACATGAACGGTGTATGTCTATAGTAGACTTAGATGTTTGGTACTTTGATAGTGGGGCAATCAACATATTACTCCCCAGTGCAGATTCTTCACTTCACTTGAGCCTGCCCCTGTAGGGAATACTGTCACATGCACCAACAACTCCTCTTATCCTATTATTGGAGTTGGTAAGATCATTTTTATTGCTATTGATGGTAGTTCTTTTACACTGTCAAATGCTTTATCTGTACCTGTGATAAAAAAGAATCTATTATTAGTTTTAGCTTTAGCCAAGATTGGCTTGGTTGTGAAATTTGTTGATGATACATGTACATTTCGTGATCTGTCAAATGGTGATGTCATTATTGGTTCTGGCATTTTATGTCGTGCGTTGTATAAGCTCATAGACTATGAAAAATATGTGAATGATTCAACATGTGCATTACATGATCCTCAAGCTATCTTAGATGCAAAGCTTTCACATGCATGCTTTGGTCATCTGAATTTTGCGAGTTTGTTATGCCTGTAGAAATCTGAAATGGTGTCCTCTCTACCCAAACTTGAGGCCCCTGGTAACTATGTTTGTGAAGGCTATATTTTGGGCGAAATGTGCATTCCTCATTCCCAAAAGATGGTTCAATTTGAGCTACTAAAAAATTGCAACTTGTTCAGAGTGATGTCTATGGTCCTATGCAAACACCCTTTTTTGGAAACTATCTTTACTTCGTGACTTTCATTGATGATTTTTCCAAGCATGCATGGATATATTGATTGAAAGCAAAGTTCGACGTGTTTATGTGCTTCAAACAATTTCTAGTTTTGACTAAAAATTTGTCAGCATGTGTTGAGCCCATAAAAGTCAAGTTGGTCAAAGTCAATTGCAGTCAAAGTCAAAGGTCAAAGTCAACTAGTCAAAGTCAACAAGGTCAAGGTCAAAGTCAACAGGTGCAGAGTCAAACTGCTAAAGTGCAGGTGTCAAAGTGCACATGTGGTGCACAATTAATTGTCCACAAAGGGTAAATTGGAGAAAGTGGGTTGCAGGTGGCAGAGGTATTTTCTCTAATTTCCCTAAGGTTCAAAGTGCGTTTTAAAGTGTTTTGGAAGGTTCAGGTGAAACCCCCCTTATGTGCAAAAGTGAAGACTTAAAAGGAAATGGGAAGGCATGTGAAGCGGCAGCAGCGTATGCACAGGTGAAAGTATGGCCCCCCATTAAAATTTTGATTTTAGTCTAAAGTCACTACAAGACAAAACAGTGAGTCGTTGGCTGCCACTTGGGAAGACAATCTTGGGACATCAAAGTGAGCACCAAGATACCATTGCAGTTAGGAGCGTATGTGATTGACACACTCAAAATCAAGGCAAGGCCATTCTTGGACCAATCTTAGAGTAAGCTAGAGAGCATAGTCTAAGGAAGCAAGAGAGAGAAGTGCAAGAGTCACCAGTGTGCGACGCAGAGAAGTGGAAGTGAAGGAGTGCATGGAGAGTGACTAAGGGATTGTGCAGAGAGTGCTAAGCTAGTCCCCCCAAGTATCTCAAGGTCCCATTGCAGTGTGCGCGTGCCGACAGAAGGTATTCACTCCTACCCCTTTGTGGAAGCTTGGTGCAAGGTGTGCACAAGGATAAGCTTGAAGCAGGTGGAGGTCTGGTGCAGAGGAGGCCGGCGGCAAGAAGACTTTGGGATATTTGATATTTTGTAATTGGGCACTCTGTGGGATTGTGCACAGAGGTATTGGCTTGTCTTGTACTTCAAACATTGTAATTGTCTTACTGTAATCAATCGGCAGAAGCTTCCAGGTGTATTTTCTCTTCTTATTTCTTCCCTTTTCTCCTACAAACCCTCAAACTCCTTCTTTTCTAAGAATCCCTCAACAAAATTTGGCACGCACGGTGGGACTTCCAAGGAGATTTGAGCTTAGGAGAAACCAAGTGCCAAGCATAGAAGAGATCAAGTGTCGACATAACCACAATGCTACTTCATCAAACAAAAGGTAAATATTATTATCAAGTGTCTCATATTCAGTGGGCTATGAGCTGCTCATGACCGCAACCCGGTCCCAAGTATTGAGGGTCACCTGCAAGCAGACAAGAAGGAAGGTTGTTAGAAGGTCCCCCAGTCCACTATCTTCCACATCATCAGTCAAGAGCATGGCGGGTCAGGTAGACTTGGAAACTTTACTCTCTATATTAAATATAAAGTTTCCTTCTTTCAAAGGCCTAGCTCAGGAGGATCCGGATGAACACATTAGAAGGTTCTTGGCACTATGTAAGACTAGAGGCCTAATGGGTAGGGAGGATGCCGATTCTCTTCCCTGCCACATTAGAGGGATTAGCTGATAAGTGGTTCAGCCAGTTTGCTGAAAACCATTTTACCACTTGGGATGTGATGAAAGATGCTTTTAAAAATCAGTTCCAGCATGGTAACACTGCGGAGATTATCATAGAAGAGCTAGAAAATTTAAGATTAGGTCCAGGAGAAAAGTTCCCAGAGTTTGTGACTCGGGCCAAAGCACTAATGGCTAAATTGCCAGATCAACCACACAATTTTTTTGTTAAGAAATGGTTGGCTAAGCTCCTACCAGTGGCCACCCAATGCAAAATAAAGGAATTAGTGCTACCTACAGCCTCCATAGAGGAGTTCATCAGCACAGCCACACGCTTGGAACAGATAAGGTACCAGTATGGAGCAACTTCTTCCCAACCAACATATGGTACAGAAATGGAGGATCCAGTGATACAGCTAAGGAAAGAGCTGGAGGGCTTAAAAAGAAATAAGCCCTACAAAGAGGAGGAGAATGTTGTTGCTCAATTGAGAAGGGAGATTGAAGCACTAAAGCTCCAAAAGGAGGAGGAGGCCCAGGCAGAGGAATTGGCTCAGCTGCGACAGGAGTTGCAGGAGCTCAAAGGAGGTGGCATCAAGAGTGGACTTTGGTGTTCCATGTGCAGTAAGCAAGGTCACATAGTAAGTGAATGTCCTCTGTTAAGTGTGACTTGTCAATTATGCAGGAAAGTTGGCCATGAGGCCCATGAATGCCAATCAAGAGGAATGCCTGCAACGACATACTGGACACAAGGGGGACCCCCAACACCAGCAAATGTGATGGCTCTTGCACCAAATCAAGGTAACAACTATAATCCTAGACAGAGGAATAGCTTTGGAAATGGGCCTAGGAGGCCAATCATCTGTTTCAGATGTGGAGAATGCGGGCACTATCAAAGTAGGTGCACCCTACCAGAAAATGCCCCTCCTTGCAGGAACTGCCCTGATGCAAGAGACCATTATACAAATTGTTGTCCTAAGAATCAAGCCTCTTCATCCGAGCCTCATCTTCAAATGATTTCGGTGCACAAAGAAGAAGTGTGTGATCTGGTCAATGAGCCATCACCATCTACCAGGGTGGTGCAATTAGAAGAAATAGAATCTTTGACTGTGCAGACAAGAAGCAAGGGGAAGGCTCAAGCAGACATAGGACAAGGGTCAAAGATTAAGAAATGGAATCAAAACAGAGAACCATCTGAAGATAAAGCCACCACAGGTGCATATACAAGTCAACAAGGAGATCTCATATGCACCAGTGATGCCATTGGGCATGCCTTCAACAGGGCTCATGAGGAGTTTGATAAGTCAACTGGAGCCCATGCTCTCAATGAATCAGAGGCTTCAAAACTACTCAAGTCCATGAAAAAAGAGGTTAGTATTTTTTATTTAATAAAGCTAGATGGGAAATTCAGGTCAGAGTTATTACAGATAATTGATGAAGCTTCCACTACAAGTTTGGTGGCAAAGACTGCTATTTTACATAAAGGAAAAATTGTAGGGGAAGCACCCCTTACAGATTATAAAAGTCCTCGGCTGATAGTATCTATCCAAGGTCATGAATTTCAAGGAGTTATTGTGGATGGTGGTTCTGGCATTAACTTGATGCCTGAACATACAATGGAAAAGATTGGACTCCACCCTTCAAGGCTTGCAAATTTCACTGTTACTTTGGCAGATCAGAGCAAAGTAAGGCCCTTGGGAGTGATCCCAAAAGTTCCACTTGAAGTACAAGGTAATCTATTCATTTTGGATTTTGTGGTTTTAAGATTGCCCCAGGTTGAAGGAGGATTTCCCCTCTTAATTGGACGACCATGGCTGAGGCATGCAAGTGTCATTCATGATTGGGGCAAGTACACTATGTGGGTACAAAAGAAAGGGCAAGAGCTGACACAGATTCATTTAGAAGAGGGCCCAGATAATCAAGGAAACACTAGCATGATGCAAACAGTTGGCATATGCATGGAAACAAAATTGGAGGATCAACCCCAAATAGATTTCGAGGAAGAAGAGGATATTCTAAATTGGCTCCAAGCAGGCAACTCTTCCTCTTGTTTTGGAATTTTTCTTAATAACTCTTGCACGACTGAAGGTTATGATGAAGATAAGGAAAAAGTCCAGGTTGATGGATTGGGAGAGCCCATCACAGACCACAGAAGGGGCAGGAAGACACCCCTCAAATACAACTTGGAGGAGGATATGACAACCACAGATAAAGAGGTTACTAAAGCTAAAGGCAAGGTAAAAAATTCTAGTGAAGAATGTTCTTTCCCAATTCAAGAAATCCCTGCAGGATGGATGCAGGACAAGGAGGAACACATTGAAGTCCAAAATACACCTGCTTATGAAGCAATGCAAGAAAAGCTAGTAGAAGAAGACAAGGAAGAGGATGAGTAGGAAGATAATATGGTAGAGAGAAATCCTGTCCAAGAAATACAATTAGGCACTCAAGACAATAATAGGCCAATTTTGGTGGCCACTTGGTTGTGGAACCACCCAGGGCTCCTTGAAAAGGTAAAATCATTCTTGACCCATTATACAGATGTTTTTGCCTGGCATTATAAAGACTTAGAAGGAGTGCCTGCAACTTATGGAGAGCACAGAATCCCTCTGGTTGATGGAGTCAAACCCATAAGAGGGAAGAGTTATAGACTTAACCCAAAATATGATGAAGCTGTCTATGTGGAAATACAGAAGATGGAGGATGCAGGAATCATCATTCCTGTAGAACACTCAGAGTGGCTCTCACCTATGGTTATAGTACCAAAGAAGAATACTAATAAAATCAGAATTTGTGTTGACTTTAGAGCACTCAACAAGGTGACCATTCCAGATGGGTTCCCAATGCCTTTTGCAGAGCAGGTCATTGAAGAAGTGGCTGGGCATGCATTATATAGCTTTATGGATGGATTTAGTGGCTATAATCAAATATCAATACACCCAGAGAATCGTGAAAAGACTGCTTTTATCACACCTTGGGGAACATATGTGTATGTAAAAATGCCATTTGGGCTCAGAAATGCTCCAGCCACCTTTAACAAAACGGTCAATCTCATTTTTGGCCCCCTATTGCTGGAATCACTTAGAATCTTCATGGATGACTTCTCTTCGTTTTCAGGATCTCACAAAGAAACTCCTCTAGATTGTTTGGACCATCACTTGAGGCAGCTGCAGAATGTTTTCAAAAGATGCAGGGAGACTAAGCTAAAGCTCAATCCAAACAAATGTCATTTCCTTGTGACAGAAGGAACTCTCTTAGGACATGTGGTGTCGGCTAAAGGTATGGCCCCAGATCCTGACAAAATCATTTCTATATTAAAGTTGCCTAAACCTAAATCCCCTAAAGAGATTCAGAGTTTCTTGGGGCATACTAGATACCATAAAAGATTTATAAAAATCTATGCAGAGATAGCCAGACCACTGGCTAGACTTACAGGTAAGGATGTACCTTTTAAATGGGAAGAAGAGGAGGAAAAAGCATATCAAACATTACGGTCAAGGTTAGTGTCTGCTCCTATTTTGATCACACCTGAGAGGTCAAAAATCTTTCATATACATGTAGATGCCAGTGCCTATGCAGTGGGGGCAGTTTTGACCCAACCCAGTGAAGAATTCAAAGTGGACAGACCAATTCAATATGCCAGTAGAATCTTGACCAAAGCTGAAAGGAATTACAGTACTACAGAAAGGGAAGCCCTAGCAATGGTTTTTGTTGTCCAAAAATTCTGTCATTACTTACTGGGAGTAAAATTTATTATAATAAGAGATCACCAACCACTAAAATACTTACTCAACAAACCACAAGCCACTGGTAGAATATGGAGGTGGTTATTGTTGTTCCAAGAGTTTGATTTTTCTGTAGTCCATAGACCAGGTAAAGAAAATGTTATGGCGGATCACCTATCCAGAATCAATATGACAAATCAAACTAGTGGAATCAATGATGATTTTCCAGATGCTCATCTGTTTGCTGTACAAACTCAAGGTTGGTATTATGATATCAAAAATTTCATTAAAACTGGGTTGTATCCAGAAAAGGCTAGTGTTGTGCAAAAGAAGAGACTGCTAATCAAGAGTAGACCATATACCTTCATTGAAGATAAATTGTATAGACAGGGCAAGGATGACAGGCTTAGGAAGTGTTTGGAAGAAGAAGAAGTGAGGGAAGTCCTTCATTCTGCACATGAAGGTACAGGTGGTGGGCACCTTCCAGGGCATATTATGAGTCAGAGGATATTGGATGCTGGTCTATGGTGGCCTACACTATTTAAGGATGCAGATGAATGGGGAAAGGCATGTGACGTTTGCCAGAGGTGTGGACCTAAGCCAACAAAGCAGAGGCATAACCCCTTGATTGTTTCCACTTCCCGGCAACCATTTGAGAAGTGGGGGCTAGATTTTGTAGGGCCCATCTACCCTCCCGCAATTCCAAAAAGAGAAAAATATCTCTTGATAGCTACAGATTATGCGACAAAGTGGGCTGAAGCTATTGCCTCCCCCGATTGCACTGCCCAAACTGTTGCTGATTTCATTTATAGTAGAATCATTTGCAGGTTTGGATGCCCACTTGAAATTTGTACAGATCAAGGTACCCATTTTGTCAATAAGGTCCTGCAGGAAATTTTCAACAGGTATAGAATTCTACATAGGACCTCTTGTGCTTACTATCCAAGAGCCAATGGACAGGCTGAATCGACAAACAAGGTTTTAATCTCAATGTTAAGAAAGGAGTGTATGTTACAACCCACTTCCTGGGGCATTGCTTATCAAGGTACCCTATGGGCATACAGGTTAGCCTACAAAGAGGCCATAGGATATTCTCCATTCCAACTAGTTTATGGCATATTGCCCATTGAGCCCTTTGTATTTTTACAGGGATCACCTAAGCTAGCATTCATGCAGGGCAAGAAGGATTGTGATGTCTCTTAGAGGCTCGAAGCACTACATAAAGTGGAGGAGATTCGTCTACTAGCAACAAAACAATTGATAGAGACTCATATGAAGAGGAAGGAGGCACATGATCGACATCTGTGGAATAACAACATTGAAGCAGGCATGTTAGTTCTTCTCCATAGACCTCATATTCATACTCAATTGAGAGGAAAATGGCTTCCACACTGGGAAGGGCCTTATCGAGTGAAAACAATGCTAAATTGGGGTGTTGTGGAGTTAGAGACGCTGAAAGGAGAGGCCTTGCCACTGGTCAACATTTCAAGGCTCAAGGCCTACCATCAACACACTTGAAGAAGTATGGATCACCTGGAAATGCCAAATCTGTCCAGGTTGTACATAGCTTTCTCATCTCATTTTGCTTAGTTTTAGTAGTTTTCTTTAGAAATTTCATTCTTGTCCCTGGTGTTTTTAGCAAACCTAGAAGGCATTTCATTACCTCTGCAAACGAAAAACTTTTGGGTATTTTTGGAAATTTTTCTAGCATTTTTATAGCATTTTTATCCCTTTCTGATGTCATTTTCTTGCCAATTAGGAGGAATAAAAGGAGGCTCTCTGTGGTTTGATGGAAGAAATTGAACTTAGCCGTGTGGAAAATTTCATGAGAAATTTTTCAAAATTTTTTGGCAATTTTTTGGCAATTTTTTGGATTTTTCCTTCATTTTTTCTCTATTTTTGGGTTATATTTCACCAAAAAAAAAAAGCCCCCCAGGGCGTTTTTTTGTCCAAAAAAAAAAAAAACCCACCGACACCACCGACCACCCCCCCCCCCCCCGGCCCCCCGTTCTGACAACCCCCCCCCCCCCGCCCCCCGTTCTGACAGCCCCCCTCCCCACCCGCCCCCCCCGCCCCCCGTTCTAACAGCCCCCCCCCCCCCCCTCCCTCTATAAAAGCACACTCTTCCCTTCATGAACCTCACACACGGATCGACGTTTACAGGTATTTTATTTTTTATTTTTTATTTTTTTATTTATTTTTTATTTTTTATTTTCTTAATTTTTTTCATTTTCTAATTTCCTTTTTATTTGTTATCTATTTGTTATTCTTTTCTTTTATTATTCTTTTATATATACTTCTTTTTTTTATCTTGGTTTCTTTTTCCTCTGAAATTTTCTCTTCTTTATCCATTTGTAATTACTACTGTCGACCTCCGTTTTTGCCATTTTAGCAGTCGTTTTTAGGATAATTGAACATGCCGAACCCAAATTTTGGGTTATGCACTCTTGGTTTGGATGTTTTTCTTCTGATTTATATATGTTCGCTATAGAGTCCATTCTTAGAACCCTGATCTATGTGGTTGCAGTACTGTTGTGCCGCGTTCTCGATCTGTATCTATGGCGTCTTCCGCTCCCCAGCAGGATTCATCCATGGCTACCGAGGCATATTCAGAGCTCGCTCCTTCCGCCTTGGCCTTCGATCCTTTCCATCCCGAGGTAGGCCCCCTATTGCCTATGGCCCCCTCCCAGTCAGCACCTCTGGCCTCCACCCCGACCGTCCCTGTCGCCACCCTCCACCCCGCCCCTCGGGCCCCCCTACCCTCCATAGTCCACCCCGTCCCTCGCGCACCAGTACCACGCCCTACTGCCCCTTCCACCCCTACCCATTTACAGGGTAGTCAGCCTTTCGCGGTGTCCCTTCCGTGCCTCTCCATATCTGGTTCCTCGTTACATAGCCCTGGCCCTCTTCCCCCAGCTTCCAATCTTCCCGTTGCAGCGCCTCCCACAGCCGTGCCAATGCTCTCCGATGGTTCTAGTGGCCACCCTGCACGCAGTTCCGGTAGTCATTCCACATCTCCTGTTCCCCGTCCACCATCGTCATCCATCGTTGACCATCGCGACTCATCTTCGACCCTATCCATCCGCCTGCATTTAGCCTTGCCTCCCATCCCGCTCTTTGATCTCCTTCCCGAGGGTTGCCTCCGTCAGGCCGGTCTTTGGCGATTGGCCTCCCTCCTCTTATCCGAGGCGGAGGGGTCCGATATTCGCACAGCGCTGCTTGACTTCCCTCATTTCGCATCCGGTTCGTTGACCCCTGCGGTCATAGCTGCTGGCATAGGTTCTAGCATACACTCTTTTCATGCTCCGCAGTCCATTTACTCGGGGTTATCTCGGGAAGAGACCATAGCTTTCTGCATTTCAGTATATGGTGTTGATGCCATGCCCACCCACTACTAGCTCGCTGTCCTTCATTCGTTCATTTTCTTTTTCTTATTTCGTAGTCCCTCCTCAGACCTTCCGTTGCACGATATTCATATAGCTGACCCCCTCTTCTATTTTTTAAATGGCCGCCCATTTCCATATGGCACTCTCATGTTCCATTCATTCCTCCTGCGCTCTCGCCGATTCCATGATGCCCTCCACCGCGGCACCCGTTCGTTGTCCGTTTATTCCGCCCCAGTGTTGGCTTGGCTCTTTCATCTGCCTGGTACACAGCTCATAGCATCCAGCCGTAGTCTTGACCCCTCCCATCCTCCACCTTCTATTGACCATTCTTCCCATCCCCCTCCTCCACCGCCCGTTGTCGTGCCCACCGCCCCTGGCACTCTTCCGCAGGCATCTGTTTCCATCGCCGCCTCCACTCCCCCTCCAGCTCGCAGAGTCCGTACACGTTTGATGGATTCCTTTCCTACCCCTATCCCTGCCTCGCCCATTCATTTCCACCCCTCGGCAGCTACCTCCCAGCCTCCTCCCTCTCCCGCCATATCCATTGAGTCCGCTTCCACCTCCCATCGTCATCCCTCACCCCCTACTTCTCCCACTTACCCCCAGCCTACCCCGGCCCCACCCCCACCACCAACCGTTGCGCAGCCTTCCATCCCGCAGCCTTCCATCCCTACTAGCCTCGACGACGACCCACCATTTTTGGGCCTACTTCGTGATGCGAGCCTCGTCACGAGTGATGGCGCCGATGCCGCCCGTCTCTCCCTTGATTCCGTCTCAGCGACAGCTGCACTTCACCAGCATTATGCTTTGACGATCGATCGCATTCGTGCTGCTGCCGCGGCTCAGTGGAAGACGTCACGGGATGCGTTGCGGGCCATGCAGCAGGACCGGGACCGGTATCGTGATGAGGCTGATGCTCCGACTCCCGCTCTCATGGAGATCCGCCAGCATGCGTCATTAGGCATTTGTGATAGTCCTACGTGTCGGCTGGTCCGCCGAGAGCGCGATCACCTCCGCAGGTACAGGAGCAGGATTGCTGCATGGACTGAGGAGGCAGCCATCATTCCTCCTGCCTCACCCGACTTAACTCTACCTCGGGACGATGTTCCTCCTGGGGAGAGGCCTCCTTCCCCGCCGATGCCATAGTCATGCGTTCCGTGTCTATCCACTAGGTTCTAGGTATTCAGACATACTTGAGTTTCCAGAGTTTCATTGCCTTTACCCTAGCCTCATTTTGTTGTTGAGGCTCGGTGTAGGATGCATCTACTTATCCCTTTTGGTTATTTCGCCATTCATTAGCTCATCATTTCTTTCTACTAGACAAATCTTTGCCAGTCCTTGGCACTTCATGTACTTACCATGGACAGTTGTCTCCTTGTTCCTTTCTGCTTTTATATGAGATTCTGTTCAGTGTTCATTGTGTGTTCATTGTGCACTCTCTCGTTGATTATTGGTTGTTTTATTACTATGACTGTGTACAAGTTGGTCTCTCTCTGGTTGGGTTTTTCTTTCATTGCCACCCTCCATATAATTCCGTCTCCCTCTTGGCTCTTTTCCCCCTCTTCCCCTCCCCGCCCCCACACCCCATCATTTCCACCCTTCCCCTCTTCCCCACCCTGCCCCCCCTCCACAACCTTTCCCCGCCCACAATTGCTGAGTACTCTCTAATGCTTTCTCCGATGCTCTTGATGGTCTTGGTTGCTGCTCAGATGTCCTATTAAAGTTTTTGCAGTTCTCTTGTCATGGTGTCCTATATGCTCTGAGTTTGGTTGTACCTCTCCGGGACGGAGAGCACATTAGGTGGTGGGCAACTGTTGAGCCCATAAAAGTCAAGTTGGTCAAAGTCAATTGCAGTCAAAGTCAAAGGTCAAAGTCAACTGGTCAAAGTCAACAAGGTCAAGGTCAAAGTCAACAGGTGCAGAGTCAAACTGCTAAAGTGCAGGTGTCAAAGTGCACAGGTGGTGCACAATTAATTGTCCACAAAGGGTAAATTGAAGAAAGTGGGTTGCAGGTGGCAGAGGTATTTTCTCTAATTTCCCTAAGGTTCAAGGTGCGTTTTAAAGTGTTTTGGAAGGTTCAGGTGAAACCCCCCTTATGTGCAAAAGTGAAGACTTAAAAGGAAATGGGAAGGCATGTGAAGCGGCAGCAGGGTACGCACAGGTGAAAGTATGGCCCCCCATTAAATTTTGATTTTAGTCTAAAGTCACTACAGGACAAAACAGTGAGTCATTGGTTGCCACTTGGGAAGACAATCTTGGGACATCAAAGTGAGCACCAAGATACCATTGCAGTTAGGAGCGTACATGATTGACACACTCAAAATCAAGGCAAGGCCATTCTTGGACCAATCTTAGAGTAAGCTAGAGAGCATAGTCTAAGGAAGCAAGAGAGAGAAGTACAAGAGTCACCAGTGTGCGACGCAGAGAAGTGGAAGTGAAGGAGTGCATGGAGAGTGACTAAGGGATTGTGCAGAGAGTGCTAAGCTAGTCCCCCCAAGTATCTCAAGGTCCCATTGCAGTGTGCGCATGCCGACAGAAGGTATTCACTCCTCCCCCTTTGTGGAAGCTTGGTGCAAGGTGTGCACAAGGATAAGCTTGAAGCAGGTGGAGGTCTGGTGCAGAGGAGGCCGGCGGCAAGAAGACTTTGGGATATTTGGTATTTTGTATTTGGGCACTCTGTGGGATTGTGCACATAGGTATTGGCTTGTCTTGTACTTCAAACATTGTAATTGTCTTACTGTAATCAATCGGCAGAAGCTTCCAGGTGTATTTTCTCTTCTTATTTCTTCCCTTTTCTCCTACAAACCCTCAAACTCCTTCTTGTCTAAGAATCCCCCAACAACATGTAAAATGGTTGTCCTCCATTCTGATCGAGGGGGGAATATATATCTTCTGATTTAATGCATTTCTGGCTGAACGTGGGATAAAACACCAGTGTACAGTGCCATATACACCTCAACACAATGGATTTGTTGAGAGGAAGAATAAGTCATTCATGGAGATGGTGAGGTGTATGATCAAGAGTCAGGCTTTACCACATAGTTACTAGCTTGATGTTGTTATGTGTGCAACATATGTACTTAATAGGTGTCCCACTAAAGCATTGCAGTCTATCACTCCATATGAGGCTTGGCATGGTCGTAAACCATCTATTGCTCACCTGCATGTTTTGGGTTTTTTAGCATGTGCATTTGTGCCTAATCAATAACATAGGAAATAGGATGATAAAGTAGTGAAATGTATTTTTGTTGGGTAGAGTTCTAAAAGCAAAGGCTATCGTCTGTATCATCCACAAACTAAGAACATTTTCGTTAGCCATGATGTTTTTGTGGAAGATGTTATTCAACCATTATTTTCATGTACTAAGGAGACATCAGTTAGCTCCAAAGACATGTATGACACTTTACTGCCTCTTTTTATAAGTGGATAGTCTAGTGCTGATCCTAATGAGGAAACTTCTCAACCTTTATAGGTTTCATGTGATGATACAGATCATTCCATTTCTAATGCAAATTTACATGATGCACTGTTGATGAGAGAGTTGATATTCAGGAGGCAAAAACTATGCCGAAATTGTTGGTGTAGACTTTGCGTGACAACAAATTAGATGCCTCATAGTGCCTCTTTCGTAATTGATTGCTATGCTATGGATGCCTCTAGTCTCTTTGATGAGAATGAGCCTGTTTTGTTTGATGAAGCACAAATTCAAAAAATTGGATGGCTATTATGCAATCAGAATATGATGATATCATGAAAAATGGTACTTAGACTTTATGTGACTTGCCTCTTGGTAAGAAGGCCATTGGCACTAAGTGGGTACACAAGTTGAAGCATAAGCTTGATGGAACAGTTGACATGTATAAGGCTAGACTTGTTGCAAAGGGTTATGCAAAGGAAAGAGGCATTGGTTTTTAGGAGATCTTTGCACCTACATGCCAAATGACTACTTTTCGTAGCATCTATGCACTTTAAGCTCATCATGGTTGGAATGTACATCAGTTGGAAATTAAAACTGCATTTCTGAATGGTGACGTACATGAAGAAGAATATGTTTTTAAGCCTTGTGGTTCTATGCAAAAAGGGCATGAAAACCAAGTGTGTAGGTTGAAAAAGGCATTATATGGTTTGAAGCAAGCACCACATGCTTGGTATGAAAAGATACATGCCTACCTGATTGCACATAGTTTTTAGAATAGTCCAATTCAGAGCACCTTATATGTTAAGCATGCAAATGATGTGCTTCTGATCATTATTGTGTATGTCGATGACATCCTGCTCACTAGTCCTCATGAGAAGCATATTGCTGATTTTAAGGTTGATCTGCATGCCTCATTTGAGATGTTAGATTTGGGGCATTTGCATCATTATTTGGGCATTCAGTTTATGCAAGTTGATGGTGGAATAGCTTTGTGTCAAACAAAGTATATTGACACATTACTATAGCAATTTGACCTTGAAGATTACAAACCTATTACCATTCCTATGGAGATAGGTTTATGCTTGAGTCTTCATGATGTTGGAGATGCATTTGATGTTGTTCCCTATCAGCAACTTGTTGGATGCTTGATTTACTTATGCATTGCTCAGTCAGATATTTAGTTTGCTATATCACAGATCAGCAGATTTATGCATTGCCCAGGTGTCAAGCATTGGTAGGCGATTAAGCACATCTTTTGCTACTTGAGTAGTACCCAATTACTTGGATTGTTTTATCCCAAGGCGGACCAGTACTACCATATTTACATGCTTTTTCTGACTCTGATTATGTTGATTGCTATGACACTCATGTGTCCACCAGTGGCTTTTGCTTCATGCTTGGTAGCTCATGTATATCTTGGTTGAGCAAGAAGAAGCCTATTGTGTCCACTTCCAGTTGTGAGGCTGAGCATAGGGTATCTTTCACAGTGACTATTGAGTGTGTGTGGCTCAGATGCCTTATGGTTGATTTGGGTATTGGTGAGTCTTTTGCCACCACCATATTCATTGACAGTTAGAGGGCATTGGTAGTTGCAAGGAACTCTTTGTTTCATGCTCATAGTAAGCACATTGTCAGGGAGAGGTTCTTTGCTAGAGAGATTAGTTTAGCATATGTGCCCACATAGGAGAACATTGCAGACCTTTTCACAAAGGCTTTGCCTAGGGAGAAGTTTGAAGCTTTCCGCAAAGCATTGGGCTTACTTCCTTTTATGGATTGATTCTTTTATGGATTGATTCCAGATAGCTTGGTACTTCTTTATACATGAGTGCTAGCTCCTTGTTCGTGGCATCACTTTCGGGGGGGATTTGTTGATATATTTAGGTAGTGATGTGTGTGAACACTCTAGGACCATTGGGGCACTTTTTTTCCCTCTTTAGGAGGTTTTTTTTGCTTGGCTTGTATATACGCCTATTACCCTAATGGGTTATTTATCTTGTACATTCTAGTGGTAATACATTCAGTATTGTGTGTTGTGCTTCAAGATTCTTCTTCTTCCTTGTGTTGTTTGTATGCTTTCGCACACCTCGAACTCCAACACATGCAAGATAGATAGGATGAATGCACTTGATACGTGGGGATCTCCAAAGGTTTGACAATATCCACCATGAGATGTGTATTGCCAAGAATTAGGTCCTACAAGAATGAACTATAAAACATGAAGCATGAAATTATAATCACATTGTAGTACATCTTTACGTTGTAGTCCTCTATGGAATGTACAAAGTCTTGATGTGTGTTGGTAGGACCATGAAAGACCCCTATGAACTGAGAAGATGGATCAAAAAAGGATCCAAGTGAGTGATGTATCCAAGTAGATGCAGGAGTATCCTGTGGAGAATGGAAAGATGTTGGACTCCATGAATGGAACACTATATGCTCGGAATTCTGCTATAGATGAGGTAAGTGGACTCTCAAAGATATGAATGAAAAATGACGAGTCACTAATTCTAGAGTAAAGTCCAACTGAAGCTGAGGGAAATTCCAAGCCTTTGATGGTACCATGGGAGGTGTAGCCATTTGAGGTGTAAACTAATACTGTATCTTTGAGTCCTCATGCTCCAAAATTGTACCATGATCAGGAAAGTCATGTACAAAGAGAGCATGCTCCACATAGTGTGACTATTCGATAGCGGAATGGTCCCCCTCCGAAGAGGAAATGGGTAGATCTAGATCCTGGGAAGAATCCAAAAGGGATGAACACTTAGAGTATTCATCAAAAGTGCAGTCTATGGAAATTATAAATGAGTGACTCTTAGGGTAATAAAGTTTGTATGCCTTCTAATGGTCACTATAACCGATGAAAATGTAATGCTTAGGCTGATCATCATCATGGCCTTGCACATAGGCATCACTTGTTGGAGTTTGAGGTCTATAGAAGCACACAAACAACACAAGGAAGAAGAATAAGCTTGCAGTACAACACACAATGCTAAATGTATTACCAAGAGAATGTAGAAAGATAAGTGACTCGTTAGGGTTATAGGTGTATATACAAGTCGGGATACTTTTTTTCCCTCTTTAGGAGGTTTTTGCTCCCGGCTTGTATACATGCCTATAACCTTAATGGGTCACTTATCTTGTACATTCTCTTGGTAATAGATTTAGTATTGTGTGTTGTGCTCCAAGCCTCTTCTTCTTCCATGTGTTGTTTGCATGCTTCCATAGACCTCAAACTCCAACAACTGGTATCAAAGTAGGTCATCGCTTCATCTAGCGCATCGTCAACACCCCTCTGGTGAGGATACTCAAGACTATTATAATGCTTGTGTAGGAAATTTCATCTTTTAGTGAAAAACATATATACATGTTTCACTTTGCCAATATAAGCGCATCTAAGGTTGCTATAAGTTTAGCAAAACTTCATAGGGTAATTCTATTCAACTTTTTGAGATATAGTGATTTTTAGGCATAAGAGTATTTTAGTCAGTGGCCATGGTTGAAAGTAGTGATGTATTCCATACATTGGTTGTTGAGGATAAGTCAAATGGTACCAATTACCCATTATGGGCATAAATGATGTATCATGTATTCGTTGCAAAGGGACTTTGGAATATTGTACAAGGTGTTGAAAAAATGTCCTACTACAATTGCAAATATATTTACTAAAGATGATGTGAATGGTGTTGAAGATGATCTTCTTCATGTTCCTGCTTGTTTTGCAGTTCCTGCTGCACCTACTGTACAACAACTTTTTTGGGATGGCAGAGATGCTTAGGCACATGCATTGATAGCCTTGTCTGTCAAACGTGCCATTATTCCTCACATTCACTACTGCAAAACATCAAAGGATGCTTGGGATACACTTACCACATTATGTGAGGCAAGGAATGAGGCTTGTGTTGCTTACCTCCGAAAACAATTGGAGAGTGAGCACATGAATGAAGGAGATTCCATGGATAGTTTTTTTACAAAGATCAAAGGAAATGATCATGTCATTTAGAGTTGTTCAAAACTAGCTACAAAAGAGGCTAGAATGGTTGTTGTAGAGGCCTCTACACTGAAATCAGAGTTTGCAAATCTTGTGCAGAATGAAGAATGGGCATTTACTACTGTTTTCCATTATGGCCCATCTTCTTGTGAACACTGTATGTCTGCAGTAGATTGAGATGTTTGGTACTTTGATAGTGGGGCAAGCAAACATATTACCTTGTAGCACAGTTTCTTCACTTCACTTGAGCCTTCCCCTACATGGAATATTGTCACATGCACGAATAACTCCTCTTATCCTATTATGGGAGTTGGTAAGATAATTTTTTACTACTACTGATGGTACTTCTCTTACATTGTCGGATGCTTTATTTGTGTTAAGGATCAAGAAAAATCTCTTTTGAGTTTTAGCATTAGCCAAGATCAATTTGTTTGTGAAATTTTTTTATGATAGATGTACAGTTCATGATCCGTCAAATAGTGATATCATTATTGCTTTTGGCATTTTATGTTGTGGGTTGTATAAGCTCATAGATTATGCAAAATCAATGAATGATTCAACATGTACAGTACATGATTCTCAGGCTATGTCAAATGCAAAGCTTTGTCATGCACGCTTTGGTCATCTGAATTTTGCTAGTTTTCTATGCCTACAAAAATATGAAATGGTGTCCTCTCTGCCCAAACTTGAAGCACCAATTAAACATGTATATGAAGGCTGTGCTTTTGGGCAAAATGCAACATTCCTCTTTCCCAAAAGATGGTTTAGTACGAGCTACTCAGAAATTGTAGTTTGTTTACAGTGATGTTTGTGGTCCTATGCAAACACCTTCTTTTGGAAACTACCTTTACTTCATGACTTTCATTGATTATTTTTCCACGCATGCATGGGTATATCCATTGAACGCAAAGTCCAAAGTGTCTATGCGCTTCAAATAGTTTCTCGTTTTGGTTGAAAATATGTCAACATGTAAAATGGGCACCCTCCATTCTAATCAAGGGGGGGATATATGTCTTCTAATGTTAATGCATTTCTGGCTGAATGTGGCATAAAACATGAGTGTATAGTGTCATATACACCTCAACAGAATGGAGTTGCAGAAAGGAAGAACTAGTCATTCATGGCGAGGTGTATGGTCAAGAGTCAGGCTTTACCACATCGCTTTTGACTTGAGGTTGTTATGTGTGCAACATATGTTCTTAATAGGTGTCCCACTAAAGCATTGCAGTCTACCACTCCATATGAGGCTTGGCATGGTCGCAAGCCATCTGTTGCTCACTTGCATGTCTTTGGTTGTCTAGCATATGCATCAGTGCATAAACAACAACGCAGGAAATTGGATGATAAAGCAATGAAATGTATTTTTGTTGGGTACATTTCTGAAAGCAAAGGCTATTGTCTGTATCATCCACATACTAAATGCATTTTGGTTATCCATGATGTTGGTTTTGTGGAAAATGCAATTCATCCATTACTTTCATGCACTAAGGAGACATAAGTTAGCTCCAAAGATGTGTATGACACTTTGCTGCCTCTTTTTATAGGTGGACAACCTAGTTCTAGTCCAAATGAGGAAATTTGTCAGCCTCTGTAGGCTCCACATGATGATGTAGATCATTCCATTTCTAATGTAGATTTACATGATGCACTTGTTAATGAGAGATCTAATATAGAGGTGGCAAAAACTATGCCTAAATGGCTGGTGCAGACTTTGCAAAATAGCAAATTAGATGCAACTCTAGCATATCGTACTCGTTCAGGCTCTCAGAGTGCTTCTTTTGCATCATATTGCTATGCTATGGATGCCTCCAGTAGATGGCATTTCCAATGTAGATGGCATTTCCAATGTAGATGACATTTCCAATGTAGATGGCATTTCCCTTAGATAATCATGAATGTTTAGTGCATGGTAGATTAGAATGGTCAATGTTGTACTACCATTCAAAAACTTTTTGATGCCCCATTTTTTCTTGGCTTAAAAAAGCCTTTCCTATACATATAGTGTTAGGTTAATTTGGTTGCCAATCTATTTCACGGCATGTGATAATAGCTCGACCACTAGTGCTATATACATGTGCATGTTAGCGAAACAGAAATGTTGATGTATTAGTCGCACTTCTTCCTCTATGTCTGTCCGATCAATATCTAGAAAAGTTCTCTTTTTTCTTTCATGAATCTCATCCTTAAGATCATTAACACCATCTTTAATCCATCCAAATGCTTCTTTAATGAGTTCATGGGTGAAGCGGATGGTTTGCTAGTTTCCTTGTAAATCCATGACTCTAGCCTATGGTACTGAAGGTTTGACGATTATATGATGCAAGGTATTCATGACTTGAGTGCATCCTTCAAAGTCTTACTTATAGATGGGAAACTTCAAATAAGCTTTGATGTCAAGTTTGGTCCATGTGTCCATTACTTGAAGCAATTCATGAAGGACTTTGAAGTCTTGACTCATGACAGGGAATTGATGGTCATAATCCATGATTCCTATGGTGATTAAGAAGAGGTGTTCTCAAGTTGCTTGGTTATCCTAAAACCAATGACCTCTTTCTTTGACTGCACACTCCAAGGTGAATTTTTTTTCCTCCATTTCTTGGGTTGCTTAAAAATCCTCAAAAGCCATCTATACTTGAATTGCAATACGTGATTAATATGAGAAATTAGGAAAACTTCTTTTTTTCCATTGTGCACAAGCATTCATTGTTTGCCTTTTAAACGTGTCCCCCCTCACATAGGTGAGTGAATCATGATACCTAAAGAAATATATATTTTATATTTTTCTATTTGCTAAAAAGAAGCATGAAATGGTTAGTCATAGCCAAAGCAATTGTTAGTGCTAGTTCTGATGGAGAGTGTTAATCTCCAAAAGAACAAGCTAATCTTGAAGTTAGAGCACCTCTATAACAAGAGTAACTCAAAACCTTCACCAATTTGGAGGATCAATGATCAATTCTCAAAATCTTGAACAAACTGTGAAGAAGATGACTACACAGAAAGTCTGTTGCACATAACTCATTCATTGACTTATCAAATGTGTAAAGTTTTTTATAAAACTTTGCATAAGGTGTCGCTATAGGTGCCGCACCTTCTCCAATTTAAATCATTCCAAAAGATTAAGTATATCTTGAGAAATGAATCAAACAGTTCACCTATGTCTGAAATTGTTCTCTAGTACAATCGATTCTGATACCTGCAACTTCTAGCACATAGTTCTCCCAAACTAAAACCTGTTTAAGCAAATGCTTTTAGAAATAGATGGCTTACCTTCCAACTTAGATTTTGACTCCTCATTTGTGCAAAACTTTACACTGTGCACTGAGAATTGGTCACTTCTTTGACCATCGAGATTGCACCTATTTCAGAAGACACTCAATAGTTCTTCACATACAAATGTTCCTACACATAATTCTCTCATCTTGTTTACAATTAGGCTCTCAAACTTTAACCATAGACTCATTAACTATGGAATTAGACATCTACAAAAAGATTCTTGAAATGATCAAGCACAGAAGGAGAAGACAGCAAAATATCGGGCGCAACTTTTCATCATTTCTGGAAAACTTTACATCTGAGTGATGAGAGAGATCCTACTCACTTCTAAAGTGTCTAATGACTCATTAAACATCTAATTTCTCTATTCACATGCTCTCCCATACTTGCCCCGACTTTTTACTTATATATATAGCCATGTATGTACAAACTTATGACCATACAAAAGATATATATGAGCTGTCTCTAAATTAATGTACATATGTATACACATCTTCATCTTCTGGATATGCACTTCCTTCATGCTTCATAACTTGATCTTTTCTTCAATCCTTGACTTCAAAATCTTCATCAAAACTTCAATTTTTGATTGCCTTGCACCAACATCTCCCCCTCAATCATCAATTGAGGTTTTCACTAACTTCTTTATACTTGCCATGTCTTTGAATCTCTGTAGCTTTGGTCCATCCAAGCTTTTGGTTAGCATATCAACTATCTGATCTTTTGTTGAAGTATGTATAACTTCAATCTCTTTATTCATCACCTTCTCTCTTAGAAAATGATATTGAATCTCAATGTGTTTAGTCCTGGCATGAAACACAGGATTAGCAACTAAATACAATGAACTCATGTTATCTCCATGAATAGTAGGTATACTCTGAATGATGTCAAAACTCTTCATAAGAGTCTTAAGCCATATCACTTCCTTTGCAGCTTCCACCATACCTTTGTACTCAGCCTCTATGGATGATAAAGCAACTGTGTGTTGCTTCTTAGAACACCAAGAAATTAACTTATCTCCCACATAACACAAGTATCCATATGTTGATCTCCTATCATCAGAATTACCTGCCCAATCTGTATCACTATATATCTTGATGTTTGTATCTGATGTAAAACCATAATACAAACCTTCTTTGAGTGTACCCTTAATGTACCTCAACACTCTTTGTCCTGCAATCCAATGTTCTTTCCTAGGACAATGCATGAATTGAGATAATACTCCTACTGCATATGACAAGTCAGGCCTAATTAGTGTAGCATAGATCAGACTACCAACCAAACTTTGATATAACTTCATGTCATTGAACTCTTCTCCTCCATATCTGCTCAATTTGTGATTCACCTCCATTGGAGTAGGTGCTACCCTGCAATCATCCATTTTAAACTTGACCAACAAGATTTATCAAATACCTTTCTTGAGTTACATACACTCCATGTTGAGTGTATGAGATCTCCATGCCCAAGAAATATGACAAGTCTCCCAAGTCACTAATCTTAAACTCTTTTTCCATTTGCTTCTTTAGGCTTTGAATAGCTTTCTCATCTGTACCTGTAAGAATTATATCATCAACATATATGCACATGTAAATGAACCCATCATCACTTGCTTTAACAAGCAAGCTACTATCTGCTTTATATACTTGGAAACCAAGTTCTTTCAAGAACTTCACAAGTCTATAATTCCATGCCCTTGGGGCCTGCTTCAAACCATACAAAACTCTCTTGAGCTTACATACATGATCTGGATATCTTTAATTTCTGAATCTTTGTGGTTGCTCCATGAAAACATCATCTCAAATGTAACCATTTAGAAAAGCATTCTTCACATCTAATTGACATAATTTCCAACCTTTACATGCAGCAATGGCTATGAGTGTCCTGATGGTTGTCATCTTTGCCACAGGACTATAGGTCTCATCATAATCTATACCATATGTCTGAGCAAACCCTTTCACAACAAGTCTAGCTTTATATCTAGATACACTTCCATCTGCAAACCTCTTTGTCTTGTAGACCCATTTGCATCCAATGATCTTCTAACTATTTGGTTTAAGAACTAAATCCCATGTCTGATTCTCCATCAATGCATCATACTCTTCCTGCATAGCTTTCTCCCAATTTTCCTTACCTTTTGCCTCTTCATATGTAGAAGGGTCTTCATCTACCTTTATAATATAAGCATAATCTTTGGTAGCCAAAAAAGAAGTGTCATAGCTATACCTTGTAGGTTGCCATTTGTGTCTTGATGACCTTCTAAGTTCTCCACTCCTTGAGGTTTCTGGTTCATCACATTCTGGATCAAACCTTGGCACTTCTTCAACTTCAACCTGTACTTCATTGTTCTCCTCTTCATCAAATATCTGAACCTTTGATTTACCTTTCTTTTGATTCACAACTTCTTCATCACTTGCATAGATATTGATTGTACCTGCATACCAAGTACCTTGCTCATCAAATGTAACATCCTTTGACACAAGAAATTGTTTTGTGGATGGACTCCACAATCTATATCCCATCTGCTTATCATCATATCCAATGAACACATACTTTTCAGCTTTAGGTGCCAATTTGTGTCTTAATTGAGATGGCACATATGCATATGCCAAACATCCAAATACTTTGCAATGATCTAGAGTAGGTCTCTTACCCCACCATGCCTCATATGGTGTCATACCCTGCAAAGCTTTACATGTTAATCTATTGACCAAATATATGGCTGTATTTACAGCCTCAGCCCACAAATAATTTGGGCAATTTTTCTCCTTCATCATGGATCTTGCAAACTCAACAAGAGTTCTATTCCTCCTTTTTGCTACACCATTTTGTTGAGGAGAGTACCTACAAGTAATTTCCCTTTTTATACCTGCATTCCACAAGTAATCATTGAACTCATTAGAGAAATACTCTCCCCCTCCATCTGACCTTAGCCTCTTCAACTTTTGACCTGTAACTCTCTCTGCATACACATGATAATGTTTGAATGTATTGAATACCTCTGACGTATCTTTGATCACATAGATAGTGATCCACCTGGTAGCATCATCAACATAAATCACATAGTACCTTGAACCATTGATACTAAAATCCTTTTATGGTCCCCACACATCTGTGTGTACCAATTCAAGCTTTTCTGAATACATAAAACCATGCTTGGAATAAGATTGCTTATGAGCCTTACCTAATTGACATGCCTCACATCTGTATGTCATATGTTGACCTGCAATATTAGGCAATCCAAGCACTAAACCATTGTTAACCATATCTTTAATACCTCTTTCATTGAAATGTCCAAGCCTTTTGTGCCAAAGATCTAACTCAGAGATCTTAAGTCCTCCATAGGTGAACAAGGCATGACCAATGTTACCTTGAATCTTCAATGTGAACAATCTTCCTTCTTTCTTTCCTGAAACAATTTGTTTATACCCATTGCTAGGGTCTTCCACAAAAACTCCTTCATTAGTGAACCTAACTTCATAACCTTTTTCAACAATTTGTCCTACACTTATCAGATTCTTAGGAATTGTAGGAACATACAAAACCTTACTCAAGAGAGTACTACCATCCTTGGCCTTCACTGATCCAATTGACTTCACATTGTGCTTTGTATTGTCACCTATTTGAACTACATGATTAGTTACCTTATTCTCCAAATCAGTCATCAAAGCTATGTTGCCACTCAGGTGATTGCTACATCCTGAGTCAATGTAGAAGACTCTTTGATCTTCACTTTTCCTTTCACAAGTTGCATTCATTATCAATGTTGAATCCTCCTTCTGATCTGAAGCATAATTGTAATAAGTATTGTTGTATTGTTGGCTTTGGAATCCTCTACCTACATTTCTTCCAAAATAACCTCTACTACATCTACTTCTGAAATTACCTCTTTGATTTCTGCCACCTCTTCCTCTTGAATTAAAGTTCTGATTATATCCACCATTATTCTGAGTGTTATGCCAACAATCATTCGCTAAATGATTTGTCTTACCACAAATCCAGCAAGCTTTGACTCCATCTTTATTACTTCTGCCTCTTCCTCTACCTTGGCCACCTCCTCTTCCTCCTAGGAAGTTAGCCTGGCTAGTTGTTCCTTCATCATCATTTGCTTGTTGCTTCCATTTGATATTCTTCTTCTTATCCTTTGAATACATTGCTTGACCTGCACTTTTATCACTTTCACCTTTGACATCCTGCTCAAAGGTTAGCATGTGTCCTAGCAACTAATTTAAATCAGGGGTAAAATGATCTAGTGATAATTCAGTAGACAAAATGAATGGCTTCCATTTGTCATCACCTCTCAAACCTGTGAGGATTTGTCTTACCAATTTATCCTCCTCAATATCTTCATCAACTGCTCCTAATGGATCTGCAATGTTCTTCATCCTTATTACATAATCTGAGATGGATTGAGAGGCCTTCTTCTTGAATGTGGTAAACTCTGCCCACAAGGATGCCTTCCTTGACTTTGTGGTGTTTTGGAAATGCTCCTCCAAAGTATTCCATGTATCACTTGCACTTTCAAGACCTCTAATGTGAGATAACAGGTAATCATTGACTCCCATATATATAATGCTCCTAGCTTGAGCATCTCTCTTCATCCAAGTCTTCAAATCTGATAATTCATCCCTAGTTGGAACACTAGGATCTCTGAACTGAGGCTTTTCTTCTTCACCTGTGATATAACCTATCAAGTCTTTGCTCATAAGATGAGCTTCCATCCTCATTGACCATGCTGGATAGTTCTCTCTATCCAACTTCTCTATTTGAAGAGAATCTCCCATCCTTTCTTCACCTGTGTATTGAATTCTTCAAACTTTATGAGTAATAGATGTACCTTGTTCCTTTTGACCTTCTTGATAACTTCTGGTCTCCTTCTCAAGCTTTGCTTTCAAGCTTTCACCTTTTGAATCTTCAAGTGTTAAATTCTTTACAGCTGAAGCAGTCGGGATCCTCCTATCTTCAATTTTGATGCTTCTTGCTCTGATACCACTGATGGAGAGTGTTAATCTCCAAAAGAACAAGCTACTCTTGAAGTTAGAGCACCTCTATAACAAGAGTAACTCAAAACCTTCACCAATTTGGAGGATCAATGATCAATTTTCAGAATCTTGAAAAAACTGTGAAGAAGATGACTACACAGAAAGTCTGTTGCGCATAACTCATTCATTGACTTATCAAATGTGTAAAGTTTTTTATAAAAATTTGCACAAGGTGTTGCCTACAGTTTGTGCACCTTCTCCAATTTAAATCGTTCCAAAAGATTAAGTATATATTGAGGAATGAATCAAACAGTTCACCTATGTCTGAAACTGTTCTCTAGTACAATCGATTCTGACACCTGCAACTTCTAGCACATAGTTCTCCCAAACTAAAACCCCTTTAAGCAAATGCTTTTAGCCATAGATGGCTTACCTTTCAACTTAGATTTTGACTCCTCATTTGTGCAAAACTTTACACTGTGCACCGAGAACTGGTCACTTCTTTGACCATCGAGATTGCGCCTGTTTCAGAAGACACTCAACAGTTCTTCACATACAAATGTTCCTACACATAATTTTCTCAGCTTGTTTACAATTAGGCTCTCAAACTTTAACCATAGAATCATAATTCCATCTACAAAAAGATTCTTGAAATGATCATGCACAGAAGGAGAACACAACAAAATATCGGGTGCAACTTTTCATCATTTCTAAAAAACTTTACATCTGAGTGATGAGAGAGATCCTACTCACTTCTAAAATGTCTAATGACTCATACAACATCTAATTTCTCTATTCACATGCTCTCCCATACTTGCCCCAACTTTTTACTTATATATATATCCATGTATGTACAAACTCATGACCATACAAAAGATATATATGAGTTGTCTCTAAAATAATGTACATATGTATACACATCTTCATCTTCTGGATATGCACTTCCTTCATGCTTCATAACTTGATCTTTTCTTCAATCCTTGACTTCAAAATCTTCATCAAAACATCAATTGTTGATTGCCTTGCACCAACAAGTTAGTAAAAGTCCTACGTTACTATAGCAAAAGTGAAGTTATATTTCCATTGAAGGAAATGAGCACCACTAAATAGTTCAAAGAAGTTGTGTGCCAAATGTGAGGCCTTGTAGTGTGGCTCATTATGAGTGCAATTTTGATGTTGCATCTCCTGAATTTGTTTTGCTAGTATACTCTTTGGTCTCCATATTTGATGTGTTTTTGTTATTTGATGTCGAGCCTTCATTAGGGTTGTTTGAGTGAGTTCTAGTGTTACTTCATTTGTCTTGATCTGCCATATGTATTTGCTGTACTTCTGGAGTTTAGTTTCTTTGGTCTTTGTTCTTTGCTATTTGCTATTTGCTTGTGAAGCTTTAATAGACTTTGCTTGAATGTTGATCATTTGGACCAATACTTCAATTTCCTCTTTGGCTTTCTTCAATGTCTTCTTTGGGACCCATACCTATTTTCATTGTCTTTGAGCTTCCATGAGTCATTTGGATAGCCATATTTGAAGTACCCTTGTGTTGGCTTGTTGTACTCTTCCTTCTTTGGAATGCCTTCTTCTTCTAGGGTTTGTCGGTTGTGCTTGATACTCCTCGTATTGGTGCTCTTCAAGTTGATCTTTGCAAATCCATATTCTTTTGACTCTCTTGCATGGCAGTTGTTGAGTTCCTTTTGACCTTATGCATATAGATAACTCTCCATTTTCCTCTCTAGAATGAATGACCTCACTATGATTCTCAGAGATAATTTCTTGAGAAGGAGGGCTTGATTGATCACATGTGGTAGAACAAGAATCTTATTGGACACACACTATGGCTTGAAGCATGAAATCTTGAGATATGGATTTTGGTTGGGATACTAACTCATGCATACTTTGATTTGGTACATTAAGGTTTTCCATGTCAATTGTCTTTAGTGGTGTTTCATCTAGAAGACTAAAGACTTCCCTATGTCCTACCTTGGTTGATATGTATCCCTAGGCTAGATGTATTGTAACCTCAAACTCAAATATCCAATCTTGTCCTAGGACCAGCTTTTCTAAACGATCACAGTCTTTACATACCAAGAGTCTTTGTTGCATGATGATGTTTCCTAAATGTAATGATAGGATTACTTCTCCTAGGCATTTGATGATATTACCTCCAATCCCTATCATATGGGATTTTTGTAGGGTTGAGTGTCATCTTTAACTTTTCAATTAAAGAAGCACATGCACTACTCATAGTTGCTCTTGTATCAACTAAAGGGTTAACCAAATGATATTCTTCATTTCCAATCCCTAGGTTTAGAGAAGATTGTTTTGGTACGTTTCCTAGGGTTTTGATATTGGTGGTATGATAATTCACCATGGGCTAAATTTATGGCTCCACTAGAGGAAATTCTATTTATGATCAAAGGACCATATTCTCTTTGTTGTAGCTTTTTTGCATGTTGTTTCAAAGTGTAAATGAGCACTAAGTCTCCGACTCTGAGATCTTTATCGTTGATATGAGCATCATAATAAGATTTTTGTCTTTGCTTAGCAGCATAAATGCATGCTACTGCTTGTAACCTAGTTTCATGCAACTTCTCTAGTTGATCCAATTGCTTGGAAAACTCGTCCTATCCATTCGTATTTCTTGGCTACTCGAAGAGTAGGAATCAAGTAATCAATTGGTAAAATTGCATTTTGACCATAAACTAGATTAAAGGGCATCATTCCTATAGTTGTCTTATAAGCAACTCAAAATGCCCCAAATTGCATGATGTAATTGTTTATACTAGTCAGATCTTCCATTGTTGATTATCTTGCTAATATCCATGCATAACACTTTATTTGAACTCTTCACTTGTCCATTAGCTTGTGGGTGATAGGGTGCTGGCTTTTTATGAATCACTAGAATTCTTTCATGGGTGACTCAATGACTTTGTTAATGAAGTGTATACCTCTATCACTTATGATCTCTATAGGTAGTCCAAATCTAGTGAAGATGTTTTTAAATAGGAAACTTTGCAGTGGTTTGGACATCATTCTCCCTAATGGCTTTAGCTTCTACCCACTTAGTTAAGTAGTCTCTGGCTACTATGATGTATTCTGCATGAGATCCTCTTGTTGGGGGATTAATGGGTCTAATGAATTCTATTCCCCATTTAGAGAAAGCTCTTGCACTAATCATTGGTTTCAAAGGCATGTCATCTCATCCTATTGGGTACTTGGTTCGTTGACATATGTCACAACCTCGTACATAAATTCGGCATCCATATGTAGTGTTGGCCACCATAAGCCTGCAAAGAGAATCATTTTAGTAGTCTTGTTGGCTAAAAAGTGACCTCCAACTAGTCAAGCATGGGCCATTATTACATAGTCTCTACTTTATTCTTCTAGGGCTGTTTTTCTCGCTAGACTTGATCCTTCTAGAAAAGTTTATGATTTCAAGTAATCTACAAGCGGCTTACTCCACTCAAGTGCTATGGTAAAAGAACATAAGCATGAATGTTCCTCGGGTGTAGATTCTTGCCACAAGTGACAACTTGTCACATATTCATGTACATAATTGTGCATGTTCGACCAATACATTCCTTGCCTTTTTAACCCCTGCATGGTTTCACTAAATCCTTTATGCGTTCTCCATTTATTATTGTGGGTTTGTTTGATCAATCCACTTATCTCCTCGTCCTCTACACATCTTATAAGTATTCCACTAGAATCTTTGAAGTATAGAATGCCTTCTGTAATGTGGAGGCTTCTTGTTTTCTAAATTTCCCCGCCTTCAATCAAATCAATCCTATGGTTTGGTCCATGCATGAGTATAGGTATCAATTTCTCAGCCCACTTTGGACATACTTCTAGGTTGAACAAATAAGTGTCAGGTAGATCATTTGCTACTCTGGTTGGTGGTTCTCCATGTGTCATTCTAGACAAATGATCAGCTCTTACATGAGTATTTCCCTTCTTGACCACTACCTCAAAGTCAAATTCCATTAGTAGTACGAACCATCTGAATAGCCTTCCAGTATTACAAGGTTTATTGACCAAGTACAATAAAACTTGGTGATCAATAAAGAGCTTGAACTTGTTGGCTATGAGGTAATGTCTAAATTTCTTTATTGCATAGAGCATACCTAGACCATCTCATTCAATCATAGTGTAATTGCATTCCACTTGGTTAAGTTGTCTAGTGGCATAGGCTATTGGATGATCTAACTTTCCTTCGTCGCTTGGTTGTGCTAAGATGCACCAATGGCAAAATTAGATGCATCCACATGTATATGGAATGGTTTGTTCCAATTGGGCACTATCAATATTGGTGTCGAACTTAATGTCCATTTTCACTAATTGAATGCCTTTTTCACACTCTTGTGTCCAAATAAATTGAGTCAACAATCCATACAAGGGTTTTGCGATTATGGCATACATATGAATAAATCGATGATAATATCCACAGTGACCCATAAAGGTTTGTACTTCCTTCACATTCTTAGGTCTCAAAAAATCTAGAATAACCTTGGTTTTATCTTCATTAGTAGAAATTCC
Source organism: Ceratopteris richardii (assembly GCA_020310875.1). Lineage (NCBI taxonomy): Eukaryota > Viridiplantae > Streptophyta > Polypodiopsida > Polypodiales > Pteridaceae > Ceratopteris > Ceratopteris richardii. Next base: position 15,425,409 of record CM035414.1, on the reverse strand, counting down.
ATTTTTGGACACTATGTGTCTCAATATCTTTCCTTGTCTCACCTTGAAAACACATTTCTTTGGATTTAGATATACTTTATATTGCCTACATTTGATGAGTATTTGTTTAAAATTCAGGTATGTGGGCAATGCATTGAGAAGAGTGTGTACATAAATTTTCTACATAGACTTCCATACTTTTTCTGAGGAATTCTTTGAACACATGACACATTAGTCTTTGAAAAGTTGATGGGGCATTAGTTAAACCAAATGACATAACCCTAAATGCATATACTCCCCATTGAGTAGCAAAAGCATGCTTATGTTGGGTTTCAATAGCAATCACTACTTGATTATAACCTGAAAACCCATCAAGGAAGTTGTAGACTACTTTGCTTGCTACCCTTTCCAATAGATGGTTTGTAATGGGTAATGGATAGCTATCTCGAATGGTGGTGCCATTAACTTTTTTGAGGTTAATAGAAACCCTAAGCTTTCCATTTTCGTTGGTACAACCACCCAAGGAGAAACCCATTTAGTGTGCTTGATCTCGTGTATAAATCCAACTGCAAACAATTTGTCTATTTCTTCTTTAATTTTGGTAGATTGCACCTCATTGTATGTATATTGTGTTTGCTTAAAATGGTTTTGCATCAGAAGTCATAGGAATCCTATGGGAATGTATGAGGAATCTACCCCTTTCAGCTCTTTGTAGGTCCAAGCAAACACATCCTATATTCTTGAATTAATGCTATGAGTTCTTGTTCCTCCTGTAAGGACACATCCTTACCTATGTAAGTGCATCTCTCATCATCTCCTCTAGGGTTACTATTACCTTCTTGGTTTGCTCTTTGTTATCGTATGATATTCCATCTTGAGCCTCTCTCTTAGGAATTTGAATAGCTATTTTTCTTTCCTCCACTTCATATCTTTTAAAATGTTATGGCACTTTGAAGTGTTCATTTGTAATTTTTCATTCTTTGTTTCATTGGTATGACAAATAGTTTTTTATGTTCCATGGCATCTTCCTGTTTTAGGTATTGTTTGTTTGAGTCAAAATTAGGTTCCATTTCTATGCTTTCGTAGTCTTGTTTCCACTCCTTTTCAATTGTTTTGCCTTCTTCAACCTCTTGAAGTACAACCATGTATAAGCCTAAGCCGTATCCTTCTTCATCCACTCATTTGTAGTCAACACTTCTTTGTTTACACACACATCAAGTGTTGCTAGAATTTCCATCCATCCATGTGGTCCGAATGCTTTGTCGGGAAATATTTGTGGCATGTAGGTTGGGTCTTCTATAGGTCTATGTTTCTCGTATCCTATTTGCCAATATTGTAGTCTTTCCTCTTCTCATTTAACTGTCTTGTAAATCCATAGTTGGGTGTCTTCATCCATCTAGGATTGGTCACTAGATCTAGCATGATGGATTGACACATCCTCCTCCTCTTTATGTACAAGATTCCATTGAATGGGTGGAACATCTCTATATGAAAAATTTTAGAGATTTATTTTAGTAGTTGTGCCTTGGTGTTGGAGATATAAAGCATCTCGTCCCCAATCTTGAACTACCTTTAGTTGTCGCATGAATGGTCTACCTAGGATCATCTCGTAACTGCTCGCCTTGGAAAATTGGCATATAGCTAAAGTGTGCTCAAATTCTACTCCACAAGCAAATTGTCAAGGAGTCCCAACAATCGTTCTACATGGCCATCTGCTAGTTGTAGCTTCATTCTAGTTGGTCGTAGAGCTGGTCTTCCCCATTTCTCCGAAATTTCCTTGGTTTCTATCCCTACTCTAGATCTTGTATCTAGAATGGATTTGATCATATATCCTCAAAATGTGATTGGGAGGCATTTATTTCCTTCATCTCCCTCACTGAAAGATCCAACCTTATCGATTGGTATCTTGTCAGTTGTTGCTTTCTCTAGTTTTTCTTCCTTGTCAAATATGTTTGGTTCATTCAAATTGAGTTGATTAGCTAATCTCTTCCATAGATGTGGATTGACTTGCAGAAGTCCTTCTAGGGTTACTGAGCATTGAAATTTAGTACTTTTCAACTTCTACAATGTGGTTGATGTTTCCTATAAGAATTTCCTTTCCTCACCTCTTATTGTTGGGGCATGAAAAAATTTGGATCTTTGTTCATATTCACCCTTATAATTGGGAAGTGTAGTTAGACTAATTGCTTCATCCCTATCCTAAGCCGGATTGGATAATTCTTCACAATCTTCCTCCCACTCCATCCTAGGCACATTCCTAGAAGCGTGTAGTTCTTCAAAGGGAGGCACATCCTCCTTAGTTTTCTTCCATCTTTCTTCTTGCACTTTGGCTCACAAATCATGTGGTCGCCAGTTTGCTTCCACTTCCGGAACCATTGAGTTTCTTTCTATGGTCTCAAAACCTAATTCTACTTCAATCTCCTTAGTTTGGTATAGTTTCTTTTATTGAGAAGTATGGTTTCCTAAACATCTTTGGAACATTTCTCATGGGATTCTCATTTTAAGGAGGCTTGGTATTGCTTGTTCTAGTGTGGCATGAGCAATTTCAAATAATTTCTTACATATTTCCAATCTTTCCTTCTCAAGGTCTCTCTTGGGTAACTTTTTTCATATTGCTCTAGACCAGGTCCTGTCCCGATTCTGGACTGATAAGCTTTTAACCACATGTTTAAGTCTTTACGCATAGGATCAACTAGAATTGCTCCTGCATGCTCCTTCATTTGATTTTCCTTCACCACATTTGTGTCTTGATTGGTTGGATAATTTAGCTTAGGTTTGGGGTATTTTATTGTTTTCTCCTTTTCCTCAGCAATTTTTTTCATCTACTTGTTTTTAATATTTTCTCTTCTTGTTTTGCATCTTTGAGTTTTTTTCGGTTTGAGGTGTCAAAGGGTTTTTTTGAATCTTCTACTACTTGGGGTGAAGATTCTATCTCATTTTCCTTTTTTGGACTATCAGGTCTTTGATTTTCCATGTTTTCTTTTACTTTGGCTCTATTGATGTCCTTCAATGGCACAATATATTCTTTACCACTCCCAGAGTACTCTATTACCTGAATTACATTGATCTGAGATGTGGGTGATGTTTTGGATGGGTTCTTGGTGTAGTCTCTGAACAATTGTTCTTTCCCACAGTCACTACAATACCCTTCCCAGACCCTAGGGGGTGGTGGGTGGTAAGGAATCATACATTCCCTAAGAAAATGGTCTCCTCCACATCTATAACATGGTCCTCTAAGGGAAGGTGGTCTTGTTGAAGGTCTTCTGAGAGCTTGAGCTCTAGGAGCTGCATACATGAGGTTGGTGTATTCAATTCCATATGTGTTCCCATAACTATCATGATCATAGTATTGTTGTTCATAAGAAGATTCATATTCTACGAGATTTTGGTCATAGGATTAGTACTCTCCATAACCTTGCTCATATCCTTGATTTAAATTTTGTACACTTGTCAATGGTGACACCGTCACTATAGCTCTCTCTAGATTTTCTTTAGACTTTACGTATTTGACAGGTACTATGTTATGTGGATGTGGGGGTTGTTGTCCTAGCACGGGTTGAGGTTGATTATAGGTTTGATACTCATATGTTCTTGGAATCATGGGTGGTCCTTGATATGGAGCATATCTTGGAACCTCCATGCCTTGCTCTCTTGGTGGGTATCCATATGGTCTGTACTATGATGGTGGAACTAGCCTAGATTGTCAGTTATATGGGCAATTTTCAGTGGTATGATTAGTGTATCTTTGTTCAATATGACACTATAGACTAGGCCCTTGTGCTTGTTGTCTATTAGATTGATACAACTATGGGGAACAATTCCTTCTCTTGCACAAACATGAGATGGATGGTCACCTCCACAGTGCACACACCTCCTTAGTATGGGCATTCTCATGGTTGGGTTTTGATAATTTGTTTGTCCTTGGACACCTAGCTTCTTGGCCACTAATTCTACCAGTTCTTCTACCTGGTTTGGTTTGTATGATTGTACTACTAGATGCATCCTCAGATTCGGTAGGGGTCTGGAGGATTGATGCTAATTTCTCTCCTTATTCGTGAAATGGCTTGCAACAATTTGTCAATTCCAGCTACTAAATAGAAGTCCATCAAGTAATCATCTTGAGGGATTTTATCCCCTCTCCAAATGTTTATTACTACAATTCTTACTCTTGGAGTAGATACTACTTCTCTATTATCAATCCCAATAGGGTTACTAGGATCCTCCATTTCTCCTCTTTCATTGATTCTTTTAGGAGGTTTAGTCACTAAGTATAGTTGTCCTCACTTAACCATGTAAAATCCTCCCTTAAATTTCACAGCTGCCCTAGGTAAAAACTTCCAATTCAGTGGAATTTCTAAGTCTTGCTACTAACCATATCAAAGTATATAGGAACTCTTTGCAAGTTTGTAGATATATATTGCAAGGAAGTCCTATATTCTCCTTCTATTGTAGACATGATCTTCATTGAATAGATGGAGCTATGTATATCTTCAAAGGCCATAATATTTTCTTCCTATGAGTCACTAGAGTTTTCTAAGTAAATAGAGTGAATCCTTTGTTGGGTTACACTTCCTATTGAGGATATCACACTTCTTCGAATCCCTAGGACACATCCTAACCTTATGTTCATTCACAATCTAGGGTCTTTCTATTTCCTTAGTGTCAATTTTCAAGCCTCAGGAGTGACTTGGTTCAAGTTTTGAGTGCAAAATTTCCTTAAATTTTGACTCTAGAGTCTTTTCTAAGTCTTTTTTATTTCCCTTGATACATGATACTTCAGACCCAAATGATACTTAACTCAACCGATACATGATATTGGTTTTACCACGAAAACACGATACTTATGGGAGATGATACGATACTTGATCTAAAAAGACACATGATACTTGGGCAAGTATCGGTGACACATGCTACAAGAGAGCAATGATACACGATACTCAATAAGTCCACAACACACGATATCGTATTGCGATACACGATACTTGAAAGTATCGTTAATACACGATACATGATACAACCCAAATGGTGATACATGATACTTAGAAAGTATTGACAATGCATGATACTATGCGATCACGATACTCGACTAGATGATACACGATACCTAGGTATCACGATACACTTGGAGTATGGAGTAAGGTATCGGTGATGCACAATACCTGCCAAGTATCGCGATACACGAGAATTTGGTATCGTGATACCAAACTCGATCGGTCATGATACTTGGACTTTTTGAAGTCCAAATTTAAAACTTTTTATATGTGTGATCTCCTTGTGCTCTCCTTGTCACCTCTATCTCCTTTCAATTTCCCCTATTTGCACCTCACGATACATGATGAGTTTCATGTCACCCCATGTGAGTGATCAAACACAACTTTTATTTTTCCACAGTGTAGTACTCACCTCAAAGATAATCTCTTCAGGTTTTTGGAGTCAGATGCTTGCTACATCGCTAGTTCTCAATGATACAAGACAGACGATGCAGATCATCGCATGCTCTCCATGATACTTGCTAAAAACAAGTGAGTAGAAATGTGGTGAAATTTTGTTTTTAGCCCCTCGCTGAGGCTAGAGACTCAAAAACATAGAAAATTTCTAGGATTTTTTTGGGAATTGATTGTCTACACTACTTCCACACACACACTCTCTCTCTCTATCTCGTACTTCCTAACCCTAAATCCTTCACTCTTGATCTAATCCTAAAAACTTTTCACACACACAACGAGTGTATGAAGTAACAAGTGCAAGAGAAGTTTCGACTTGCCAGACTATTGAAATCACTTCTTCACGCACATTACCTTCACAACTACACTTTGACCATCATGTAGGCTCTGTTGGTATATTTAGGTAGTGATGTGTGTGAACACTCTAGGACTGCCGGGGCACTTTTTTCCCTCTTTAGGAGGTTTTTTTCCCCCGGCTTGTATATACGCCTATTGCCCTAATGGGCTACTTATCTTTGTACATTCTCTAGTAATACATTCAGTATTGTGTGTTTGTGCTCCAAGCTTCTTCTACTTCCTTGTGCTGTTTGCGTGCTTCCGCAGACGTCTATCTCCAACAATTGGTATCAGAGCAGGTCGTCGCTTCTTCTAGGGCGCCGTCGACACTCCTCCGTTTGCAGTCTCAGATTCGCACGAAATTTGGTGAGCATACTCAGGGTGTTTCCGAGATCAAAACAGCTTTGCTGTCTGGTGCCAAAATCGCGATCTGAGCTCGTTTCGGCCTCCGAACACACTATCGCAGTGCTTGTGCAGGCTATTTCGTCCTTTTGTGCCAAAGGTATATACCAGTTTCTGTTCGCCAGTTTAAGCGTCTCGAAGTTTGCTACAGGTCTAGCAGAACTCGTCTGGGCAGTTCCGTTCAACTTTTTGAGATACAGTCAATTTTCTGCATCAAGGTATTTTAGTCACCAGCCATGGCTGAAAGCAGTGATGTATTCCGTATGTTGGCTGTTGAGGATAAGTTGGATGGTACCAACTACCCATTATGGGCTTATATGATGCGACATGTACTGGTTGCAAAAGGACTGTGGAACATTGTGCAGGGTGTTGAAAGACGTCCTGTTACACCTGCGACTACAGGTACTACAAATATAGGTGCTGGAGGTACTGGAGCTGATGAAGATGGTGTCGAAGATGATATTCCGCAGATTCCTGTTCGTGCTGTTGTTTCTGTTGCACCTACTGCAGAGCAGATTCGTTGGGATGGCAGAGATGCCCAGGCACATGCATTGATAGCTTTGTCTGTCAAACGTGCCATTATTCCTCACATTCGCTCTTGCAGAACAGCAAAGGATGCTTGGGATACACTTACCACGTTGTACCAGGCTAGGAATGAGGCTCGTGTTGCTTACCTCCAAAAACAGTTGGAGAGTGAGCACATGAATGAAGGTGATTCTATGGACAGTTTTCTTACAAAGATCAAAGACCTGAAGGAACAATTGATTTCTGCTGATGAGGTTATACCAGATAGCTCACTTGTGCAGACCGTTCTGAATGGTCTTCCTGATTCATATCAGAGTTTTGCCTCTACTCTTCGGTTGATGATGAAAGGCAATCCGAATGCCTTGTCATTTGAAGAATTAGTCTCTGTTTTGTTGCAGGAAGATCAGTCCAGGCAGAACAGGTCCATTATGCGTGTTGCAGATCAAGCTTTCCTGGCTAGTCAAAAGGGCAAAGGAAAATGGAGCTCTTCTACTAGTAAGCAAAAATCTGCAAATGCTGCATAATCGAAGAACCAGGATAAAGATGAAAAGAAATCAGAAAAGCAGAAATTGTTCTGCAAGTACTGTAAAGGAAATGATCATATTATAAAGAACTGTCCAAAACTGGCTGCTAAAGAGGCAAAGAAGAAAGAGGCTGGAATGGTTGTTGCAGAGGCCTCTACACCAAAAACAGAGTCTGCAAATCTTGTGCAGGAAGAAGAATGGGCGTTTACTACTGTCTGCAGTTTTGACCCATCTTCTTATGATCAGTGCATGTCTGCAGTAGACTCAGATGTTTGGTACTTTGACAGTGGGGCGACCAAACATATTACCTCACAGCGCAGTTTCTTCTCTTCACTCGAGCCTGCCCCTACAGGGAATACTGTCACATGCGCCAATAACTCCTCTTATCCTGTTATGGGAGTTGGTAAGATCATTCTGACTACTGCTGATGGTAGTTCTTTCACTTTGTCAGATGCTTTATTTGTGCCAGGGATCAAAAAGAATCTGTTATCAGTTTCTGCATTAGCCAAGATTGGCTTGGTTGTGAAATTTGTTGATGACACGTGTACAGTCCATGATCTGTCAAATGGCGATGTGATTATTGCTTCTGGCATCTTATGTCGTGGGCTGTATAAGCTCATAGACTATGAAAGATCTGTGAATGATTCGGCATGTGCAGTTCATGATTCTCAGGCTATGTCAGATGCAAAGCTTTGGCATGCACGCTTTGGTCATCTGAATTTTGCTAGTTTGTTACGCCTGCAGAAATCTGAAATGGTGTCCTCTTTGCCCAAACTTGAGGCACCTGGAAAACATGTTTGTGAAGGCTGTATTTTGGGCAAAATGCAGCGTTCTTCCTTTCCAAAAGATGGTTCAGTTCGGGCTACGCAGAAATTACAGCTTGTACATAGTGATGTCTGTGGTCCTATGCAGACACCCTCTTTTGGAAATTACCTTTACTTCGTGACTTTCATTGATGATTTTTCCAGGCATGCATGGGAATATCCACTCAAAGCAAAGTCCGAAGTGTTCATGTGCTTCAAACAGTTTTTGGTTTTAGCTGAAAATCTGTCAGCATGTAAAATGGGCACCCTCCGTTCTGATCGAGGGGGGGAATATATGTCTTCAGATTTTAATGCATTTCTGGCTGAACGTGGGATAAAACACCAGTGTACAGTACCGTATACACCTCAACAGAATGGAGTTGCTGAACGAAAGAACAGGTCACTCATGGAGATGGCGAGGTGCATGGTCAAAAGTCAGGCTTTACCACATAGTTTCTGGCTTGAGGCTGTCATGTGTGCAGCATATGTACTGAACAGGTGTCCCACTGAAGCATTGCAGTCTATCACTCCATATGAGGCTTGGCATGACCGGAAGCCATCTGTTGCTCATCTGCGTGTTTTTGGTTGTTTGGCATATGCATTAGTGCCTGAACAACATCACAGGAAATTGGGTGATAAGGCAGTAAAATGTATTTTTGTTGGGTACAGTTCTGAAGGTAAAGGCTATCGTCTGTATCATCCACAGACTAAACGCATTCTGGTTAGCCGTGATGTTGTCTTTGTGGAAGATGCTATTCAGCCATTGCTTTCATGTACTAAGGAGACATCTGTTAGCTCCAAAGACATGTATGATACTTTGATGCCTCTTTTTACAGGTGGACAGGCTAGTGTTGGTCCTAATGAGGCAACTTCTCACCCTTTGCAAGTTTCATATGATGATGCAGATCATTCCATTTCTGATGCAGATTTACATGATGCACTTGCTGATGAGAGAGCTGATATTGAGCAGGCAAAAACTATGCCAAAATGGCTGGTGCAGACTTTGCGTGACAGCAAATTAGATGCACCTTTGTCATATCGTACTCGTTCAGGCTTTCATAGTGCCTCCTTTGCATCAGATTGCTATGCTATGGCTGCATCTAGTCTCTGTGATGAGAATGAGCCTGTTTCTTTTGATGAAGCACAAAATTCAGAAAATTGGATGGCTGCTATGCAATCTGAATATGATGCTATAATGAAGAATGGTACATGGTCCTTATGTGACTTGCCTCTTGGCAAGAAGGCCATTGGCACTAAGTGGGTATACAAGCTGAAGCGTAAACCTGATGGTACCGTTGACAGGTATAAGGCTAGGCTTGTTGCAAAGGGTTATGCGCAGGAAAGAGGCATTGATTTTGATGAGACCTTTGCACCTACATGCCGTATGACTACTGTTCGTAGCATTTGTGCACTTGCAGCCCATCATGGTTGGAATGTACATCAGTTGGACATTAAAACAACATTTCTGAATGGTGACTTGCATGAAGAAGTGTATGTTTTTCAACCCCGTGGCTTTGTGCAGAAAGGGCATGAAAACCAGGTGTGCAGATTAAAGAAGGCGTTATATGGTTTAAAGCAAGCACCACGTGCTTGGTATGAGAAGATACATGCCTATCTGATTGCACATGGTTTTGAGAACAGTCCAACTGAAAGCACCTTATATGTTAAGCGTGCTAATGATGTGCTTCTGATCATTGTTGTCTATGTTGATGACATGCTGCTCACTGGTCCTATTGAGACACATATTGCTGATTTTAAGGCTGATTTGCATGCCTCATTTGAGATGTCTGATTTGGGGTATTTGCATCACTATTTGGGCATTCAGTTTATGCACGTTGATGGTGGAATGGCTTTGTGTCAAACGAAATATATTGACACATTATTGCAGCGTTTTGGCCTTGAAGACTGTAAGCCTATTGCCACTCCTATGGAGACAGGTTTACGATTGAGTCTTCATGATGCTGGAGATGCATTTGATGCTGTTCTCTATCAGCAGGCTGTTGGATGCTTGATTTACTTATGCATTACTCGGCCAGATATTCAGTTTGCTGTCTCACAGATGAGCAGCTTTATGCATTGCCCAGGAGTCACGCATTGGAAAGCGGTTAAGCGCATCTTTCGCTACTTGAGTGGTACTCGGCTACTTGGGTTGTTTTATCCCAAGGGGGGATCACTACCGCCAGATTTGCATGCTTTTTCTGACTCAGATTGGGCTGGTTGCTATGACACTCGTGTGTCCACCAGTGGTTTTTGCTTCATGCTTGGTAGCTCATGTATATCTTGGTTGAGCAAGAAGCAGCCTACTGTGGCCACTTCCAGTTGTGAGGCTGAGTATAGGGAAGCTTTCACAGCGACTGTTGAGTGTGTGTGGCTCAGACGCCTTATGGCTGATTTGGGTGTTGGCCAGTCTTCTGCCACCACCATCTTCACTGACAGTCAGAGCGCATTGGCAGTTGCGAGGAACCCTGTGTTCCATGCTCGCACTAAGCACATTGAGGTGCATTATCACTATGTCAGGGAGAGGTTCTCTGCTGGGGAGATCAGCTTGGCATATGTGCCCACGCATGAGAACATTGCAGACCTTTTCACGAAGGCTCTGCCTAGGGAGAAGTTTGAAGCTTTTCGCAAAGCTTTGGGCTTACTTCCTTTTGTGGAGTGATTTCCACATAGCTTGGCACTTCCTTATACATGAGTGCCAGCTCCTTGTTCACCGCATCACTCCCAGGGGGGATTTGTTGATATATTTAGGTAGTGATGTGTGTGAACACTCTAGGACTGCCGGGGCACTTTTTTCCCTCTTTAGGAGGTTTTTTTCCCCCGGCTTGTATATACGCCTATTGCCCTAATGGGCTACTTATCTTTGTACATTCTCTAGTAATACATTCAGTATTGTGTGTTTGTGCTCCAAGCTTCTTCTACTTCCTTGTACTGTTCGCGTGCTTCCGCAGACGTCTATCTCCAACAGGCTCCTTGATTGAAACCAACCTCCCTGAAAATGGTGCCAAAAATGTGTGTATCTAAGCTCATAATGCCTTAGGGACTTGTGACAAATCATACTAAATCTCTATCATCAAGCAAGTGCATATAGTGGTGGCATTGATACACTCGTTAAATTATCAATCCACGAGTTTAACCCATCAAGTGTATGAAGACATGTGCACACGTGATAGTTAATGTATGTAAGGGACAAGTAATGCATGCAAACTAGGCTAAATCTACCTCACGCGACACCTCTTACACACTAGGTTGCATTATTCGTTATTCCACAATTCATTTATTCATGAATAATTATGAAATTTTAACATCAAACCCTTATTATTTGACCGAATTACTCGCTGCCATGTCATCTTATTTGGACAGGAGCAAATACTTTTTGCATGGCAAATCGGTGCTTTTTCGATCAAAAGCGCTTTCAATCGAAAAACTTTTTGATCGAAAACTATTTTGATTGAAAAGCTATCGATCGAATACTTTTTTGATAAAAAATAATTTGTTTTAATATTGTTTTATAAAAGAATAGGATTAGAGTCATTCTTCCTAAGAGTTACTTTGTTTTACGAACTTACAATGTCGTACAAAGAACAAGGTATAAGCTCTTGTTAGAGATATTTAGTATTTTAGTATTAAAACAATAAATAAAAATATTTTTGTTTGTGAGTTAAAAACTATTGTGATTGTTTGATGCAACATTGTTTCATATTCACAATAGTATATGTATGCGTGTGTATGATTGTGACTAAAATTGTATTGTGATTGTTTGAATCAATATTGATTCTTACTTCACAATAGTATGTGTATGTGTATGTGCATGTATGTCATACGATTGTGAGTAAAAATCTAATGTGATTGTGTATGCACATGTGTATGTGTGTGTATGATTGTGATAGGAAAACCAATGGATTTTTTGGAAAACGTTTTATCTTCTATTTTATAATTCAAGGGTTCAGAAGGTGTTAATAAGTGAACTAGAACTTTCTAGGTCTCTAGATGACTTTGTCTTGTAGACTTATTAACACCTTCTGAGATCCTTGAATTGTAAAGGGATCCAACGAAGTTTCATTTGATAGTATGCGTATGTGCATAGGAGTGTATAATTGTGAACAAAAATCTATTGTGATTGTTTGACTCAACATTGATTACTTCACAATAAAATGTGTAAATGTGTGTGCATATGATTGAGAATTTAAAATCTATTGTGATTGTCTGATTCAACATTGATTCTTACTTCACTATAGTATGTGTAAATGTATGTGTGTGTATGATTGAGAATTAAAATTTATTGTGATTGTTTGACTCAACATTGATTCTTACTTCATAATAGTATGTGTGTTTGTATGTGGATTCATGATTGAGAATTAAAATCTATTGTAATTGTTTGACTCACCATTGATTCTTATTTCACAATAGTATGTGTAAATGTGTGTGTATGATTGAGAGTTAAAAGCTATTGTAATTGTTTGACTCAACATTGATTCTTACTTCACAATAGTATGTGTAACTATATGTGTGTGTATGATTGAGAATTAAAATCTATTGTGATCATTTGACACAATACTGATTCTTATTTCACAATAGTATGTGTAATTGTATGTGTGTGTATGATTAATAATTAAAATACATTGTGATTGTTTGATGCAATATTGATTCTTATTTCACAATAGTATGCATAAGTGTATGATTGAGAATTAAAATCTATTGTAATTGTTTCACTCAACATGGATTCTTACTTCACAATAGTATGTGTAATTGTATGTGTGTATGATTCATGAGAATTAAAATCTATTGTAATTGTCTGACTCAACATTGATTCTTACTTCACAATGGTATGTTTAATTGTATGTGTGTGCATGATTGAGAATTAAAATCTACTGTGATTTTCTGACTCGACATTGATTCTTACCTCACAATAGTATGCATGTGTATAGTTGAGAACTTTAATAGATAGAAAACGTAAATACATAGATTAATAGGTTTAAAAACTTTAAGGGAGATTCAGAGTAGTTTGTATATATTTTAAGATATATATTTAGTGGAATGTATATCTTATTTGATATCGATTTATGTTGTCTTTTTGTAGATATAAATTCTTCATAAAGCAAGCAGGGAAAAGGAAAAGAATGGTCATATGTGATTATTAATCAAGAGGCTAAGACAATCTCCACAATACAATGCAAATGTTGTGGACATCGTTATGTAGGAAATGCAATCGAATAAAAGAGCTTCTTTTTAGTACAGGTAATAATGTGGCATGATGCTCTAATCTAGACAGTGATATATGGGGACACTTTGCAAGTTATGCAAACAAATGTAAATCTCAATGCATCACATAAAAAAGATTTAAAAGCATGAGTAGTTCACACAACACTTTCAAAGTAGTCCAAGTGTAGAGAAAAAGTGACTTATCTACATGTGCCTTAAATTTGGTCAGTTCCTACTAATGTACAAGGGTAATGTTACATTATTCACGAATCATGCATCTAGAGAACTCCTTTAGAGCAATTACTTGAGATTTTACAAGGGATTTTTGGAAAATAAAATGAGCCATTTATTGAAAATTTTGGGGCTTGCTTTTCTTTACTTCTTTCTACTACCTCCTTGTCTTAAGTCCTTTACAACACCTCCTCTTATGAATTGTGGTTATATTGGAGTTTTGTGCGAGATTCTTATTATTGGTGTCCATGTGAAAAGAAAGATAGCCATAAGACACTTTTGTATATGTATGTGTGAAGAAAGCATAAGAGAAAATAAACCTTAAAAAGGTCACGACCTATATGCCTATATTATATTGCCCAAGACTTGGTTTACAAAAGGTATACAACCAAGAGTTGGAAACCGTAGCCAAGTACAAAAAGCTCTCGAAAGATTTGCTTAAATGCATTCTTATAGATCAACAACTCATGTTCAAACCCCATAATGAACATGTTTCGAAGTTGTATGCTCAAAGTTCACGAGCACTTTTTTTATAGATCAACAACTCATGTTCAAACCCCACAATGAAATGTATCAAAGCTTCATGCTCAAAGCTCACGGATGCAATTGCACAAGAAACACATATGTCAAATAGTGTTCTCTGCTGCTTGTCTAGCCTATTGCTCTCCACCACTTGGCATCAACATGAAGAAGAAGGGTCCTCCTACAATCCATCAAAAGATATTTTGCTCTTGCATCTAGAAAATAAATATATGATGGCTAATTTATAGAAAGGGAAAATTGGAAAAAGCCACCCAAATGGACTCTTTGAATTTAAATTCGTCGGAAAGGAGCTTAAAAAAAAGGCTGCACACTTTGACATGGTAGAAAACAAGTGTATCGCCAGCCTCCAGGTGAAGCGAGCGAGTCATGAGTGATTACTGTGCCCATCCTGAAATGCAGGTGCATCGGGCACCTTCGGCTTCTTGTCTGCTGTGTGTGTCATGCAGGCGCAGCGTGACTCCTTGTCTTGTCTGCGGCCATCTTCTTCCCTGCTGTTTGTGCTCTTTTCGCTTACCCTGGTAACTTAATTGAGAGAGAGAGAGAGAGAGAGAGAGAGAGAGAGAGAGAGAGAGAGAGAGAGAGAGAGAGAGAGAGAGAGAGAGAGAGAGAGAGAGAGAGAGAGAGAGAGAGAGAGAGAGAGAGAGAGAGAGAGAGAGAGAGAGAGAGAGAGAGAGAGAGAGAGAGAGAGAGAGAGAGAGAGAGAGAGAGAGAGAGAGAGAGAGAGAGAGAGAGCGCTTGCATCAGGATAGAATGCAGGAAATGTCGATTGAAGAATCCGCTCGGAGACGAAGAACGAAGAATGCTGGGATTTTCTTCTGCTCTAGCTCTCCCTTCAGCAATGGTCTGTTCCATGACCTTCCTTGTATTTTACTTTGGTTTCTTTGAAGCCCATAGTAAATGATTTTCGACCATATTTTTACCATTCAATAGGTTCGAAGGCTACTTATTGCTTATCTTGGCAGGCCTTTATCCGTGGCGGCTGTTGGTTCGTATTGTAAGAGCATTGAGCAGGTAAGGTATACTTCAATGAAAACCACTTCTCTTACACCATACCTCAAGGCAGAACGTTTTCTTTCGGGAAAGAAAAAAAGAAAGATGGAATCATATGCATGTATCGTGCCTATCTTTATGTTATCATGAATTTTTGGGTTGTAGACGGCGTCAACCACATTTTAAATATTGCTACAGCCTATATGGAGACTGGTGGACTTGAATTCGCTTTATTCTATGCTCTTGAAACTTTGTTTATGGTTTATGTAGTACATATTAATTTTGTGATGCTACTATTACACAATTTTTATTAATTTTGTGATGCTACTATTGCACAATTTTTTGTCCTTTTATAAACGGTGATCACTATGTGTATGTGTGTGTGTGTATGTATGTATGTATGTATGCATACGTGCATGCATGCATGTATGTATGTATATATGTATGTATATATGTATGTATGTATGTATGTTTGTATGTATGTTTGTATGTATGTATGTATGTATGTATGTATGTATGTATGTATGTATGTATGTATGTATGTATGTATGTATGTATGTATGTATGTATGTAGGTAGGTAGGTAGGTAGGTAGGTAGGTAGGTAGGTAGGTAGGTACGTATATATATATATATATATATATATATATATATATATATATATATATATATATATATATATATATATATATATATATATATATATATATATATATATATATATTTGTGTGTGTGTGTGTGTATATATATATATATATATTTGTGTGCGTGTTCTCCATATGTATATGTGCATGTACACAGACACATAAAACATACACTATAGTAGTGGTGTATGAGTCAATGTTCGGCCCTGGTTGTTGTTGTTGCTGTTTTCAATTCTTTATAATCTCGGAAGTGATTAGGAGGGTACTCGGATAGCCTTCTGATTGCATCTCCCCCTTAATGTAGCCATAAAGACTTGGCACTTTTTCATGTCGACTTGTTCAAGGCAAAGATTCTTGCGTCAAATGATTGGACGTGCAGGTTCATATAATCTTGCAGAACACCTCTAAACCTAGTAAAGGCTAGGCCAGTTTTACGCTGCACCATCCTTCGCGTCAGCTCCGGGACATATTATTCCGTGATGATCACCAAATTGAGTTTCATCCTGCAAGTACGGAGAATCCTTTGGTTTACTATCTCTATAATACTCTGTGTCTGACTTGTACATGAGGAATCTGGCCTTCTACTCCTTAAATTGTTGGTCAGTAGATCTGGACTCTGGCTTTCGTGCTTGGTTTCTCCTTCCATTGCCATTGACTTCTCAGTTGGTCATTTGATTTCTACACTTCCCAAGTGGTGAACGATACTCCCTCCCTTTGCACATATTATCTATGGTGACTTTTCGTGGCATGGGGTTCTTATCTTGGCTTAACTTTGGGTATTCTTTTTTAAATCCAAGATTTCACATTCCACACAATGATGTTGATTCAATCATCCATTTTTCCTTGGCAACCCCATCCCATCGTGGTCGCCAGTGTTTGCTTTGATTCGGTCTCTAAACTTCACTATAGCTAGGGGTTTTGAAGGGGGGAATCACACCAAAAAGATCAAGTTTGTGCTGTATTTTTGACGACTCTTAAATTGCACTACTTACTTTTGCACACACTATGCGCTTACAATATGCTTCAACTTACTACGTGATTCGTATTGATAGTCTACGGCATGCACAAACTGCAATAGATACTTAACACGGTAAAAGTAAAACACCAGAGAATTTTGAATACTCAAAGAGACAATGGAAATATTGTCAGAACATTTTTTATATTACTTTGCTTGTTTGGATGGCAATGCACATGTCGTATGCTCTATCCCTTCTGTCCAATAAACAAGACAGGTATTAGCGCAGCTTTTGGCTAGTTCTCACTTCGTGGGATAACTTGTCTTCTAAGCAACAACAGAGATACTAGGAGAGCTTCTGCCTAGTTCTCACTTCATGGGATATTTGGACTGCAGGGTTGCCACTTATGAAGACTTTGAAACCATACATAAGGTTAAAGGCACTACACATTATGGTAACATTTGTCTATTGGAGTTGATTGATCAGGCTTCCTTTTTGCCACTGGAATATTACAAAGGATTTACTAAATAATATGATCTATACAAATAAATGGGAGCAGTATATATACAACTTCCATCCGACAGCCTAACAAGGAGATTAAATGGCTTACTCGTCAGAGTCTTAAAGAATGACGAGTCTGATAATATGCACAAGAAGATTCTTGTTATTTACACAAGAAAACATCAAGTTTGGTTTCACAGATGTGATGGGTGCAAACAAGCTAAGATAAGAAGTGATGGGTTGGGAAGCACCATTGTCAAACAACCAATTAATAGACTTGCAAGACAAGTTATCAAAAGTTGTGGAATGCATAATCTTCATCACGGTCTTTAGTGTTTGTACAATTCAACTTGTTTACATATAGATGAATCATCATCATTTTCTATAGCATTACCAGATTCTCTTTAGTGTTTCGCTAACTTACATTTGCATTCGTAATGTAATGGTCCAGTTTCTTACAATAGAGACAAATACCTTTCTTTTTAGTGGGGTTTGATTCTCCATAATCACAAAGATCATCATTATCTTTACTTAATTTGGAAGTAGAACTAGAATTTGATTTTGAGCTAGAACTCTTTTTGATTTTACCTTTACCCTTGCCTCTAGCTTCGGAAACTAAGGCTAGGTCTCCAAATTACACTTGCAAGTCAAGATTGATCTTAGATTGCTCCTCTTGTAATAAGAGGTTTTGCAACTTTTTGAAAGTTACAACAATATTAGTGATAAAAAAAGTTGGCAAGATGGACATGCAAGATCTTGGCAAAGAGTTTAGAGTTATGGTCACAAGCTCATAATTGTTTATAAAAACATCAATGTTCACGAGCTCAAGCAAGATCTTGAATCCTAGTTAGGTGTCCTTGCATGGAACTACCTTCTTCCATTTTCAAGTTATGAAGCTGGCTCTTCAAATACTTCTTTCTAGCAATATTAGGTGAGTAAAACAAATCTTCGAGTCTATCCTAAGCTTCGTTAGAAGTCACACAAGGTTTGAGATGAGGAGCCGCATATCTCTTTGTAAAAGAGTTATGAAAGCCAAAGCTTGGGCATCTTTAGAATCCAGTCTCTTCTATCTTTAGCATCTTGGGTCTATGTAGATGGGGTTTGTTGTTCTGTGAAAGTGGAAGTTGAAGCTTCTTCTCTAACTTTCTCTCTTCTTCTACCTCTTCTAGGCATAGGCATAGGTTTTTGTGGATTTGACAAATCACCTGAAATTAAGTCCCACAAACCTTTTGCAATCAAAAGATTCTTTTAAGTATGAAGCTCTTAAATGGATAATTAGAGCTTCCCTCAAGCCTTTCATCACTTGATATAATATTTAGGATCTTAGTTTGGTAAGACATGGAGATAAATTACTAAAAACTTAAAGAGATGTCAGATAGAGTTATAGTGCATAAAGCACAAGTGACAAGAATTCTATTTGAGGTAGCTTACCTTGCATCAAACGACTCTACCTTTCACTTGCTCATACAAGTGAAATGCTCACATTAGTCAAATTAAGGGTATAGTACAAAAGTACTTCACGCAAGAACCCGTAGAGAAGTAGAGAGCAATATTCCTGCGAAGTGAGCATAAAGCAAAAACAATCTCTAAAGGTACCTTGAAACTCAATCTAGATGGAAAGTTTAGTGATCTAGATATAGTACAATTAGATTAGCTTATCAAACTCAACCTTGTACTAAACAAGCAGAAAATCAAAACTAGATGGAAGGGACAAGGAATTGTGAGTCTAGACTAGGAGTACTGATCTGCTTATCAAACAGTTTCTGAAATTAATTCAAATCAA
Source organism: Ceratopteris richardii (assembly GCA_020310875.1). Classification (NCBI taxonomy): domain Eukaryota; kingdom Viridiplantae; phylum Streptophyta; class Polypodiopsida; order Polypodiales; family Pteridaceae; genus Ceratopteris; species Ceratopteris richardii. The sequence continues at coordinate 15,406,551 of CM035414.1, read as the reverse complement.
AATCTCAGAAAATTCGGAGACAATCTATCTCAGAAAAATGTTCGAAGTGTGACGCAAAATCTCTATATGAAACCAAACTATGCATTGAGTAAATACGATGCATAATGGAGCTGATCTGCTACATAGTCTTGTGGTTGACTGCCATGAGCTTATAGTTGCAGTTTCATTTGAGGGTGAATTTGTGGTTGGCCTGGATTCATTCTGGTATATATAAACTTAAATTTCAGATTGCATCTCTATATTCAAATTAGAACCAAAGTGTCATAGTAGTGAGTGGATACTATGCATAATGGAGCTGATCTGCTATATAGTCTTGTGGTTGACTGCCATGAGCTTATAGTTGCAGTTTCATTTGAGGGTGAATTTGGGGTTAACCTGGATTCATTCTGGTATATATAAACTTAAATTTCAGATTGCATCCCTATGTTCAAATTAGAACAAAAAATACCATTAATGATAAGTAGTAACAAGATGGTGATATACTCCAAAAATACAAGACATGTACGCACAACTCATATAGTACCAAGAGAGCTTGTGTGAGAGTGGGTAAGGCTAGGGCTGAATATTAAACTTCAAAGACTTCACCTTCACCAAGTGTGTATGTGAGAGAACACTCCCACCAAGAGTGCAAGAGCACTACCTCCAAGCTTGTAGAAGTGAAGCCTCCAAGCCTTCATATGCACCTCCCATGATGAGCGCACACATCCAAATGTGTGAGAACTCCAACGATGAGGGTTGCTCCTTGCATTGAAACTCGAGACTTTCCACCTTATGATGATAAGCACTTATGGCACGATGAGGGTTGCTCCTTGCATTGAAGCTTGAGGCTTTCCACCTTGTGATGATAAGCAATTATGGCATACCCTCCTTATACAAGTTTCAAGAGGAGGAAGCTTTAAACTTGGCTTGATGGCTTTCATAGTAACTCTTGATATACGAAGAGTTACACTATTAGAGCCTGCAGGCTGCACCTACTCTATTGGTGATGTGAGTATGAATGTTGTACCTCTTTGTTCAAGTTCTGCACGATATTTTTAATATGATTGTAAAAGCCTATTCTTTTAGAAATAAGTCAAATAAAAAGAAAGAGAGACTAGTCAATATCAATGAAACTCAACGGAAACACTCAAATTTAAAACTTTTGAAATTTGATACTTCTTGTTTGAGTAGACATGAAAGGTTCAGGTTTCTTTGTTTCTTGCATTGTTTATGTATATCTTTATAGTTCTTGTTCATCATTTCTTTTGAATTTTAAATTTCTTAAACTTTTTGTTTGTATTTCTTAAAATGAAAGACTTCCTTTTAATCAATTTATTTACATCATTTAAACTCAATTTCTTATTATTACTTACTTATTTTTGTTTTGCTTTTATATACACACACACACACACACACACACACACACACACACACACACACACACACACACACACACACACACACACACACACTTTTTATGTAGTAGACATTGAACAGCAAGAAGTTACAAAGAGCTATTTGAATATAATAGCACCATGACCTGATATTTCAAATAAATGTGGGTATCTGATGTAACCAGCCCCATGAAGCATAGTACAACTTCAACCTGGTTTGATCTTGGATTATGCTGCTTGGTGGCTGCACAGTGCATATGTCTAATGGGCAGGGCTACTAGAAAGCAGAATCTTTTAACAACTTGGAAGCCAAGTTGCCAAGTGCTTTTTTTTTTGGTAGATGGATTCCAAATGGCCTCTTGCTAGCTCAGTGTATGTATAAATGTTGTTCAGCAACTCAACAGACATCCCTATCCTCTGATGGGCACATTTCTGGAATTCAGCTGAGCTGAAAACAATCAGCTTAGTTCCAGAGTTGCCTATCTGATGCACCAAAGGTTCTTTATAGGAATCACGATGCTAGCCTCAGAGAAGGATGTTCATTGCATTGAGGAGGAGAAAGTCTGATAAAAATAATTTTGACATTTCTATGCATAAAGGCAAATGATGGCCCATGGGACAGCAGGTTGTTAAATTTTCGATTAGCATATTGTATGACAGTATCTGTGGTGTCCTATTTATTTTAATTGTACTTTTTTGTGATCATTTATTTAATCTGCAAGAACCAACTTAATGAGAGAGGTCAGGCTATTGTTGCAGGCACTTGGAGCAATACAGTCCGTAGAGGATAATGCTAGGATCAAGGCATTGGTGAATGGTGAAGATTCATGCAAAATGATCGATCCATGGCCTCCTAATACATGCTTGCCATTTCTTCTAACAGATGGCCTCATCGTGCAATTACTTGACCCTCTACAAAAGCAGATTATTGAGAATGAAGCTGGAAATCATGTTCGTGCTAGTCATACATGCTAAGTGATATATATATTAAATGATGTATATGACATTAGAATAAGGGTGGACACTGCACTGATTTTCATGATTTGTTGCATTTCTCTTTTAACCTTTTATTCATATTTTCTATCCATCAAAGTTTATGAAAGCATAAATATTTTGTCCTCGAAACTAATTTCTGAAGATCAGGTGCTGCCAGAAGCTGCTGAGGATGGAAGTGTCAGCTGTGTTGATTGTGGCCGCACTTGTAATTGTTCAAGAGAGTTTGGAAATGGTGTTGCTGATGAAGACTTGAGACGCTACCAAGAGCAACTTACTGCATTAGATTGTGCTGATGCCGTGTCAAGGGACATAGATAGTTCAGCTTATCCAGTTTGCAACACAGTGATAAAACCATCCCTCAACAATCACAAGAAAAGTGCTTGTAATTTGAGGACCAGGCATGATTGTTTATCAGGTAGTGGATTGCCTTGTGCATTTTTTATTATGTATATACATAGATTCATACAAGTATTTAATTATTAGCTGATTGCCTTGTTTTGTTCATACTCGTCTTTAATAATATGTTCTTGTTGCCTGTTGGATATTGGGAGGTGACCTCTTGGTGATCATTATTTGCTTTCAAGAGCTATGGACACCTTGCCTGTTACATAATTCAAAATTACTTGTTTTCATTGTGATCATTAATCGTTCTTATGAGCTCTTATTGAGGTGTATAATTTCTTTCCTTAGGGATGGCGAAAGGTCTTTCCATTAACATGTTGCGTTTAGTCACTTCCGCTTTTATCAATGGATTTGAAAGATGGCTATTACAGAAAGAGGGGCCTTCTCTGAAAGTCTTCAAGCTTGAAGAAATGTTTACATGTGTGGAAGCATTCAAATTGAAGCAAGATCAATTAATATATCTTCAGGTAAAGTTAGAAAAAGGCATTATTGAGGACTTTGTTGGAGCTTTCTGATAAAGGTTTTGAGGCTGCTTGAACCTTTTATAGAGATCTATGCTAAGAGCCTCTACAGCTCAAAAACAGGTGGTTGTTGATGGCACAACCAACAAAACTTTCATCTCTACGGTGAGCCATGTGTTTTCTGTGGCTAAAGTCTTCCTTTTTCTTCCACTAAATTTATGCAGATTTTATGGATTGCTGTTGCAGGTGTGCATTTTAGAGCAATTATATTTGGACAGGTCAAAAGAAAGGATGCAGAGGATTGTTGAAGTGGCAGAGCATTATGATGTTCTGCTGAAGCAAATCAATCTTCTTTTAGAATATTTATATGCACAGGTACATGCAATAATTTCTCAGCTGCATTCTCATCATTTGTGCACTAAGCTTGACTCTGATTTTGAATATGATGATGCTTTTGCAATCAAGAGACAATTTCAAACAGCAGTCTCTCTGTGGCTACTATTGTACCATGATGTTTCTCATTCTGTCACTTTAATTTAAGCAGACTTGGGAGCGACTGTGTAAGATACTTATGCATCTTTTGAGTTCTGTTTTCCTACCTAAACATGTTTGGCTCAATGAAAAAAATAGCTTATATATAATGAAGAACACAAACAAAAGAGATATTCTTAGTCTTAAGGAAAGACATTACAACACTGAACGTGCAACACTCCCATCAAAAAGGATTGAGACCAGTTTAGCTTTTCCTGTTTTTGTTTTGTAATTTTTGGCTATTTGATGTATAGACTGTATGAAATCAGGGAAGCAGAAGAATGGAATTTTTGTTGTCTGCTAGTGGATCATGGGGGATGCCATGTTGCTTTGCATATAGCAAGGAGTGCTAACTGTTGGTAGAGTTCTTTTTCCTAAGTTGTCTCTGTATTCATGACGAGTGACAAGCACCACCCAACACTTCTGCCTGTTTCTTGTAAGGGAAAACTAACTCCATGTTTTTCATGTGGCCAAGTTTTCCAAACACATGATATATGACATGGAATAAATCAAGAGGTGCCCCCTCTTGTCATTGTTACTCACAGGAATACGTGCTTCTAATAGTTGCATACATGGCAAAGGTCAAGTCAAGGGGTGCACATCTTGTATCAATGAGTCTATAGCTTTCCCATTCCTTTCCGAATATATGACCGGGTGATATGGTCTTTATGTAGGCCTTATTAACACTGACAAGGGCTCTTATTGAACAAGCGAGTATCATTCATTCTCTTTGTAAGTTCTTGTGTGGACTCCTTCATTTAGTAAGTATCATCCAGATCTGTGCTTTAGTGCACATGATAAATTCTTGAAGAGGGCTATCTTGTGGGGAATCACCCTCTAACTCAAGAGGGTAATACATGACTGCGTACTCTTGCCATCCATTGTCTTTTCTTAGTCATTTCATTGAAATTTCAATATTCTTGAGGAAATCTTTCCTTGATAGCGCTATCTCTTGAGTTCTAAAGAGGGCCATTTTTTAAGGAATCATTTTCAACTCGAGAGAGCATTACATGATTGCTCAATCTTACTATCCATTTCCCTTTCTTGGTCACATAATGGCCGTGAGGGGATCTTGCCTAGGTAGCTTGAGCCTCTTTTGTGGAAAATAAAACTCTACTAGTGCCATAAACTTGTAGGATTTGTATGAAGGGAGGCAACCATTCAAGGAACTCCTTGAGAAGGGCCTGGACAAGAATATGCTTTTCTTGAACTTCATTCAAGAGGAGCAATTCAACCCTTCCCTCATCCGAATAGTGCTTATTTTTTCAATATGAGCACACATCTCATCACATGTCAAGGAGAGAATTAGGGTCATGATCCAAATTACATTGATCAATAACATTAGAGTGTTTGAAGTTGATGCTAGTATATGCTACATTCTAACTACACCAAAGAACTTCCACATTGGATGTTTTTCTTAATAATTATTCTTAATATTATAGTAGATTTTTATATCAAATGCATCCTTGCATAACACTATCAATATGCCCTATTGTCAAATAGGTTGATATCATTCACTATGTTTTTTACCGCTAGCTAGGTAATAGAAGATAGATATGGGCTCCATTTCTACAAGTCAACCTAAGTACAATGTGAATGATATTTATTATGCTGACAAATAGGTTAATATCATTCACTATGTTTTTTAATGCTAGCTAGGTAATAGAAGATAGATATGGGCTCCATTTCTACAAGTCAACCTAAGTACAATGTGAATGATATTTATTATGTTGGTAGATGTTAGACTCAAAAAATGATAGTCAGAAGATGGTTGAACCACACCCTAAGAGGGAGGATAAGGAAGTAATCCTCAAGCATGGCTTTTGGGGCAAGTGGTTAGCCCATCATACTCTTAGTTGGTAGGTCATGAGTTCAATTCACACAATTAGATAGTGACACCAAATTGCCAGGGACAACTCGAGGAAGAGCTTGTAATGGTAAGGGCGTAGACTATTGACATTGGAATCTTTGGTTGGTAAATTGTTATTGTTTTTTTGTTATTTTTTAATCAAGTTACGCCTCCATCATCATCATCCCCATCACCTCCATCCACCATAGTCATCCACCTTCATCTTCATTGAAAAAAATTCAATTTTGGGTATCCACACTTTCCCCTTCATTTGCCTCATTTGCATGTGAGAGAGAGCAAGAGAGCTTTTATACATTGCGATTTTGTGTGTTTTTCAATGTTTTCTTATAGGAAACAGGTTTGCCATCATCTCTAGCAGCTCACACATGTGTGATACACCTTTCTCGAAATTCATACCGATTGCCTCGATCTATTGTGACATATAAAAAAGTCAACATTTCAAGCTTTCATCTACTTTACGATAGAGAGCTTCCCAACTTCTTCGCAAAACACTAGGTGCTTTGGAAGAAACTCTAAGTTTTTCACTCTATCATGATAGGCTAGAACCATGACATATCGGCTCTATCACGACATACACTTGTCTGTTGTGATAGATTGTGTATATCACGATAGGGACCGCCTATCGTGATAGATTGACCCCTGGATGACACCCATCTATTGCGGTAGACATCTGTTTATTGCAACATATTGCCCTATCACGACAGATCCTTCGGATTATATACAAAAAGGAGAAGTGTGCCAAAGAGAAGGAGAATCCTCCTATCCAAGAGATTGATGAACGTCAAGACCAACTTCCCCATGACATACCTTCTCTTTATGGAGATCAAGTAGAATCCCAACCAGAGGAACAACTAGATTTGGAATTTAATTCTCTCCAAGATGGAATCCTATTCATAAGGTGCAATTAGATTCAATGTCGTTACATTGAGCGACTTCTTTTGATCCTTGTGGATGCACAAAGATACTCACTTGTGCATATGCAAATTGGTAGAAAAAGAGGAGAAACGCTTAAAATTAAGAGAAGGAACCCTACAAGATGCTCGACTTGTAAGAGACCCAACCTATACACCTATGGTATTCCCAAACGAGTTTAAGCCAGATGATTGGGTAGAGATATTAGCAACCATGGACAGAAGAACAAAGGATACCTCATTATGATGAGGAGGGCTATGATATATCATTGTTCATGTGCGAGCCCATATAAGAAGGATGTGACTCTAGTACAATAGTGCATGAAGAAGAGAAGGATAATGAGTTAGAATCCATTATAATGGACATTTTCTTTGACTCAAAGGAGGAATACTTGGACTCTATTGGATTAGAGATTCAAGAAGAACCCATCGCCTTGAGTATAAAGATTTTAACTCGAAAAGTTGAGAAAGAAGAAAATAAGAAGAAGAAAAATTCAAAGCATCATCAAAAGGAGAGGAAGAATCCCTATTTGAAGTGCCAAGTAATTTGAAGAAATATGAAGTTGAAAATAGGAAAATATTAGTGAGAAGTACTAAGAGGGAAGCAATAATGGGAGAAGCTTACGATAATGAGGAGAAAATGAAAAAGATTATAGTCACAATTGAAAATCAGGAAGAGAGATGCACATACACAAGGTAAGACTTGAGCCAAGTAGAATAAGAGGAAATGGCGAGCCTCCTACGAGAATATAAGGATGTTTTTTGCATGGACTTATAAAGATTTGAAAGGAGTAGAATTGGAAATTTTTTCACATAGAATCCCTATGGCCGTAGAGGCTAGAACTACAAAGCAAAGCCTCACACTTATAAAGATGTTAATCTACTAAGATAAAGGAAGAGATTGATAGACCGATAGAAGCATGATTCACTTACAAAACCAAGCATATTGAATGGGTATCCCCCATTGTGGGAGTGCCCAAAAAGAATGGTAAAGTATGTGTCTTAGCTTGAAGAAAGTTAATGCTACCACTTTAAGAGATAGTTATCCACTTCCTATCACTGAACATCTATCGGAATGTGTAGTAGGCAAGGAAGTTCATAGTTTCCTTGATGGATTTCTAGGCTACAACCAAGTAGCCATAGCCCTAGAAGACCAACATAAGATGACTTTCGCCATTGAATAGGGTATTTTTGCATTTTGTGTGATGCCATTTGGGCTCACCAATGCACCTCCTACTTTTCATTAGCTAATGTATCATGTGCTTAAGGATTTTCTAAAAAGGCATATAGAAGTCTATGTGGATGATTTGTGTGCTCATTCCCGCTAAAGACATAATTATATTCCAAAACTTAGGCAAATATTTGACAAGTGCAATAAGTATCAAGTATTTTTGAATCTTGAAAAGTGTGTATTCATGGTATGACAAGGAAAAATCATAGGCCACATAGTCTAAGATAATGGGATATCAATAGATGAGTAAGTGTGTTCACAGACATCACTACCTAAATATATCAACAAATCCCCCCTGGGAGTGATGCGGTAAACAAGCAGTTGGCACTCAGGTATAAGGAAGTGCCAAGCTATGTGGAATCAATCCACAAAAGGAAGTAAGCCCAAAGCTTTCCGGAAAGCTTCAAACTTCTCCCTAGGCAGAGCCTTCATGAAAAGGTATGCAATGTTCTCCTGCGTGGGAACATATGCCAAGCTGATCTCTCCACCAGAGAACCTCTCCCTACCATAATGATAATGCACCTCAATGTGCTTAGTGCAAGCACGGAACACAGGGTTCCTCTCAACCAGCAATGCGCTCTGACTGTCCGTGAAGATGGTGGTGGCAGAAGACTTACCAACACCCAAATCAGCCATAAGGCATCTGAGCCACACACAATCAACAATCATTGTGAAAGCTTCCCTATACTTAGCCTCACAACTAGAAGTGGCCATGGTAGGCTGCTTCTTGCTCAGCCAAGATATGCATGAGTGACCAAGCATGAAGCAAAAATGATTGGTGCACACATGAGTGTCATAGCAACCAACCCAATTAGAGTCAGAAAAAGCATGTAAATCTAGTTGTAGTGATCCCCCCTTGGTATAAAACAATCCAAGTAGTTGGGTACCACTCAAGTAGCGAAAGATGCACTTAATTTCTTGCCAATGCTTGACTCCTAGGCAATGCATAAACCTGCTCATCCGTGAGACAACAAATTGAATATCTGGCTGAGTAATGCATAAGTAACTCAAGCATACAACACCCTGTTGATAGAGAACAACATCAAATGCATCTCTAGCATCATGAAGACTCAATCATAGACCTATCTCCATAGGAGTGGCAATAGGTTTACAGTCTTCAATGCCAAAACACAACAATAATGTGTCAATATATTTCCTTTGACAGAAAGCCATTCCACCATCAACATGCATAAACTGAATGCCCAAATAATGATGCAAATGCCCCAAATCAGAAATCTCAAATGAGGCATGTAAAATAGCCCTAAAATCATCAATATTCTTCTCATGAGGATTAATGAACATATCATCAACATACACCACAATGATTAGAAGTACATCATTTGCATGCTTAACATATAAGATGCTTTCAGTTGGACTATTTTCAAAACCATGTGCAATCAGATAAGCATGTATCTTTTCATACCAAGTATAATGCCTTCTTTAACTTGCACACTTGGTTCTCATGCCCTTTTTGCACAAAGCTACGGGGAAGAAAAACATACACTTCTTCATGCAATTCACCATTCAGAAATGTTGTTTTATTGTCCAACTGATGTACATTCCAACCATGATGAGCTGCAAGTGCACAGATGCTACGAACAGTCATCAATGCCTCTTTCCTGCACATAACCCTTTGCAACAAGCCTAGTCTTATACCTATCAACTGTTCCATCATGTTTACGCTTCAACTTGTATACCCACTTAGTGCCAAATGGCCTTCTTGAAAGGAGGCAAGTCACATAAAGACCATGTATCATTTTTCATGATAGCATCATATTCTGATTGCATTGTAGCCAACCAATGCTCAAAATTTTGTGCTTCATCAAAGGAAACCGATTCAGTCTCACCATAGAGACTAGATGCAACCATAGTACAGCAATCTGATGCAAAAGAGGCAGTATGAGAGCCTGAATGAGTACGATATGATAGAGGTGCATCTAATTTGTTGTCACACAAAGTTTGCACTAGCCATTTTGGCATAGTTTTTGCCTCCTCAATATCAGCTCTCTCATCAACACGTGCATCATGCAAATCTGCATCTGAAATGAAATGATCTACATCATCACATGAAACCTACATTGGTTGAGAAGTTGCCTCATTAGGACCAGCACAAGACTATCCTTCTGTAAAAAGAGGTAGCAAAGTATCCTACATGTCTTTGGAGCTAACAGATGTCTCCTTCGTACATGAAAGTAAAGGCTGAATAGCATCGTCCACAAAAACATCACGGCTAACCAAAATGCGTTTATTCTGTGGATGATACAGACGATAGCTTTCGCTTTGATAACTATACCCAACAAAAATACATTTTACTACTTCATCATCCAATTTCTTGCAATGTTGTTCATGCACTAATGCATATGCCAGACAACCAAAAACACATAGGTGAGCAACAGATGGCTTGCGACCATGACAAGCCTCGTATGGAGTGATAGATTGCAGTGCTTTAGTGGGACACCTATTAAGTACATATGCGGCACACATGACATCCTCAAACCAGAAACTATGTGGTAAAGCCTGAATTTTGACCATTCACCTTACCATCTCCATGATTGACCTCTTCCTCCGTGCAGCAACTCCATTCTGTTGAGGTGTATACAGAACTGTACACTGATGTTTTATCCCACGTTGAGCCAGAAATGCATTAAAGTCAGAAGACATATATTGCCCCCCTCGATTAGAATGGAGGGTGCCCATTTTATATGCTTAGAGATTTTCAGCCATAACCAAAAACTGTTTGAAGCACATAAACACTTGGGACTTTGCTTTGGGTGGATATATTCATGCATGTCTGGAAAAATAATCAATGAAAGTCATGAAGTAAAGATAGTTTCCAAAAGAGGGTGTCTACATAGGACCACAAACATCATTCTGAACAAGCTGCAATTTTTGAACCATCTTTTGGAAAGGAGGAATGTTGCATTTTTCCCAAAATAAAGCCTTCACAAACATGTTTCCAAGTGCCTCAAGTTTGAGCAAAGAGGACACCATATCTGAGTTCTACAGGTATAGAAAACTAGCAAAATTCAGATGACCAAAGCATGCATGCCAAAGCTTTGCATCTAACATAGCTTGAGAATCATGTATTGCACATGCTGAATCATTCATAGATTTTTCATAGTCTATGAGCTTATACAACCCACGACATAAAATGCCAGAAGAAATAATCATGTTGCCATTTGACCGATCATGAAATGTACATATGTCATCAACAAATTTCACAATTAAGCCAATCTTGGCTGATGCAAAAACTGATAACAAATTTTTCTTGATCCCGAGCACAAATAAAGTATATGATAAAGTGAAAGAACTACCATCAATAGTAGTTAGAATGATCTTACCAACTCCCATAATAGGATAAGGGGAGTGGTTGGTGCATGTGATAGTATTCACTATAGGGCCAGGCTCAAGTGAAGTGAAGAAACTGCACTGCCAGGTAATATGTTTGGTTGCCGCACTATCAAAATACCAAGCATCTGAGTTTACAACAGACATACATTGCTCATGAGAAGGTGGGTCAAAACTGCAAACAATATAAAGGTCCATTCTTCATTCTGCACAAGATTAGTAGATTCTATTTTTGGTGTAGAGGCCTCTCCAATAACCATTTTGGCCTCTTTCTTCTTTGCCTCTTTTGCAGCCAGTTTTGGATAGCTCTTAATGACATGATCATTTGCTTTACAGTATTTGCAAAACAATTTTTGCGTTTTTGATTTTTTCTCATCTTTTTCTTCTTTCTTCAAATGTGCAGTATTTGTAGATTTCTGCTTACTTGTAGATGAGCTCCATTTACCTTTGCCCTTCTGACTAGCTAGGAGAGCTTGATCTGCAACATGTATAATGAACCTATTCTGTGTAGACTGATCTTCTTGCAGCAGAACAAAACTAACGCTTCAAATGAAAAGGCATTTGGATTGCCTTTCATCACCAAACGAAATTAGAAGCAAAACTCTAATATGAATCAAGAAGTGACTAACTCTTCAGATGATAGGGCATTTGGATTGCCTTTCATCATCAAATAAAGAGTAGAAGCAAAACTCTGCACAAGTGAGCTATCTGGTATAACTTCATCAGTAGAAATCAAATGTTCCTTCAAATCCTTGATCTTTGTCAGAAAACTGTCCATAGAATCACCTTCATTCATATATCAACAACAAACCACAACTATTTAAACAATCATTTTGAAACCCAACCAACTCATCACCCAAGAATTTAGTTCATATAAGGGGTGATGTAATGCAAGAACAAACTTTGACTTTTGATTTTGAGTAGCCATTACCTAACTTTCTAGATTTTCAATATTTGGATGTACACTACGTATCACTAAAATACGAATGAACATGTTACCAAAAATTAGAAACCATCCAAGAGGAGGGTTAGACACAAACTGACTAGGAAGAAGAGGAATGACTACATACAAAGCAAGAAGAAGAAGAAGAAGAAGGACAAAGAGAACAAGATGAAGAGCAACAATAGATAGTGGAAGATAAAAAATCAGATTACTCAACATATATAACAACTTTGCAAAGTTTACATGCACAGATTGAAGCAATAAAAGCAAGAAAACAACCAAATCAAGAAACAATTCATGCAATTCTCCAATATGAATTGGAACAAAGAGGATTTGATGAGGATTTTATAGAGACTCTTGATACATTGACAAAAGTAGTTGCAGTAGTAGAGGCACTCAATTTCTAATTAAATGCCCCTCAGCCCACTATGATTCCAAAAGAATGCATGCACAACCATGATGTGGTAAGATGATCCAAGTTCTAGTACCCCCAACCTTTCTCGTCGATCAAGACTTTGAGGACACACACCACCAATCCCTCCCATCAACATCATTGCACTCGAACATCCTAGCACCACTCTTGCCTCCACTGCTTCCCTCTCACAAGAATTCCAATCCATTTTCAAACAACTCTATAAATCCCTATTGATATATTTAGGTAGTGATGTGTATGAACACTCTAGGACTAGTGGGACACTTTTTTCCCTCTTTAGGAGGTCCCCTCCCCCAAAGTTGTATATATGCCTATTACCCTAATGGGCTACTCATCTTTATATATTCTCTTGGTAATTCATTCAGTATTTTGTGTTGTGCTCTAAGCTTCTTCTTCTTGTGCTTGTCATGTGCTTCCACAGACCTCAAACTCCAACAAACAATTGGTATTAGAGCAGGTCCCCACTTCATCTAGGGCATCATCGACACCCCTCCGGACACAATCTCAGAATCACACTATCACAATGCTTGTGCAAGCAATTTGGTCTTTTTGTGCCAAAGATATATATAGGTTTTGGTTCGCTAGTACAAGCGTCTCAAAGTTTGCTATAGGTTTAGCAGAATTGGATAGGGTAGTTCTGTTCAACGTTTTGAGATATAGTCACTTTTTTGCATCATGGTATTTTAATCATTTGCCATAACTGAAAGCATTGATGTATTCCGTATGTTGGCTATTGAAGATAAGTTGGACAATACCAGTTACCCATTACAGACTTATATGATGCATCATATATTGGTTGCAAAAGGACTTTTGAATATTGTACAGGGTGTTGAAAAACACCCTATTACACGTGCAAACACAATTGCTGAAGGTGATGCAAATGACATTGAAGGTGGTGATATTCTTTAGATTCTTGTTTGTGTTGTGGTTCTTGCTGCACCTACTGCAAAGCAAATTTGTTGGGATGGCAAAGAGGCTCAAGCACATGCATTGATAGCCTTTTTTGTCAAACGTGCCATTATTATTCACATTCACTCTTGCAAAACAACTAAGGATGCTTGGGATGCACTTACCACTTTATATCAAGCAAGGAATGAGGCTCATGTTGCTTACCTCTGAAACCAATTGGAAAGTGAGCACATGAATGAAGGAGATTCCATGGATAGTTTTTTGACAAAGATCAAAGATTTGAAGGAACAATTGATTTCTACTACTGAAGTCTTTCCTGACAGTTCACTTATGTAGACTGTTCTGAATGGTCTTCCCAATTCATATCAGAGTTTTGCTTCTAATCTTCATTTGATGATGAAAGGCAATCCAAATGCCTGAACAGTTGAGGAGTTAGTCTCTATTCTATTGCAAGAAGATCAATCTAGGCAGAACAGGTCCATTGTGTGTGTGTTGTAGATCAAGCTTTCCTGGCTAGTGAGAAGGGCAAAGATAAATGGATCTCTTGTACTAATAAGCAAAAATCTGTTAATTCTACAGAATCAAAGAAGGATGACAAAGATGAGAAGAAAATAGAAAAGCAGAAATTGTTTTGCAAATACTGTAAAGGAAATGATCATGTCATAAAGAGTTGTCCAAAATTGGCGGCTAAAGAGGCAAGAAAGAAATAGGCTAGAATGGTTGTTGCAGAGGCCTCTACTCCCAAAAGAGAGTCTGCTAATCTTGTGTAGAATGAAGAATGGACATTTACCATTGTTTGCAGTTATGACCCATCTTCTCATGAAGAGTGTATGTCTGCAGTAGACTCAGATGTTTTGTACTTTGATAGTGGAACAACCTAACATATTACCTCGCAGCGCAATTTCTTCACTTTACTCGAGCCTGCCCCTACAGGGAATACTGTCACATATACCAACAACTCCTCTTCTCCTATCATGGGAGTTGGTAAGATCATTCTGACTACTATTAATGGTAGTTCTTTTACATTTTCGGATGCTTTATTTGTGCAAGGGATCAAGAAGAATCTGTTAACAGTTTCAGCTTTAGCCAAGATTGTCTTGGATGAAAATTTGTTGATGACATATGTACAAATCATGATCTATCAAATGGTGATGTCATCATTGCTTTTGGCATTTTATGTCATGGATTGGAGCTCATAGACTATGAAAGATCTATGAATGATTCAACATGTGCAATACATGATTCTCACACTTTATCAGATGCAAAGCTTTGGCATGCATGCTTTGGTCATCTGAATTCTGCTAGTTTGCTATGCCTGCATAAATTTGAAATGGTGTCCTCTTTGCCCAAACTTGAGGCACCCGGTAAACATGTCTGAGAAGGGTTTTGGTTAGTCGTAATGTTGTTTTTGTGGAAGATGCTATTTAGCCATTACTTTCATGTACTAAGGAGACATCTGTTAACTCCAAAGGCATGTATGATACTTTGCTTTCTCTTTTTAAAAGGTGGATAGTCTAGTGCTAGTCCTAATGAGGCAAATTATCAGCCTTTACAGGTTTGCTGTGATGATGCTGATCATTTCATTTTTTATGCAGATTTACATGATGGGCTTGTTGATGAGAGAACTGATATTGAGGAGGTAAAAATTATGCCAAAATGGCTAGTGTAGACTTTGCGTGACAACAAATTAGATGCACCTCTATCATATCGTACTCATTCAAGCTCCCATAGTGCCTGTTTTGCATCACGTTGCTATGCTATGGCTTCCTCTAGTCTCTGTGATGAGAATGAGCCTGTTTCATTTGATGAAGCACAAAATTTTGAAAATTGGATGGTTGCTATGCAATCAAAATATGATTCTATCATGAAAAATGGTACCTCATCTTTATGTGACTTGCCTCTTGGCAAGAAGGCCATTTGCACTAAGTGGGTATACGAGCTAAACTGTAAGCCTAATGGAACAATTGACAGGTATAAGTCTACGCTTGTTGCAAAGGGTTATGCTCAAGAAAGAGGCATTGATTTTGATGAGACCTTTGCTCCTACATGCGGAATGACTACTATTCATAACATATGTGCACTTGGAGCTCATCATGGTTGGAATGTATATCAGTTGGACATTAGAACTACATTTGTGAATGGTGACTTGCATGAAGAAGTGTATGTTTTATAGCCCCGTGGCTTTGTGCAGAAAGGGCATGAAAATCAAGTGTGCAGGTGGAAAAAGGCATTATATGGTTTGAAGCAAACACCATGTGATTGGTGTGAAAACATACATGCCTACCTTATTGCACATGGTTTTGAGAACAATCCAAATGAGAGAACCTTATATGTTAAGTGTGAAAATGATGTGCTTTTGAACATTGTTGTGTATGTTGATGACATGCTTCTCACTGTTCCTCATGAGAAGCATATTGCTGATTTTAGGGCTGATTTGCATGCCTCATTTGAGATGCCAAATTTGGGGCATTTGCGTCATTATTTGGGCATTTAGTTTATGTAAGTTGATGGTGGAATAGCTTTTTATCAAATAAAATATATTGACACATTATTGCAACATTTTTTCCTTGAAGACTACAAACCTATTGACACTACTATGGAGACATGTTTACGATTGAGTCTTCATGATGCTAGAGATGCATTTGATGTTGTTCTCTATCAGCATGCTGTTTGCTTGATTTACTTATGCATTACTCGGGTAGATATTCAATTTGCTGTCTCATAGATGAGTAGGTTTATGGATTGACCAAGTGAAGCATTGGCAGGTGGTTAAGCACATCTTTCGCTACTTGAGTGCTACCAAACTACTTGGATTGTTTTATCCCAAGGGGGATCATTACTGCTAGATTTACATGCTTTTTTTGACTCTAATTGGGATGGTTGCTATGACACTCGTGTGTCCACTAGTGGTTTTTGCTTCATGCTTGGTAGCTCATGCATATCTTGGTTGAAGAAGAAGCAGCCTACTATGGACACTTCTAGTTATGAGGGTGAGTATAGGGCAGCTTTCATAGTGATTGTTGAGTGTGTGTGGCTCAGATGCCTTATGGCTGATTTGGGTGTTGGTGAGTCTTCTACCACCACCATCTTCATTGAGAGTCAGAGCGCATTGGCAGTTGCGAGGAACCTTGCGTTCCATGCTCGCACTAAGCACATTGAGCTATTATGTCAGGGAGAGGTTCTTTGCTAGAGAGATCAATTTGGCATATGTGCCCACATAGGAGAACATTGTAGACCTTTTCATAAAGGCTCTACCTAGGGAGAAGTTTGAAGCTTTATGCAAAGCTTTGGGCTTACTTCCTTTTGCGGATTGATTCCACATAGCTTGGCACTTCCTTATACATGAGTGGTAGCTTCTCATTCATCGCATCACTCCGAGGGGGGATTTGTTGATATATTTAGGTAGTGATGTGTGTTAGCACTCTAGGACTATCGAGGCACTTTTTTCCCTCTTTAGGAGGATTTTTCCCCCGGCTTCTATGTATGCCTATTACCCTAATGGGCTACTCATGTTTGTACAATCTCTTGGTAATACATTCAGTATTGTGTGTTGTGCCCCAAGATTCTTCTTCTTCCTTGTGCTATTCACGTGCTTCCGCAGACCTTAAACTCCAACAATCCAATCCCAGTTTCATGTACCCATCACTTTTCCACCTCACTCACCATCGCTAACCAACCGTTAGATGTCACAAGATTTTGTCTCTAACTTTGACGTACGTCCATTGATTATCACCAATTCCTCACCCATCACTCCCAAACAACCATCAATAGCACCCAAAATTGCTCCTACTCACCACTTATCCACCTTCAAGCCCTATTCCTTTCAGCATTATCATCAACCACATCTATTGCCAATGAATCAAAACCAATTCCATATTTTGGTTTTCACATACTCGGAGCTTTGACCACACTCCCTTTTTCATATTTGAACTCATTTGCCAAGGTGCAAAAGCCCATTTTTCTGTAATTTTTCTTATACCTTTGCGTCAATCCTTGACCACCACTTTCTCCACCACACCTCTATTCTCTGTAGTTACACCACTAATCACTACACTAATCATAGACACACACATACACTTAACAAAAAGCATTGATATCACTATTCACAATTGCCACATCACATACATCCATGTCAGAACCGATGAACATATCACCTCCAACCACAACACCACCACTACCCACAACACCACAATTTCCAATCCCCTTACCACCATCACCTCAACTCACAATGTCTTCACTTTTGCATCCACTCTCCCCATCCCATCCCTGTTCCCTATTTCATCCAACTTCCCATAAACTACATTTGTACATATATATCTTATGTAAACTTCATTTGTGATTGACACAACAGTGAGTCAAATGTTTAATTGTTTGAATGAGATCAAAGAAGAGTATGCGACCTTAGGACACATAGACAACCACCTACAAGAACAATCAAATAGGCCACATTCACAAATCAATTCTTTAATGATAGAAAATGCCTCTTTAAATGCTAGATACACCACCTTAAAAGAGGTGCACAATGCTTTGGAACTACAACTTGAAGCTCAAAACAAACAAGCAATAGAAGAAATGGAAGAGCAATTGCAAATGCAAATGGACCACAACCTAGAAGAATTTGCAACAATGGGTTATTACAAAGACATTTAGCAATGGAACAAGAGGAAAACCAAATACTGCAAACTCAAAATATAGAGAATTATGAATTAACTTTGGACATGCTAGGTGCCATGGTGAGTCCTTCAAAGTTCCAGGTAGTGGCACCACAAAGTATCAAGATAATCTTAGAGGCTTATACTCATATTTTGGATGCCCGCAACAAACTTACCAAGGAATTTAATGCCTTGAAAGCTACTCACACAGACACATCCTCGACAACAACTATCATTGCACCTCCCACTTCCACCATACCACAAGAAATACTACATAACTAGAGAATCTCAAGAGACATATGGTAAAAATGAGATATGAATTGACATTAAGACTATCCCTAGAATGGCTTGCATCCCTCTAGAAGTGCGACTGCCAGAAGTAACAATGCAAATAGCAATCAAACCATCCTTTGAAGAAAAGTATGAACCTTAACTTTTCTTTGGTGATCACATTATAGAAGAGGGATGAGACACATTTGAGTTACAGAGGCCATTCTAGATGAGACAAGTTGAAGAGTTTGGTAGGACACATTTTGCGTAAGTTTAGATGCAATTACAAGCCATGGAAGTCATAGGAAAGTCCATATTGAAGTTAGCCTATTTCTAGGAAAACACACCAAGGCACTACATCACAACCAATGAAATGCAATATATGCCATAATATATCATCTTGGAAGAGCACAATGCTAAAGTAAAGTGCAACACAGGAAAGCTATCAACATGTGCAACACAATTTGAGCCGGAAGACATCACCATATGATCTTCTAACAAATTGGTGAGGGTAATTATCATAAGAATATATTGAAATGATGTAGAATTGGACCAAACCACCACTGCATATCCTATACAATGTGTGTTATGGTCTAGTCCCATGCAAATGCATTGCCACAAGGGTCCCCAATCATTGCATACATGATGAAAACAATATGCAAATACTTGCCTATGTTACATAAAATGGGTGATGTTGCAACACCGATAAAAATGAAGATCTTTGATATGATGCAAACAACATTCAAGGTATTCAATAAATTGAAGGTTCCACATGTCTTGACCATTGGGTTCGAGCATGGAAGCCTTGCTTTGATCTATGATATTAGTACAACCCCATCATTGAAGGTTTGTTATGTGTGACGTTACTGCATAAAATATTTACCTACCTACTATAAATAGACGTTCACGTAGATGTCGAAGATTGGATTCTGGGAATATCATTCTGAGGTGTTCATTTTGGAACCCACTCAGCTCCTACATCTATAGGCATGTCAGACGTTGCAGTATTCAAGACACTATTGACTGAGATAACTTGACGCTCCCAGAGCAATCGATTGGCCCAAACTAGAAGCAAGCATTGTTGATATATTTTGGTTGTGATGTGTATGAACACACTTAGGACTGTCGGGGCAGTTTTTCCTCTCTTTAGGAGGTCCCCCACCAACTTGTAGCTATGCTTATAACCATAATATTTCACTTATCTTTGTACATTTTCACTTGGTAATTCATTCAGTATTGTGTTGTGCTTCAATCTTCTTCTTCTTCCTTGTGTTATCCCCATGCTTCCACATACTTCAAACTCCAACAATTAGTATCAGAGTAGGTTTCTGCTTCATCTAGGGCCTTTTCAACACCCCTCGGGTCACTATCTCATAATTGCACAAAAATTGGTAAGCATACTTAGGTCGATTAGGAGCTCAAAATAGCTTCACTTTATGCTGTCGGTTTTTCGATATAAGCTGGTTTCACCCTCCGAAAGCTCTATCCCAGTGCATATGCAAGCAATTTTGTCCTTTTGTGCCAAACATATATATAGGTTATGGTTTGCTAATACGAGCTCCCCAAAATATCTATAGGTTTACCAGAGCTTGACATGGTGTTATGTTCAACTTTTTGAGATACAATCATTTTTCTGCATGAGGCTATTTAGTTAGTGGCCATGGCTGAAAGCAATGATGTATTCTGTATTTTGGCTATTGACGACAAGTTGGATGGTACAAATTAAACGTTATAGGCATATATGATGCATCATGTATTGGTAGCAAAAGGGCTATGGAATATTGTGCAAGGTATTGAAAAATGCCCTACAACACCTGCAAATATAATTTTGAAGGTGATGTAGATGGAATTGAAGATGATGATCTTCAGATTCATGTTTGTGTTGCGATTCATGTAGCACCACTACAAAGCAACTTTGATAGAGATGCTCAGACACATGCATTGATAGCTTTCTTTGTCAAACATGCCATTATGCCTCATATTCACTCTTGCAAAACAATAAAGGATGCTTGGGATATACTTAGCACTCTATATCCACAAGAAATTAGGCTCATGTTGCTTACCTCCAAAAACAGTTGGAGAGTGAGGACATGAATGAAGGAGATTCCATGCATAGTTTTTTGACAAAGATCAAAGATCTAGAGGACCAATAGATTTCTGCTAATTAATGAGGCTGAATATAGGACAACTTTCCCAAGGACTCTTGAGTGTGTATGGCTCAAATGCCTTTTGGTTGATTTGAGTCTAGGTCACTCTTTTGCCATCACCATCGTCATTGTTAGTCAGAGCCCACTGGCAGTTGCTAGGATCCCTGTGTTCCATGTTCACACAAAGCAGATTGAGGTGCGCTATCATTATTTTAAGGAGAGGTTCTCTATTAGAGAGATCAATTTGACATATATGTCCATAAAGGATCTACCTAGGGAGAAGTTTGAAGCTTTCTGCAAAGCTTTGTGCTTACTTACTTTTGTGGATTGATCTCTTTCCACATAGGTTGGCACTTCCTTATACATGAATGCCAACTCATTGTTCACAAAATCACTCCTAGGGGGATTCGTTGATATATTTTGGTTTTGATGTGTGTGAACACACTCAAGACCATCGGGGCACTTTTTTACCTCTTTAGGATGTTTTGTTTTCTCAGATTTTATATACACCTATAACCCTAATGGGTCATTTATCTTTGTACATTTTCACTTGGTAATTCATTCAGTGTTGTATTGTGCTCCAAGCTTCTTCTTCTTCCTTTTCTTGTTCGCATGCTTCCACAGACCTCAAACTCCAACAGGCATGGCCGTGGGCATCCGCATTGTTGAACACTCACTTGCAAGTGACATAGATAAAAAGAAGCAAGCACAGAAGAAGGGGAAGCATGTAGGCTTCTTAAAAAGTCTTCAATCCTTTATTGATCTTTTCTTATTCTTCATTGAATGAGAAAACCTAACTAAACAATGATGATTATCATGAACCACCATTGTAAATACACAATTTTGTGGAGTCTAACTCTATTTGGAGTCCTCGAGCTTGAGGCATGTAGGTAGAATCATCATTCCATTTTTCATAATCTTTAGAGCTTGTTTGGTCCCCAAATTGGCCTTATGACCTAATTTTAACTATGCCGAACACTAGATGTGAACCCAATCAAAACTAGGCAAAAAACTATAAAAAGAGAGGTTAACTTGTGTTGGCTTGTTAGAGAGGTTAGCTTCCTGGAGCTTGTTTGAGGTGAAGCTATTGTGAGTTTGGTTAAATGAAAATTTCAAGGTTAGCTTGTGTTGTCTTATTAGAGAGGTTAGCTTTTTGGAGCTTGTTTGAGGTGAAGATATTGTATGTAATTGATTCCATTAGTCACACTCATTTTTCTCTTCCTTGTGCATGTTGGTTGAGTTAGACATATGAGGAAGCACGCGAACAACACAAGGAAGAAGAAGAAGAAGCTTGGAGCGCAACACACAATACTGAATGTATTACCACTAGAATATACAAAGATAAGTGACCCGTTAGGGCAATAGGCGTATATACAAGCTGGGGGAAAGAACCTCCTAAAGAGGGAAAAAAGTACTCCAGTGGTCCTTGTGTGTTCACGCACATCACTACTGAAATATATCAACAAATCCCCATTGGGAGTGATGTGGTGAAAAAGGAGCTAGCACTCATGTATAAGGAATTGCCAAGCTAAAAGGAAGTAAGCCTAAAGCTTTGCGGAAAGCTTCAAACTTCTCCCTAGGTAGATCCTTCATGAAAAGGTAGTGATAAGGCCTCGCTCTTGACCATACACCTCACCATCTCCATGAGTGACCTATTCTTCCATTCAACAACTCCATTCTGTTGAGGCGTATATGGCACTGTACATTGATGTTTTACCCCACGTTCAACCAAAAATGCATTAAAGTCAGAAGACATATATTCCCCCCCTCGATCAGAATGGAGGGTGCCCATTTTACATGCTGACAAATTTTCAGCCAAAAGCAAAAACTATTTGAAGCACATAAACACTTTAGACTTTTCTTTCAATGGATAAACCCATGCATGCCTGGAAACATCATCAATGAAAGTCACGAAGCAAAGATAATTTCCAAAATAGGGTTCTATAACCATCTTTTGGAAAGGAGGAACATTGTTTTTTGGCGTAACAAACTAGCAAAATTCAGATGACCAAAGTGTGCATGCTAAAGCTTTGCATCTGACATAGCCTGAGAATCATGTACTGCACATGCTGAATCATTCACAAATCTTTCATAGTCTATGAGCTTATACAACCCATGACATTAAATGCCAGAAGCAATAATCACGTCGTCATTTGATAGATCATGAACTGTACATTTATCATTAACAAATTTCACAACCAAGACAATCTTGTCCAATGCAAAAACTGATAACAAATTTTTTTTAATCCCTGACACAAATAAAGCATCTGACAAAGTGAAAGAACTACCATCAGGAGTAGTCAAAATGATCTTACCAACTCCCATGACAAGATAAAAGGAGTTGTTAGCACATGTGATAATATTCCGTGTAGGGGCAGGCTCAAGTGAAGTGAAGAAACTACGCTGCGAGCTAATATGTTTGGTTGGCCCACTATCAAAATACTGGCAAACATCTGAGTCTACCGTAGACATACACTGCTCATGAGAAGATGGGTCAAAATTCCAAATAGTAGTAAATGCCCATTCTTCATTCTGCACAAGATTGACAGACTCTGTTTTGAGTGTAGAGGCCTCTACAACAACCATTCAAGCCTCCTCCTTCTTTGCCTCTTTAGTAGCCAGTTTTGAACATCTCTTAATAGCATGACCATTTGCTTTACAATATTTGCAAAACAATTTCTGCTTTTCTGATTTCTTCTCATCTTTGTCTTCCTTCTTCGAATGTGTAGCATTTGCAAATTTTTGCTTACTAGGAGAAGAGCTCCATTTACCTTTGCCCTTTTGACTAGCCAGGAAAGCTTGATCTGCAACATACATAATAGACTTATTTTGCCTAGACTAATCTTCGTGCAACAGAACAGAAACTAACTCCTCAAATGATAAGGCATTTGGATTGCCTTTCATCATCAAACGAAGAGTAGAAGCAAGACTCTGATATGAGTCAGGAAGACCACTCAGAACAATCTGCACAAGTGAACTATCAGGAAGGAGTTCATTAGTAGAAATCAACTATTCCTTCAAATCCTTGATCTTTGTCAGAAAAACTTTCCATAGAATCACCTTCATTCATATGCTCACTCTCCAGTTGTTTTCAGAGGTAATCAACGCAAGCCTCATTCCTAGCCTGGCACAATGTGGTAAGTGTATCCCAAGCATCCTTAGCTATTCTGCAAGAGCGAATGTGAGGAATAATGGCATGTTTGATGGACAAAGCTATCATTGCATGTGTATGGGAATCTCTGCCATCCCAACAAATTTTCCCTGTAGTAGGTGCAACAGAAATAGCAGCATGAACAGGAATCTATAGAATACCACTTTGACACCATGTGCATCAACTTCAATACCTGTATTTGTAGTACCTGTATTCGCAGATGTAATAGGACGTTTTTCAATACCCTGTAGAATATTCCATAATCCTTTTGCAACCAATACATGTTGCATCATATAAACCCACAATGGATAATTGGTACCATCCAACTTATCCTCAACAACCAACATACAAAATACATCACTACTTTCAGCCCTGACCACTGACTAAAATACCTTGATGCAGAAAAATGATTGTATCTGAGTAAGTTGAATAGAACTACCCAAACGAGTTCTACTAGACCTGTAGCAGACTTCGAGATGCTTATACTGGTGAACCGAAATTGGTATATATCTTTGGCAACAAAAGATGAAATAGCCTGCAAAAGCATTGCGATAGTGCATTCGGAGGCCGAAACGAGCTCAAATCGTGATTTTGGCACCATAGAATGAAGATGTTTTAATATCTTAATCACCCTGAGTATGCATACCAAATTTTGTGCGATTATGAGATTGCGGCTAGAGGAGTGTCGACGATGCCCTAGATCAAGCGGCAACCTACTCTGATACCAATTGTTGGAGTTAGACGTCTGTGGAAGCACGTGAACAACACAAGGAAGAAGAAGAAGCTTGGAGCACAACACACAATATTGAATGTATTACCACTAGAATGTACAAAGATAAGTGACCCGTTAGGACAAGCAATAGGCATATATACAAGCCGAGGAAAAAAAACCTCCTAAAGAGGGAAAAAAGTGCCCCGGTGATCCTAGTGTGTTCACACGCATCACTACCGAAATATATCAACACATGTGTGTATGTGTGTGACTCAACTCGTGTCTCACTCACTCACTTGTGCACAAAGGCACTCACGATTGTCATATCATCCTCACTTCTCTATAGATTGACAATTATGAGATGGAGCTCATCGATGTTGGTATTCACCATTTTCCTAGGTAACAGTGCGAGATGGATCAAACTTCCCATAATTATCTAAGTGTACATAGTATCATTTCCAATGCTGGATCAAACTTTCCACAATTCTCTAATTTGAATCAAATGGTATAGAAATTGGCTTACAATAATCCATACCATACTTTTGCAACATGCTCAAGGTAGATTGCCTTTGGGAAATCCATATACATGTTTTTGTATGTATAAACTGAATGCTTCCACTTCCTTTCTAGTTCTTTCTATTGAACTAGAAGTTTTGAGTTGTGTGGTTGGTCTTATCACAGAGATGAGAAAGTAGTTCACAAACACCATATAACCTAATTAAAAACTAGTTCCATGATGGGTTATGCAACTTTATGATTGAAAAAAATAACATGCCTAAAATTATGGAAGAGTAGGTGGATGGACCAAGGAGGTCTCAAAGAATTGCAAAGCAAGAGACTCCTAATAAAAGAGCAAAAGCACCTAAATTGCAGATAAGAAGAAATTCAAGAGTGAGTATGTAGCCTCAAAGGTATACTTATGAATCTTTTATGAATACTCATTATGCTTTCATGAAAAAGGTGGAGCAAGAAGATGAACCTGCATCTCATGAAGAGGCAAAAGTAAATGGTGAGTGGGAGAAATCAATGAAAGAATAAATATGAAGATCATCATCTTCAACGCCATCTGCATCACCTTCAATAACTATATTCAAAGCTGAAGTAGGGCATTTTTCAATACCCTGCACAATATTCCACAACCCTTTTGCTACCAATACATGATACATCATATATACCCATAATGGATAATTAGTACCATCCAACTTTTCCTCAACAACGAACATACAAAATACATCATTGCTTTCATCCATGGCAACTGACTAAATATCGTGATGCAAAAAATCGAGTGTATCTCAAAAAGTTGAACAGAACCACCCTATCAAGCTCTGCTAAACCTATAACAGATTTTGAGGCGCTTATACTAGAAGACCAAAACCTATATATATATATATATATATATATATATATATATATATATATATATATATATATATATATATATATATATATATATATATATATATATATATATATATATATATATATATATATATATATATATATATATATGTTTTTCATAATAGGATGAAATTGGCTGCACATGCACTACAATAATGCATTTGGAGGCCAAATGAGCTCATATCAAATTTTTGATGCCCACATAACAAAATGATTTTGAACTCCTAATTGCCTTGGGCATGCTCACCATTTTTTATGCATAGGCACTATGATAGTGTATTTGGAGATTGAAACCAGCTCATATCAAAATTTTGATGCCACAAAGTGAAGTGGTTTTGAACTCCTCATCACCTTGAGTATGCTCATCAATTTTCGTGTGATTTTGAGATTGTGATTAGAGGAGTGTTGACGATGTCCTAGATGAAGTGGTGACCTACTTTGATACCAATTGTTGGAGTTCCAAGTCTGCACAAGCACACGAACATCACAAGGAAGAAGAAGAAGCTTGGACCATAACAAAACATTGAATGCATTACCAAATGAATGTACAAAGATAAGTTACCCGTTATGGTCATATATGATGCTTCATGTATTGGTAGTACAAGGGCTGTGGAATATTTTTTAGGGTATTGAAAAACACCCTATGACACTTGCGAATACAGTTGTTGAAGGTGATGAAGATGATGTTGAAGATGAGACTCCTGTTAATGTTGTGGTTCTTATTGCACGTACTATAGAGAACTTTGATGGGATGGCATAGATGCTCAAGCACATGCATTGATAGCTTTCTCTATCTCTATCAAACTTGCCATTATCCCTCACATTCACTCTTGCAAAACAACAAAGGATGCTTGAGATACACTTACCACTTTATACCAAGCAAGAAATGAGGCTCATGTTGCTTACCTCCGAAAATAATTGGAGAGTGAGCATATGAATGAAGGAGATTCTATGGAAATTTTTTTAGCAAAGATCAAAGATTTAAAGGACCAGTTGATTTCTACTTATGAAGTCTTGCCAGATAGCTCACTTATGCAGATTGTTGTTAATGGTCTTCCATATTCATATCAAAGTTTCACTTCTAATCTTTGATTGATGATTAAAGGCAAACAAAATGCCTTAACATTTGAGGAGTCATTCTATGTTTTGTTGTAGGAAGATCAGTCCAAGCATAATAGGTCCACTATGTATGTTGCAGATCAAGCTTTCTTAGCTAGTCAGAAGGGCAAAGGTAAATGGAGCTCATCTACTAGTAAGCAAAAATTTGCTAATGCTCCACAGTTGAAGAAGGAAGACAAAGATGAGAAGAAAACACAAAGGCAAAAACCGTTTTGCAAATATTGTAAAGGAAATGATCATGTCATAAAGAGTTGTCCAAAATTGGTTGTAAAAGAGACAAAGAAGAAAGAGGCTAGAATGGTTTTTGCAGAGGCCTCTACACCTAAAATAGAGTCTGCTAATCTTGCACATAATGAAGAATGGGTATTGTATGCAACTATGACCCATCTTGTCATGAGCAGTGTATGTCTACAATAGACTTAGACATTTGGTATTTTGATAGTGGGACAACCAAACATATTGCCTCCTAGCATAGCTTCTTCAGTTCACTTGAGTGTGCCCCTATAGGGAATACTTTCACATGCACTAACAACTCCTCTTATCCTTTAATGGGAAATGATAAGACAATTTTGACTACTATTAATGGTGGATCTTTCACATTGATAGATGCTTTGTTTGTGCTAGGGATCAAGAAAAATATGTTGTCAATTTGAGCATTAGCTAAGATCAGCTTGGTTGTGAAATTTGTTGATAACAAATGTACAATTCATGATTTTTCAAATGGCAATGTTATTATTGCTTCTAGAATTTTATGCCCTAGGCTGTATAAGCTAATATATTATGCAAGATCTATGAATTATTTAGCATGTATAGTTCAAGATTCTCATGCTATCTCAGATGCAAAGCTTTGGTATGCATGTTTTGGTCATCCGAATTATGCTAGTTTGCTATGCTTGCAGAAATCGGAAATGGTGTCCTCTCTGCCCAAACTTGAGGCACCTTGTAAACATGTCTGTGAAGGCTATATTTTGGAAAAAATGCAGCATTCTTCTAGGCATGCACGGGTGTATCCATAGAAAAAAAAGTTCAAAGTGTTTATGTGCTCAAATAGTTTTTACTTATGGTTGAAAATCTATCAGCATGTTAATTGGGCACCCTCTATTCTGATTGAGGGGGGGAATACATGTTTTGTGATTTTAATGCATTTTTGTCTAAATGTGGGATAAAACATCAGCCTATAGTGTCATATATACCTCAACAAAATGGAGTTGCTGAAAGAAAGAATAGGTCGCTCATGGAGATGGCAAGGTGTATGATCAAAAGTCAAGCTTTACCACATAGCTTGTGGCTCGAGGCTGTTATAACATATGTACTTAACAAGTGTCCCACCAAAGCATTGCAATCTATCACTCCATATAAGGCTTGGCATGATCGCAAGCCATTTGTTGCTCATTTGTGTGTCTTTGGTTGTCTTGCATAGGCATTAGTGCCTAAACAACAACACAAGAAATTGGATGATAAAGTAGTGAAATGTATTTTTATTGGATACAGTTCTAAAAGCAAATTCTGTCGTCTATAATATCCGTTGACTAAATGCATTTTGATATCCATGATTTTTTTGTAGAGGATGAAATTTAGCCATTACTTTCATGTACTAAGGAGATGCCAATGAGCTGCAAAGATGTGTGTATGACACTTTGCTACCTTTTTTTACAGGTGTGGAGTCAAGTACTGGTACAAATGTGGCAATTTCTCAACCTTTACAAGCCTCACATGATGATGTAGATCATTCTATTTGTTATGCAGATTTACATGATGCACTTGTTGATGAGAGGATGGATATAGAGGAGGCAAAAACTATGCCAAAATAGTTGGTGCAAAATTTTAGAGATAGCAAATTAGATCCATTGCTATCATATCGTACTCGTTGAGGCTCTCATAGCACCTTTTTTCCATCAGATTTCTATGCAATGGATGCCTCTAGTCTTTGTGATGAGAATGAGATAAGCAAAATTTAGAAAATTGGATGGATAATATGCAATTAGAATATGATGCTATTATGAAGAATGGTACCTGGTCTTTATGTTGTTTGCCTTCAAGAAACAAGGAAATTGGCACTAAATGGGTATACAAGCTGAAATGTAAGCCTGATGGAACAATTGAAAGAGTTGACATATATAAGGCTAAGCTTGTTGCAAAAGGTTATGCTCAAGAAAGAGGCATTGATTTTGATGAGACCTTTGCACCCACATGCTAAACGACTACCATTTGTGCACTTGTAGCTCACAATGATTGGAATGTACATCAATTGGAAATTAAAACAACATTTATGGATGATGACTTACATGAAGAAGTGTATGTATTTCAGCCCTCTGGTTTTGTGGAGAAAGAGCATGAAAAAAAGTGTGTAGGCTGAAAAAGGCATTATATGGATTGAAGCAAGCACCACGTGCTTAGTATGAAAAGATACATGCCTACTTGATGGCACATGGTTTTGAGATCAGATTAAGAGTCCAACTGAGAGCACCTTATATATTAAGCATGCAGATGATGTACTTCTTATCATTGTTGTATATATTGATGACATGCTACTCACTATCCTAATGAGAAGCATATTGCTGAATTTAAGATTGATTTGCATGCCTCTTTTTAGATGTATGATTTGGGGCATTTGCATCATGATTTGAGCATTCAATGTATGCAAGTTGACAGAAGATAGCTTTGTGTCAAACAAAATATATTAATGATGTTGGAGATTTTTGATGTTGTTATCTATCAACAAGCTATTAGATGTTTGATTTACTTATGCATAAATCGGCCTGATATTCAGTTTGCTATCTCATAGATGAGCAGGTTTATGCATTGCCCAAGTGTCAAGCATTGGCTGGTAGTTAAACACATCTTTCACTACTTGAGTGGTACCCAAATACTTGGATTGTTTTATCTAAAGGGAGGATCACTATTACTCACATGCTTTTTCTAATTGTGGCTGGGCTAGTTTCTATGACACTCACGTGTCGAGTAGTGGTTTTTTATTCATGCTTGGTAGTTCATGCATATCTTGGTTGAGCAAGAAGTAGCCTACTGTGGCCACTTCTAGTTGTGAGGCTGAGTATAGGGAAGTTTTCACAGTAAGTGCTGAGTGTGCATGGTTCAGACACCTTTTGGATGATTCGGGTGTTGGTGAGTCTTGTGCCACCACCATCTTTAATGATAATCAGAGTGCATTGACAATTGCAAGGAACCATGTGTTCCATGCTTGCACAAAGCACATTAAGGTGCATTATAATTATGTCAGGGAGAGGTTTCTCTAGTGTAGATATCAATTTGGCATGTGCCCACACAAGATAACATTTCAGATCTTTTCACAAAGGCTCTGCCTCAAGAGAATTTTGAAGCTTTTCGCAAAGCTTTGGGCTTACTTCCTTTTGTGGATTGATCTCTTTCCACATAGTTTGACACTTCCTTGTACATGAGTGCCAACTCCTTGTTCACCGCATCACTCCCAAGGGGGGGGTTTGTTGATATATTTGAATAGCGATGTGTGTGAACAGACTTGGGGTTATCTAGGAACTTTTTCCCTCTTTCGGAGGTTGTTTTTTTCCCAACTTGGATATACGCCAATAACCCTAATGGTAACTTATCTTTATACATTCACTTGGTAATTCATTCAGTGTTGTGTTGTGCTTCAAGCCTCTTCTTCTTCCTTGTGATGTTCGTGTGCTTGGGTAGGCCTCAAACTCCAACATAATAATAGAGAAAAAGCATCTACACTGGAGATAAGAAGATCTTCAAGAGTGAGTATGCAACCTCAAAGGTACACTTATGAATCTTTTATGAATACTCATTATGCTTTCATGGCAGAGGTTGAGTAGGAAGATGGACCTGCATCTCATGAAGAGGCAAAACGAAATGGCGAGTCGGAGAAAGAAATGAAAGAAGAAATGGGTGCACTACAAGATAACAAAACTTGGAATTTAGTTCCAAAAAGACACCAAAACAAAAGGTAATTGGTTGCAAATGGGTTTTTAAGATTACAAGAAATAGTGATAATAGTGTATTAAGATATAAAGCTAAGCTTATAGCAAAAGTATATGATCAAATTCAAGGACTTGACTATGAGGAAACTTTTAGTATATTGGCAAACATGGTTAGAGTGAGAACTTGTTGGGTTAAAGTGTAATTAAAATATGTAATATATATTAACTAGATATATAATGGTGAGTTAAGCGAATAAGTATATATGGCACAACTAGATTGTTTTGTGGATGCTAGATGTCCTAATCATGTATGTAGGTTAAAGAAGGCATTATATGGTCTCAAACCAGGAACAAGGGCATAGAATGCAAGGCTAGTAAAATATCGTATGCTCCAAGGATACACAATGAGTCATATTAATCCATCACTTTATGTAAAACATGTAGATGACATGTGTGTATATGTATGCATTTGTGTGGATGATTTGTTGATTACACAAAATGATGCAAAAGCAATTGAAGAGACCAAAGGTAATTTGGGAAATGAATTTAAAATTTTAGATTTTGGTTTGCTTAATAATTTCTTGGGATTGAAATTATGTATGCATATGAAGGTATGTCATTAATAAAGGGAAATTATATAGGTGATATGCTAAAAAGGTTTGGTATGCATGAATGTAAGTTTATTTCTATTAGAGTGTAATGTAATGTAAAGTTGAGTGCAAAAGAAGATGATGAATTTCATGATATGAATGCTTATAGATCCATGGTAGGACATTTGATTTACACAACAAAAAGTAGACGTGATATATGCTATGAAATGGGAGTATCATCATAATTTATGCATAAACCTAGAGTATCTCATATGCGTGTAGCCAAAAGAGTGCTTAGATATTTGAAAGGTACAATGAATGAAGCTTTTGTAGTCATAAGGCTGATCTAACTCTTAAAGCCTTTAATGATGTAGATTGGGCTAGATGTAAAGATGATAAAAGATCCACAAGTGGATAAGTAGTAATGACAAGAAACAAGATGTTATGATGGATCTCAAAGAAACATCCTACAACTTTATCTTTTACTAAGGCTGAGTATAGAGGTTTAGCATTGGCTACTATTGAGATTATTTGTATTTAGAAGTTTTTTCATGACTTGACCATGTAGCTTGATGTGTCATTGATATGTGGGGATAACTTGAGCAACATTCGTATGACCTCAAATACTAATTTTCATGCTAGGACAAAGCATATAGAGGTACACTATCATTTTATTCAAGAGAAGACCATAAACAATGAAGTGTAGGTTTCTTTTGTTGGAAAAAAAGGATCAAGTTGTAGATATCTTCACCAAATTCTTAGATGAATAAAAGCTTCAAAGATTCAAATATATGATTGGCATGAAGGCAATAACCCTCGGAACTTGAGGGGGAGAATATTGAGAACCTTTTTTTTTAATGTATGAGTTAAGCTACAAGTTCCAAAATATGAAAATAACTTTGGGAAGTATTCAAATGCTTCAAGAAGGCTCAAATAAATGATATAGGATGGCTAGAGTACCACATGATGTATAGAACATAGTGAATGAAATGGATGATTCTAGTGCTTCCACAATCATAAGCTATCCCCAATCAGAAGCTTCCAATCACTCAAGAACAATAGAAGAGACAAAAGGAAAAACTTGCACAAGACAAGAGAAAATCCCACACGACAAAGTCGACAAGATGTGATGCAAAAAATAAGAAAATATGATATTATAAATTATAATCATATATAATAGCTCTTGGAAAATAGCTTTGTGACAAACCCTTGACCTTTCGACCACCAACAAGCTATCACAATCACATTCATACATGCACTCTCAATCTCACTCTCACTCAAAGGCTCACTTTCAATCTCAATGAGAAGGTAATTCTATTATTTTTGGCATATTCTTGCATGATGGAGTGATCTCTATAAAACAAACTTGATTGTCCCTCCTCTAAGAAGTGTGTGATCTTCCAGATTCAGCAAGATTTGCACTTCCCCATGTTGCATGCAAAACTTTCGTATAAAGCATGCATTTTTAGTGGTTTGTTGCTCTCTTTTGCAACACTTGTCAAAAATAGAAAAGAAAAAACAACAAAAAGACATATTCAATGATATCCATAACATGCATCAGAACACATATGCATCAAAATCACGGATTTGAATAATAATAGAGAAGTCCATTTTTTCAATTATATTTAAGTATTGGAAAAATCAACACTTTTTTGGGCCCTGTAACTCAAAAGTCATGTGGAATTCCAAGATGCTTGTGAGAGGCAAAACATTCAACTCTTTGATCTTCACAATAATGTTAGAGATACTCTAGATTCAAGTCCATATCCAAGTATTAATTTTGAGCATTGTAAGTTTAGAAATTCTAGAGAGAGAATAAAATCAAGTCATTACTTACAGAGAGCTAACTCTAGAACCCGAAACAAAGTTCTTAAAACATGATTCAAAAATTTTTCATAGAGGCACTTTTATTCTCCTATGCATGCTCCACCTTTCTTTCATACAACATTCTTCCTGATTCTTGCATCTTCATGTTCAATTTTCAACTAGAAGACATGATGCAAATGAGGTTTAGAGAGAGAATATAAAACTTATCATTGGTACATTTTGTTCATATGCATAAAATGACCTAATTCATTCTAAAAATTATCCACAATGTTAACAGAAAGTTTTAAATTAATTATTTCACTATCAAAAGGCTTATTACAATGAGTCACAAGAAGCTCATTGTGTTGTACTAGTTAAAAGTTGATGTGACTACTTCTGAAGGTTCAACCATATTTGTCTTATTCCAACACTTGAGTTGTGGAATAACTACCTCTACCCAAGTGTCTACCACAAAGCCTATTTGTATTGAGAAGTTTTTCTATAGTTGATCATGCAAGAATAAGAGAGGAGAACTCGTGATGTTCCTCCACCCAAGACAATCATATGTCCATCTCTGTGTGATTGTAGTTTTCTAGAAAAATATTTCAAAGCTTGTATCTCTTCCACTTCATATCCAAATCATGTCTTTTATGCTGAATTGGAAATCCTAGTCTTTTTCTCATCATCTTGTAGAATTTCAAATTTGTTGGATTTTTTTTTATTGAGAGCGGTAGTCTTTGCAAATAGTGTGTTTTCTTGAGTTCATCTCTAGTTCAAGCTCTCCATTAAACATGTTCAAACTTAGAAAAATTTGTCTTGGATGCTAACTTGAATGTTTATAGGAATAATGAAAATATAACATGAACTTCTTGTACATTTATGATCTCCTTATTAAGGTCACAATGAAGTCATAATAAAGCAAAATCAAGAGGCTTTGAGCTTTGACTTTGAAACGATAGACATGGTCTTTCTACACTCTTGTTTGGTAATCAATTTTTTCAACACCCAAGAAACGTCTTTATCTCTCAAAACAAGTATGCATGCGAAATTTCTAAATCATTGGACATGATTTAGTGCAAAAAATAGCTAGACATATGGAAGTGAATGTAAAGTTATCCATTGAGGATACCTTAACACTAAGAGACATTGGAAGGTGCAAGAGGTCCATTGAGATTCTCACACTCATGTAAAACTCGAGCAAATCTCAATTTTGTGAGTAATTTCTCAAACAAACCCCATGTAAGTAATTGGAAAACTAGGATATGAGTACTCAAGTACTTGATCGGGACACTTGACTAAGGTATCACATATAATTTTGGTACATGTCTTATAAGGGAATTGTAACTTAGATTAGGTAGGTAGGTAATAGTTTTTTCAAACTAGTTAGATTTCAAACTAGGATTTTCTTGTGGACAAAAAAGAAGCAACCAACAATGGCATTATCCTCTAATGAAGCAAAGTACAAGGAGACATGTTTTGTTTCTTATGAAGCAAAAAAATTAAGGAGAATCCCTATGGCATGTGGAAGTGCAAGATAATGATCCGATTGTGACAAAGTGTGATAATCATAGTTCCATGTCCATTGCTGAAAATCTAGTATTTCATGCATGCACCAAAGATATAGAGATCCGATGTCATTAGATGTGTGATTTGATCAAGGATAAAGGAGATGATCTACTATCCAATAGAGAAGAATGAGAATATGTCTTCACCAAAACACCTACAAAATATCTACTTCAAGTACACCTTCAAGGCCTCAACACTGGGAAGGGCAAGTGGTTCCCCCATGGTGGGAGTACATTGAGGAGGATGTTAGATATGTTCAATGTGCTCCCACTTATGATCCATACTGGACTAAGTTGTAAGCCCCCCTATTATGAGGATAACCCATATTGTGATGTCGAACATTAGTTGGGTCCTCACTAAGTAAGATAGGGCGTATGTCATCAAATGGTAAAAAGATGATTTTTGTGGTCTAAATTTTGAAGCGAAGAGAGTAATTAAGGTGGTAGCAACTCGATTTTGTACAGTTAAGATTAATCTTTTTTGAAATAGAATGATCTTGAAAAGAATCATGATTTTGTACAATCAAGATTACTCTTTTCCCTCAACTCTTCAAAATTTGTTAGGTGGTTGTAGATTAGGATTATCAACAATAAGGGCTAGTTTAGATAGGGGTGGCACCCTAACTGAGAAAGGCTTGTTGGCTGATCAAAATTTCCCACTTGTCACTATGCATTCACATAGCCCTCTGATGGCACACATGCCACCTCATGATACAGAGTTAGCTTTTTTGTTCCGACCCCAACTCATGGAATAGTTTGCCTAGAGTCATATGTGGTCATATCAGTTTCTTGTTCTTCTTTTCTTTTGCTTTTGTAAATCAAATTTGTATATTTTTATCAATGAAATAATATCTATCTTTCTATTCGAGTGTTCTCCAATGTTCACATAAGATGATGGCACACAAATGATCTATAGGATACCACACAAATCAATATAAGGGTGGGTTTAACTGGAAGCAATGGAGCAAGTAAATCCACAACATACCTTGAAGGAATAATTCACAATGAACATACATGATTGAAAATAAACAACAAATAATTTATCTGGCCACTCTTTTGTGAACAAAAATCATTTCAAGGATTGCAATATAATGATCCAACTACACCTTAACCAAATAGAAATTTCCATTTGGCACTACACCTTCACATAGGGTAGTAGCCCTTTTATGGAACGTATGCCACCTCATGATACATATTCACATTTTTTTTTGTTGCTACCGCTCTCATGGAACAATCTACGGAGAATTATATACAATCATATTGATTTATTTATTTTTTGTTATTATCAAATTCTCCTTTTGTTTCTATATTGTGAATTAAAAACTATTGCAATTCTTGGAAAAGATTTTATGTTTTCTTTATAATTCAAGGGTTCAAAAGGTATTAATAAGTGAAGGTCAAAGGCATCCAGGGTTGCATATCAGCTAAGAGAAGGTTGTTGTTGTATCGATTCAATATAACTTCACAGATCTATAAATCTTCTTTAGAAATTTGTATTGTATTGATACAACAAGAGCCTTCTCTTAGCTGAGATGTTGGGCCTTGGCATCAAGACAATAGCATCAAGAGGGATTTGTTGGGAGGAAAGAAATCGATTTGTTGATACAATAGCATTGAGAGGGATGATGAAGTTTTGATAGAATTCGACTTATGCACTTGATCCTTGGATACTTACGATAAAAAAGATGCAAACACGTAAAAAAATATTTTTGTTTTTATGATATAGTTTAGTATTTTTTCAAGCATATAATAATGAATGTGCATATACATGTGTGTATGTATGCATGTACATATGCATGTGTGTATGTATGCATGTGAGTATGTATGTATATGTGTGTATATGTATGCATGTGAGTGTATATGTATGTGTGGCCGTGTGTGTATGTATATGTGCAAATATCTGTATGTATATGTATATGTGTATGTGTGCATGAAAGTACATGTATGCATGTGTGTATGTATGTGTGCATGAAAGTACATGAATACAAGTGTGTATGTGTATGTGCATGTATGTTATATGATTGCAAGTGAAAATCAAATATGATTATGTATGTCCATGTGTGTGTATGATTGTGAATTAAAAACTATTGTAATTGTTGAAACAGGTTTTATGTTCTTTTTGATAATTCAAGGGTTGAGAAGGTATCAATAAGTGAAGATCAATGGCATCTTGGACAATGTATATAAGCTAACATAAGGTTCGTGTTGTATTAATACAATACAACTTCACATATCCATAGATCTTCTTTAGGAAGTTGTATTGTATTGATACAACACAAACCTTCTGTTAGCTGAGATAATGGCATCAAGACAATCATATCAAGAGGGACTTGTTGGGAGGAAAGAAATAAGCGTATTGAGATAATAGCATCAGGAGGGACTTGTTATGGCCAAGTTTTGATAGAACTCGACTTATGCACTCAAACTTTGGATACTTACGACAAAAGAGATGTAATCAGGTAATAAAAGATTTTAATTTTTATGATATAGTTTAATATTTTCTCAAGCACATAATAATGAATTTTTACTTTTTTATATTTTTATAGGTTATTTTGAAGGTTGATTGACTTTGAGCTGAGTATGAAGGTAGAAATTTCCCATTAAAAAGGAATCGTTATCAATTGTTAACTTGAATCATTTGAATCATTAACTTTGCTTTTTTTAGGCTCAAGTCGATTTATTGTGTGTATGTGCTTGTATTTATGTATATATACATATGCATGTGTGTATGTATGTATACATATGCATGTGTGTGTATGAATGCATGTAAGTATGTATGCACATGTGTGTGTATGCATATGTATGCATATGTATGCATGTGCATGTGTGTATATGCATATCTAGGTATGTGCATGTGTGTATATGCATATGTATGTATGTATGTATGTATGTGCATGTGTGTGTATACATGTGCCTATGTATGTATGCATGTGAGTGTATGTGTGTGTGTGTGTGCCTATATGTGTGTGTGTATATGTGCAAGTATCTATATGTGTGTGTGTGTATGATTTTGTGTGTACATGTTTGTGTGTGTGTATATGTGTGCATGTTTGTGTGTGTATGCATATGTGTGTATGACATGCACATACATACACACATGCATACACATACTTTCAGATCTGTAAAAAAAAACACTAATTTTACCTCTGAAGAAAAGTCTCTATGGTAGGATTAGAGCTCTCTAGACTCTCAAACATGTGTGAAATGAGTTTTCAATAATAAAGTTTCGATCGAAAGAACTTTCGATCGAAAATGTTTCGATTGAAATTTTTTTCTTTGAAAGAATTTTCGATCGAGAGTGTATCCTTGTCCGTTTTTTTCGGTGTTTATTCGGACAACCCCGAATAAAACAAACATATTTGGTATTTTTTTAATTATTCAATCGAATAAATGCAACCTAGCTAATAAATAGTGCTTTTGCCCGAAAGCCTTGTGAAAGGTTTGCATGATCCAACATTGAGACTACTCTTTCCTAAATAGTTCTATATATCCTCTTAGCTACACCATTCTCTATGGGGATATAGCGAGTTGTAAACTATTTATGAATTCCTCTAGACTTGCAAAAAATATTGAATTCATGTAAGATGTACTCACCTCCATTATGTGAACGTAAACCCTTGAGCTTAGTTCCTTGTTTAGTCTCGACTAAAGCAAGCCAATTTTTTAAACTAAGGAATACCTCATCCTTGATCTTGTTAGGATATACCCCGACTTTTCTAGTAGCATCATCTATGAATATGACAAAGTAAAGAGCACCGCCTAATGACCTTGTGGGCATATGAACACACACATCTGAGTTGAAGATATTGATATATTTAGGTAGTGATGTGTGTGAACACACTAGGACTGCCGGGGTAGTTTTTTCCCTCCTTAGGAGGTTATTTTTCCCCAACTTGTATATACACCTATAGCCCTAATGGTTACTCATCTTTGTACATTCTAGTGGTAATACATTCAGTATTGTGTGTTGTGCTCCAAGCTTCTTTTGCTTCCTTGTGCTGTTCACATGCTTCTGCAAACCTTGAACTCCAACAATCAGTATCAGAGCAGATTGCCACTTCATCTAGGGCATCGTCAACACATCTCCGGTTATAGTCTCAGAATTTCATGAAATTTGGTGAGCATACTCAAGGTGATTAGCAGATCAAAACTATTTCGCTCTATGGTGCTGAAATCACAATATGAGCTTGTTTCAGCCTCCGAATGCACTATCGTTGCGCTTCTGCAAGCTATTTCATCTTTTTCTGCCAAAGATATATACAGGTTTTGGTTTGCTAGTATAAGCGTCTCGAAGTCTGCTATAAGTTTAGCAAAACTCAACATGGTAGTTCTGTTCAACTTTTTGAGATACAATCAATTTTTTGCATCATGGTATTTTAGTCAGTGGCCATGGCTAAGAGCACTGAGGGTATTTCGTATGTTGGTTGTTGAGGATAAGTTGGATGGTACGAATTACCCATTGTGGGCTTATACGATGGGTCATGTATTGGTCATAAAAGGACTGTGGAATATACTGTAGGGTGTTGAAAAATGTCCTATTACACTTGCAAATACAGGTACTGAAGCTGATGCAGATGGCATCGAAGATGGTGATATTCTGCACATTCATGTTCGTGTTGCGGTTCCTGTTGCACCTACTGTAGAGCAAATTTTTTGGGGATGCTTAGGCACATGCATTGATAGCCTTGTCTATCAAACATGCCATTATTCCTCAGATTCACTCTTGCAGAATAGCTAAGGATGCTTGAGATATACTTATCACATTGTACCAAGCGGAATAAGGCTCGTGTTGCTTACCTCCGAAAACATTTGGAGAGTGAGCACATGAATGAAGGTGATTCTATGGAGAATTTTCTAACAAAAATCAAAGACTTGAAGGAATAGTTGATTTTTGTTGATGAAGTTATACTTGATAGCTCACTTGTGTAGACCATTCTGAATGGTCTTCCTGATTCATATCAGAGTTTTGCTTATACTCTTCATTTGATGATGAAAGGCAATCCAAATGCCTTGTCATTTGAGGAGTTATCTCTATTATGTTGCAAGAAGATCAGTCTAGGCAGAA
Source organism: Ceratopteris richardii (assembly GCA_020310875.1). NCBI lineage: Eukaryota > Viridiplantae > Streptophyta > Polypodiopsida > Polypodiales > Pteridaceae > Ceratopteris > Ceratopteris richardii. Next base: position 15,366,748 of record CM035414.1, on the reverse strand, counting down.
CATGTCCATTATGCATGTTGCAGATCAACCTTTCCTAGCTAGTCAGAAGGGCAAAGGTAAATGGAGCTCATCTACTAGTAAGTAGAAAGTTGCAAATGGTGCATATTTGAAGAAGGAAGACAAAGATGAGAAGAAATTAGAAAAGCAGAAATTCTTTTGTAAGTACTGTAAAGGAAACGATCATGTTATATCCAAAAGTGGCTGCAAAAGAGGAAAAGAAAAAAGAGGCTAGAATGGTTGTTGTAGAGACCTCTACACTAAAAACAGAGTTTGCTAAACTTGTGCAGAATGAAGAATGGGCACTTACTACTATTTGTTTGTAGTTTTAACTCATCCTCTCCTGAATAGTTTATGTCTGTAGTAGACTCAAATGTTTGGTACTTTGATAGTGGCGCAATCAAACATATTACCTCACAATGAAGTTTCTTCACTTCACTCGAGCTTACCCCTATAGGAAATATTGTCACATGCGCTAACAACTCCTCTTATTCGGTCATGGGAGTTGGTAAGATCATTCTAACTACTATTCATGGTACTACTTTTACATTGTCGGATGCTTTATTTGTGCCAAGGATCAAGAAGGATCTATTATCAAATTTTTCATTACCCAAGATTGGCTTGGTTGTGAAATTTGTTGATGATAGATGTACAATTCATGATCTATCAAATGGAGACATGATTATTGCTTTTGGCATTTTATGTCTTGGACTATATAAGCTCATAGAGTATGAAAAATCTATGAATGATTCAACATGTGCAGTATATGATTCTTAGGCTATGTCAAATGCAAAGCTTTGACTTTGGTCATCTAAATTTTGCTAGTTGGCTATGCCTGTTGAAATCTGAAATGGTGTCCTCTTTGCCCAAACTTGAGACACTTGGAACACATGTCTATGAAGCCTGTATTTTAGGCAAAATGAAGCACTTCTCCTTTCCAAAAAATGGTTCAGTTCGAGCTACTTAGAAATTGCAACTCGTTCATAGTGATGTCTATGGTCTTATGCAGACACCCTTTTTTGGAAACTATCTTTACTTCGTGAATTTGATTGATGATTTTTCCAGGCATGCATGGGTATATCCACTCAAAGAAAATTCCGAAGTTTTTATGTGCTTTAAATAATTTTTGATTTTGGTTGAAAATTTGTCAGCATGTAAAACGAGCACCCTCCGTTCTGATCGAGGGGGAATATATGTCTTCTGAATTTAATGCATTTCTAGCTGAACATGGGATAAAACATTAGTGTAGAGTGCTATATACACTTCAATAGAATGGAGTTATTGAATAGAAGAATAGGTCACTTACGAAGATGGCGAGATGTATAGTCAAGAGTCATGCTTTGCCACATAGATTCTGGCTTGAGGTTGTTATGTGTGCAGCATATGTACTTAACACGTGTACGACTAAAGCGCTATAGTCAATCACTCCACATGAGGCTTGGCATGGTCACAAGCCATCTGTTTCTCATCTACGTGTTTTTGGTTCTTTGGCATATGCATTAGTGCCTAAACAACAATGCAAAAATATGGATGATAAGGCAGTGAAATGTATTTTTGTTGGGTACAGTTCTGAAAGCAAAGGCTATCGTCTATATCATCTATAGAGTAAACACATTTTGGTTAGTCGTGATGAGGCAACTTCACAGCCTTTACAGGTTTCATGTGATGATGTAGATAGATCATTCCATTTTTTATGCATATTTGCATGATGCACTTGTTGATGAGAGAGCTGATATTGAGGAGGCAGAAACTATGCCAAAATGGCTGGTGCAAACTTTGTGTGATAACAAATTAGATGCAGCTATGTCATATCGTACTCGATCAGGCTTTCATACTGCCTCTTTTGCATCAGATTGCTATGCTATGGTTGCCTCTAGTCTCTGTGATTAGAATGAGTCTGTTTCCTTTGATGAAGCATAAAATTCTAAAACTTGGATAGCTCCTATGCAATCAGAATATGATGCTATCATGAAAAATGGTACCTGTTCTATCTGTGACCTGCCTGCTGGCAAGAAGGCCATTGGCACAAAGTGGGTATACAAGCTAAAGTGTAATCCTAATAGAAAAGTTGACAGGTATAAGGATAGGCTTGTTGCAAAGGGTTATGCACATGAAAGAGGCATTGATTTTGATGAAACCTTTGCACCTACATGTCGAGTGACTAATGTTCGTAGCATCTATGCCCTTATAGCTCATTGTGGTTGGAATCTACATCATTTGGACATTAAAACAACATTTTTGAATGGTGACTTGCATGAAGAAGTGTATGTTTTTCAGCCCTATGGCTTTGTGCAAAAAATGCATGAAAACTAGGTGTGCAGGTTAAAGAAGGCATTATATGGTTTAAAGCAAGCACCACATGCTTGGTATGAAAAGATACATGCCTATCTGATTGCATATGCTTTTGAGAACAATCCAACTGAAAGTATCTTATAAGTTAAGCATGCAAATAATGTGCTTCTGATCATTGTGGTGTACGTTGATGACATGCTGCTCACTGGTCCTCATGAGAAGCATATTGTTGATTTTAAGGCTGATTTGTATGCCTCATTTGAGATGTCTGATTTAGGGCATTTGCATCATTATTTGGTCATTCAGTTCATGCAAGTTGATGGTGGAATAACTTTGTGTCAAACGAAATATATTGACACATTTTGCAACATTTTGGCCTTGAAGACTGTAAACCGATTGCCATTGTGTCCACTAGTGGTTTTTGCTTCATGCTTGGTAGCTCATGCATATCTTGGCTAAGTAAGAAGCAGCCTACTGTGGCCACTTCCAATTGTGAGGCTGAGTATAAGGCAGCTTTCACAGCTATTGCCATTGTGTCCACTAGTGGTTTTTGCTTCATGCTTGGTAGCTCATGCATATCTTGGCTGAGTAAGAAGCAGCCTACTGTGGCCACTTCCAATTGTGAGGCTGAGTATAAGGCAGCTTTCACAGCGATTGTTGAGTGTGTGTGGCTCAGATGCCTTATGGCTGATTTGGGTGTTGGTCAGTCTTTTTCCACCACCATCTTCACTGACAGTCAGAGCACATTGGCAGTTGCAAGGAACCCTGTGTTCCATGCTTGCAATAAGGACATTGAGGTTCATTATCATTATGCTAAGGAGAGGTTCTTTGTTGGAGAGATGAGCTTGGCATATGTGCCCATGAAAAAGAACATTGTAGACCTTTTCACGAAGGCTCTGCCTAGAGAGTTTGAAGCTTTTCGCAAAGCTTTGGGCTTACTTCCTTTTGTGGATTGATTTCACATAGCTTGGCACTTCCCTATACATGAGTGCCAGCTCCTTGTTCACCGCATCACTCCCAGGGGGGATTTGTTGATATATTTAGGTAGTGATGTGTGTGAACACACTAGGACCACTGAGGCACTTTTTAGAAATCATGAACACTATGTGCATCTCCACTCTAAGTGTCAATCATAGACTTCCTATGCTCTCTTCACTCAAGAGTGCTCCACATGTCTTCCTAGACCAGTTTATCACTACGTGCACTATTACTAATAGTTGTGCAAAATGTATTCCATGATGATGGCAAGGTGCATAGCAACATGAATGATTTGATTTCATTATCCATCTCCATTTCAGAGCCTATAACTGAGAAAATATAGCATCAATCTCATTTAGGTGAGAAATAACACGATCTGTGTCCATGCAAAGATCACATGACTTTCTCATCAGATACACTTTATTTTATGTGATCTCTTTTTCATAAGTGTAACTTCTTCCAAAACTCCTTTGCACTCTCATAATCCAATATTGTAAAGTAGACATTATATGCTGAGTGCAATCGAATGTTAGACCCAACCATTTCATCCAACTCATCCCAATCATCATCATCCATATCAACAGGCCTCTTTGAGATTCCATTTCGTACCTTCCACTACCTCGTCTGAATCAATTGATCTTCAACATTCTTCCATAGAGAAATGTTTGTGCCATCAAATTTTTAGGCCTGAAAATGGTCCTTTCCCTACAACTTATATAGCTCCTCTTGGGAATAGTGGCACTAGATTTGGATGGACTAGGTGTGCCTAAAACCTCTGATGCCATGATGACAGAGAACTAACTAGAATGATAATGGAGCTAGAATAGTCCAAATACCACTAAGGATTAAAAAATGTGACCAAGTGTCAAATTCTGGGAAATTTTTGATAAAGACTCCCCAAAAAAATGGATCAATGAACAACCAAAGTGATTTTGTGAGAATGTATGTGCTCACACCAACAAGTGTCTCAGGGAGTAAATTCAACCGCTAAATAGTTGAAAATATAAAATTTGGAAAATTCTTGTCAAAATCTTCTCTAGAAAATAAGCGTATGACCAATGTAGAAAACTCATAAAACCATGAGTACTGGCATGCAAACTTGAATAGTGAATCACTAATTCAACTACATATAACCACTACATATAACCATAAGCCAACTAGGCTTATCGAGCCTATGACCAACTAGCATGCATCTCCTATAGACACTTTGAAGGGGATGAACCAAAAGCTCAATTTACAAATTTGGGACATAAACAACTCACCCAAGAGAGCCTAATATCTAGGTGTCACCCCATTAATAAAACCTTGCTAAGACCCTCTTTATCAACATCAAATGCTTTATGCAAAAAAGTAACCACTATATCAATGACCACATCGGCATACATAAGCAGTATCACCAACATGTGCAACTTTCTGAAAACTATGTTCTTTAGACCCAAAAAACCTGCATAAACTAGTGGCTACTCTCAACATAACTAATGCCTTCCAAGAAACATATAAGAAAATTAAAGAGTTGAAAATTCAGCAATAAAGCTAAATGTACACTTCCAAGGAAACACAATTAGTGCCAAGATTGATCCTTGGACCAATCTTTTCACTTATGTGCTTGAAATTGATTCTAAACTATAAAATCGCCTTCTAAGTTTCCTTAATTTTTCACCCAAAGAAACTTTGAGAGAACCGATGTAAAGAGCCCAAGAAGACACTTTGAAAGCTCCAAAATAATCTTAACATTAAGTATCTTCACTCCTACAATCACCAGCAACTAGGGCTTAGCGATAGGGAAACCTACGAGTTAAGCAAGCTTGGGGAACACTACTACCATGGATGACCTCTGAGGATGTAATAGTACTTTTTCGTCCTTGATTGTTAAAGCCTTTTCTTGCCTGCAATCAATGACACCGAAGGTGACTCGTAGGACACAAGGTATGCCAAGGTCTATGCCTTGGTCACTAGCTTAGTCGTAAGCCTTGGAAGAAGCCACTAGAAGCCAAGAACCAATGATGCTCTCTCTACTCGCATAACAATAAAAAACTTTTGATGAGAATAGCTCTGATATTTGTGGAGTGTTGAGATGGAAATGCACCACGGTGGATGCTTGTTCAAGAGAGCTTCAAAACGATGCTTCATAGTAGAACATTGAGCTTTGGATGACACAGATGACACTCTAGACAGACATGCATGAGACAAAAAGTACACGATACACAAAGACTTGAACATAGATTTTTTAGGTTTAGGAATGTAGTTGAATTTACAATCTGCTGTTTACTAGACCACTATATGTTTTATTAAAGAACAAGTACAAAAAGTGTTCAATGGCTATTTGGCCTTCCACATGGACACTAATGGTAATATTATTCACTTAGTAGCACACTCATTGTTGTGCTTCAAGCTCCTTCTTCCTCGTGCTTTTAAAGTGCTTCTGCAATCCTTGAACTCAAACACTAAAGTCATGTTTTGAAGGCCTTCTATTTGTCTTCAACAATTGAATGAGAGTATGGGCTACTATGTCATCATTTTCAATTGGGCTTCCAATTTAGCCTAGATCATTTGCAATCTCCATGACTCTAAGTACGTAATCATTTATGTTACTATTTTGAGTCTCCCTTAATTTATTCAAATTTATCTTGAGTTTCATTTTTTCTTATCTTTGTACTTATTAAATACAAACTTTCAAGTGTTTTTGACACTTTCCTTAAAACATCTAAATCTTGTACATATCCGATAATGCTGATATTTATGTGCAAAGACAGTATGAAAATGACCCACACTATTATTCCTTCCATTACCCTCTTTTGAGGCTCTCCTTTGCCCTTTTCTAGACCCTCAAATATTCATAGTTTTGGCTCTATGGCTAAAATCAATCCTTGTAGATCATGAGATAGTTTCCATGAGATAGTTGTCAAACCTAAACCGCATATTTTTCTTCCCCAATTTTTTGTTTTGTAAAATCGATGCCCATGAGATAGTTCCCAAACCTAAACCGCATATTTTTCTTCCCCAATTTTTTGATTTGTACAATCAGGCATGGTAGGGATTTATGGCCTTCCTAAATTTTTCTCTAAGGTATTGAAAAGGCCAATTGATGTTAGGGTTTCACCTTGTGAGAGTTCTCCAAGTTCTATGCAAGTAGGTTGCACTTGGCTTCAAATGATACCTCCCTTGAATGAGGCAACTTATGCACTTCGATATCATAGCCCAAAGGTGATCCAATACCCCAATGAAGCCTTGAAAGTTTTGCGCCTTCATAAGAATTCTTTCTTTGACACAAGTGCAGAGTTGTGTAGAGTTCTCAAAGTTCCCTTAAAGTTTTTCTTTAAGTGAACTTTGAGAAATCTACATAACTCTGCACTTGTGTCAAAGGTGATCCAATACCCCAATGAAGCCTTGAAAGTTTTGAGCCTTCATAAGAATTCTTTCTTTGACTCAAGTGCAGGTTATGTAGAGTTCTCAAAGTTCACTTAAAGTTTTGCACTTAGAAAATGATAAAAAATTAGTGGAACCATATCAAATACTTGGAACACAAACTAATTATTAGCGTCATTCTAGCTACATAGATAATATATTTAAGGGCTTTATAAAGTTCGTTGAATTTATGTGGAGATTAGACTGAAAACTCAACTCAATCAATGTATAATTAAAAAGAACGCAATGAATCTAACATGACTTAGGATGAATACCAAATAGTCAAACAATGTCCGCTCGATTGAGAGTTACAATGCTAATTCATTCCATCACTATGCAATAAGTTATGATTGACCCAAAGTACATAAATAAGTAGTAGAGAGCTTGCTTAAGCTAAGAGGTTTCTTCCTCAATGATAAAGACTTGAAATGATAAATCTTGATACAACTGAGGAGATCCATTGGATGTATACAAATCACTTCCACTCTTAGTGAACTAAAGTGGGCATTCTTTAATATAAGATCTAACTACCAATCATATGGGTTCACTTTATGGTAGACAACTAACTAATTGAAGTATCTTTATTTGGTGTGACTTTAGTTGGTTGAACCCCATAACTCTTTGGACTTCTTCCCATTGGACCAAGCTAATCTTTCATAAGTTTTCATTTAGCCTCACATTGGAGCTTAGTTTCCAGCAAGAAAGTTTGACAAACATCCTTGGCTATTTTTCATGAGCAAATATGATGGATAATGGCATGCTTGATGGAGAAAGCAATCAAGGCATATGTTTGTTCATCCTTTCGATTCCATGGAAGTTTGTTTCTAGTGATTGGAGATGCAAATTGTGGGGTTCCCATGGTCAATCAAGAACTACAAGAGGATTGGAAAGAGAACCTTTTCAAAAATAGAACATACAAGGTCCTCAACATGACATGCATCAACCACATTTGAAGTATTAGTAGCTATAACAAGACATATTTCAACATATTCACACAATATTCAACATTGCAACAAATAGCACATCATGCATGCCCATAACAAAACATTGGAACCATCAAACTTATCCTCAACAACCATGGCCAATGATTGTATCCTAATGAAAAAGATTGATTATTCCTAAAAAAATTTGAATCGAAATATCATATGAAGTTTTGCTACAATCACTAGCCATGGCTCTCAACCATGACCAAGGGCAACAACTTGGTGTGAAAAATTGTCTATTTCTTGGAAAACTTTTAACAAAAGTACTTTGAAGAGTTTAAAGCACTTGTAGTTACAAGCTAAAACCCAAATGCGAATTGGAACAATAGGAAAAAATAATCTCCAAAATGGTTCAAATAGTGCAAATGCGCTTTTGAAATGAGAAAGATCCAATTTTTTACTTTACCAAGCTCTTCAAGCAACCTTTGAATAGCATTTCTCACCCTAAGAATGCTCTCTGATTTGTAGCAATTTGAGAAAGTGAGAGAGGACTGTTGGCAGCAAGCATTAGGAGACAAAGACCTACTTTGATACATTTTTTGGAGTTCAAGAAAGTGAGAAAGCAAAAAAACAACATGAGGAAGATGAACCCTAAGAGCATAACACAATGTTTTACTAAGTGTGGAATTTACATGCTTGAATAAGTAGAATAATAAGAAAAGGTGCATTCACAAACTTGGGTCCACATGCTAGCGAAAGTATTTTGTGTGGGTACATATGTAGATGCAAACATGGCTATATGAACATGTGTAGCTAGCTACTAGATGTTTAATACGAGTACGAATATGGATGTATAAACATGTATAAGTAGCTACTAGATGTTTAGTGTGCATACAAGCAAGATCATATGAAGAGGCAAAAATAAGGCTAGAGAGAAATGCAAATCCATGTGTGTGTGTGTGTTTCCATCTTGAGCTAGATAACCCTAAAGCAAACACACATAGCTTTGGTAATATATCTAGACACAATCACCAAAAAGTCATTTAGCTACCTATTATTTTTTTTCATTTGTATTTTGTAAGACATCTCTAGAAATAGACAAGCGATGTGTGTGAACAGACTTGGGATTATCTAAGAACTTTTTCCCTCTTTCGGAGGTTGTTTTTTTCCCAACTTGGATATACGCCAATAACCCTAATGGTAACTTATCTTTATACATTCACTTGGTAATTCATTCAGTGTTGTGTTGTGCTTCAAGCCTCTTCTTCTTCCTTGTGATGTTCGTGTGCTTGGGTAGGCCTCAAACTCCAACATAATAATAGAGAAAAAGCATCTACACTGGAGATAAGAAGATCTTCAAGAGTGAGTATGCAACCTCAAAGGTACACTTATGAATCTTTTATGAATACTCATTATGCTTTCATGGCAGAGGTTGAGTAGGAAGATGGACCTGCATCTCATGAAGAGGCAAAACGAAATGGCGAGTCGGAGAAAGAAATGAAAGAAGAAATGGGTGCACTACAAGATAACAAAACTTGGAATTTAGTTCCAAAAAGACACCAAAACAAAAGGTAATTGGTTGCAAATGGGTTTTTAAGATTACAAGAAATAGTGATAATAGTGTATTAAGATATAAAGCTAAGCTTATAGCAAAAGGATATGATCAAATTCAAGGACTTGACTATGAGGAAACTTTTAGTATATTGGCAAACATGGTTAGAGTGAGAACTTGTTGGGTTAAAGTGTAATTAAAATATGTAATATATATTAACTAGACATATAATGGTGAGTTAAGCGAATAAGTATATATGGCACAACTAGATTGTTTTGTGGATGCTAGATGTCCTAATCATGTATGTAGGTTAAAGAAGGCATTATATGGTCTCAAACCAGGAACAAGGGCATAGAATGCAAGGCTAGTAAAATATCGTATGCTCCAAGGATACACAATGAGTCATATTAATCCATCACTTTATGTAAAACATGTAGATGACGTGTGTGTATATGTATGCATTTGTGTGGATGATTTGTTGATTACACAAAATGATGCAAAAGCAATTGAAGAGACCAAAGGTAATTTGGGAAATGAATTTAAAATTTTAGATTTTGGTTTGCTTAATAATTTCTTGGGATTGAAATTATGTATGCATATGAAGGTATGTCATTAATAAAGGGAAATTATATAGGTGATATGCTAAAAAGGTTTGGTATGCATGAATGTAAGTTTATTTCTATTAGAGTGTAATGTAATGTAAAGTTGAGTGCAAAAGAAGATGATGAATTTCATGATATGAATGCTTATAGATCCATGGTAGGACATTTGATTTACACAACAAAAAGTAGACGTGATATATGCTATGAAATGGGAGTATCATCATAATTTATGCATAAACCTAGAGTATCTCATATGCGTGTAGCCAAAAGAGTGCTTAGATATTTGAAAGGTACAATGAATGAAGCTTTTGTAGTCATAAGGCTGATCTAACTCTTAAAGCCTTTAATGATGTAGATTGGGCTAGATGTAAAGATGATAAAAGATCCACAAGTGGATAAGTAGTAATGACAAGAAACAAGATGTTATGATGGATCTCAAAGAAACATCCTACAACTTTATCTTTTACTAAGGCTGAGTATAGAGGTTTAGCATTGGCTACTATTGAGATTATTTGTATTTAGAAGTTTTTTCATGACTTGACCATGTAGCTTGATGTGTCATTGATATGTGGGGATAACTTGAGCAACATTCGTATGACCTCAAATACTAATTTTCATGCTAGGACAAAGCATATAGAGGTACACTATCATTTTATTCAAGAGAAGACCATAAACAATGAAGTGTAGGTTTCTTTTGTTGGAAAAAAAGGATCAAGTTGTAGATATCTTCACCAAATTCTTAGATGAATAAAAGCTTCAAAGATTCAAATATATGATTGGCATGAAGGCAATAACCCTCGGAACTTGAGGGGGAGAATATTGAGAACCTTTTTTTTTAATGTATGAGTTAAGCTACAAGTTCCAAAATATGAAAATAACTTTGGGAAGTATTCAAATGCTTCAAGAAGGCTCAAATAAATGATATAGGATGGCTAGAGTACCACATGATGTATAGAACATAGTGAATGAAATGGATGATTCTAGTGCTTCCACAATCATAAGCTATCCCCAATCAGAAGCTTCCAATCACTCAAGAACAATAGAAGAGACAAAAGGAAAAACTTGCACAAGACAAGAGAAAATCCCACACGACAAAGTCGACAAGATGTGATGCAAAAAATAAGAAAATATGATATTATAAATTATAATCATATATAATAGCTCTTGGAAAATAGCTTTGTGACAAACCCTTGACCTTTCGACCACCAACAAGCTATCACAATCACATTCATACATGCACTCTCAATCTCACTCTCACTCAAAGGCTCACTTTCAATCTCAATGAGAAGGTAATTCTATTATTTTTGGCATATTCTTGCATGATGGAGTGATCTCTATAAAACAAACTTGATTGTCCCTCCTCTAAGAAGTGTGTGATCTTCCAGATTCAGCAAGATTTGCACTTCCCCATGTTGCATGCAAAACTTTCGTATAAAGCATGCATTTTTAGTGGTTTGTTGCTCTCTTTTGCAACACTTGTCAAAAATAGAAAAGAAAAAACAACAAAAAGACATATTCAATGATATCCATAACATGCATCAGAACACATATGCATCAAAATCACGGATTTGAATAATAATAGAGAAGTCCATTTTTTCAATTATATTTAAGTATTGGAAAAATCAACACTTTTTTGGGCCCTGTAACTCAAAAGTCATGTGGAATTCCAAGATGCTTGTGAGAGGCAAAACATTCAACTCTTTGATCTTCACAATAATGTTAGAGATACTCTAGATTCAAGTCCATATCCAAGTATTAATTTTGAGCATTGTAAGTTTAGAAATTCTAGAGAGAGAATAAAATCAAGTCATTACTTACAGAGAGCTAACTCTAGAACCCGAAACAAAGTTCTTAAAACATGATTCAAAAATTTTTCATAGAGGCACTTTTATTCTCCTATGCATGCTCCACCTTTCTTTCATACAACATTCTTCCTGATTCTTGCATCTTCATGTTCAATTTTCAACTAGAAGACATGATGCAAATGAGGTTTAGAGAGAGAATATAAAACTTATCATTGGTACATTTTGTTCATATGCATAAAATGACCTAGTTATTCATTCTAAAAATTATCCACAATGTTAACAGAAAGTTTTAAATTAATTATTTCACTATCAAAAGGCTTATTACAATGAGTCACAAGAAGCTCATTGTGTTGTACTAGTTAAAAGTTGATGTGACTACTTCTGAAGGTTCAACCATATTTGTCTTATTCCAACACTTGAGTTGTGGAATAACTACCTCTACCCAAGTGTCTACCACAAAGCCTATTTGTATTGAGAAGTTTTTCTATAGTTGATCATGCAAGAATAAGAGAGGAGAACTCGTGATGTTCCTCCACCCAAGACAATCATATGTCCATCTCTGTGTGATTGTAGTTTTCTAGAAAAATATTTCAAAGCTTGTATCTCTTCCACTTCATATCCAAATCATGTCTTTTATGCTGAATTGGAAATCCTAGTCTTTTTCTCATCATCTTGTAGAATTTCAAATTTGTTGGATTTTTTTTTATTGAGAGCGGTAGTCTTTGCAAATAGTGTGTTTTCTTGAGTTCATCTCTAGTTCAAGCTCTCCATTAAACATGTTCAAACTTAGAAAAATTTGTCTTGGATGCTAACTTGAATGTTTATAGGAATAATGAAAATATAACATGAACTTCTTGTACATTTATGATCTCCTTATTAAGGTCACAATGAAGTCATAATAAAGCAAAATCAAGAGGCTTTGAGCTTTGACTTTGAAACGATAGACATGGTCTTTCTACACTCTTGTTTGGTAATCAATTTTTTCAACACCCAAGAAACGTCTTTATCTCTCAAAACAAGTATGCATGCGAAATTTCTAAATCATTGGACATGATTTAGTGCAAAAAATAGCTAGACATATGGAAGTGAATGTAAAGTTATCCATTGAGGATACCTTAACACTAAGAGACATTGGAAGGTGCAAGAGGTCCATTGAGATTCTCACACTCATGTAAAACTCGAGCAAATCTCAATTTTGTGAGTAATTTCTCAAACAAACCCCATGTAAGTAATTGGAAAACTAGGATATGAGTACTCAAGTACTTGATCGGGACACTTGACTAAGGTATCACATATAATTTTGGTACATGTCTTATAAGGGAATTGTAACTTAGATTAGGTAGGTAGGTAATAGTTTTTTCAAACTAGTTAGATTTCAAACTAGGATTTTCTTGTGGACAAAAAAGAAGCAACCAACAATGGCATTATCCTCTAATGAAGCAAAGTACAAGGAGACATGTTTTGTTTCTTATGAAGCAAAAAAATTAAGGAGAATCCCTATGGCATGTGGAAGTGCAAGATAATGATCCGATTGTGACAAAGTGTGATAATCATAGTTCCATGTCCATTGCTGAAAATCTAGTATTTCATGCATGCACCAAAGATATAGAGATCCGATGTCATTAGATGTGTGATTTGATCAAGGATAAAGGAGATGATCTACTATCCAATAGAGAAGAATGAGAATATGTCTTCACCAAAACACCTACAAAATATCTACTTCAAGTACACCTTCAAGGCCTCAACACTGGGAAGGGCAAGTGGTTCCCCCATGGTGGGAGTACATTGAGGAGGATGTTAGATATGTTCAATGTGCTCCCACTTATGATCCATACTGGACTAAGTTGTAAGCCCCCCTATTATGAGGATAACCCATATTGTGATGTCGAACATTAGTTGGGTCCTCACTAAGTAAGATAGGGCGTATGTCATCAAATGGTAAAAAGATGATTTTTGTGGTCTAAATTTTGAAGCGAAGAGAGTAATTAAGGTGGTAGCAACTCGATTTTGTACAGTTAAGATTAATCTTTTTTGAAATAGAATGATCTTGAAAAGAATCATGATTTTGTACAATCAAGATTACTCTTTTCCCTCAACTCTTCAAAATTTGTTAGGTGGTTGTAGATTAGGATTATCAACAATAAGGGCTAGTTTAGATAGGGGTGGCACCCTAACTGAGAAAGGTTTGTTGGCTGATCAAAATTTCCCACTTGTCACTATGCATTCACATAGCCCTCTGATGGCACACATGCCACCTCATGATACAGAGTTAGCTTTTTTGTTCCGACCCCAACTCATGGAATAGTTTGCCTAGAGTCATATGTGGTCATATCAGTTTCTTGTTCTTCTTTTCTTTTGCTTTTGTAAATCAAATTTGTATATTTTTATCAATGAAATAATATCTATCTTTCTATTCGAGTGTTCTCCAATGTTCACATAAGATGATGGCACACAAATGATCTATAGGATACCACACAAATCAATATAAGGGTGGGTTTAACTGGAAGCAATGGAGCAAGTAAATCCACAACATACCTTGAAGGAATAATTCACAATGAACATACATGATTGAAAATAAACAACAAATAATTTATCTGGCCACTCTTTTGTGAACAAAAATCATTTCAAGGATTGCAATATAATGATCCAACTACACCTTAACCAAATAGAAATTTCCATTTGGCACTACACCTTCACATAGGGTAGTAGCCCTTTTATGGAACGTATGCCACCTCATGATACATATTCACATTTTTTTTTGTTGCTACCGCTCTCATGGAACAATCTACGGAGAATTATATACAATCATATTGATTTATTTATTTTTTGTTATTATCAAATTCTCCTTTTGTTTCTATATTGTGAATTAAAAACTATTGCAATTCTTGGAAAAGATTTTATGTTTTCTTTATAATTCAAGGGTTCAAAAGGTATTAATAAGTGAAGGTCAAAGGCATCCAGGGTTGCATATCAGCTAAGAGAAGGTTGTTGTTGTATCGATTCAATATAACTTCACAGATCTATAAATCTTCTTTAGAAATTTGTATTGTATTGATACAACAAGAGCCTTCTCTTAGCTGAGATGTTGGGCCTTGGCATCAAGACAATAGCATCAAGAGGGATTTGTTGGGAGGAAAGAAATCGATTTGTTGATACAATAGCATTGAGAGGGATGATGAAGTTTTGATAGAATTCGACTTATGCACTTGATCCTTGGATACTTACGATAAAAAAGATGCAAACACGTAAAAAAATATTTTTGTTTTTATGATATAGTTTAGTATTTTTTCAAGCATATAATAATGAATGTGCATATACATGTGTGTATGTATGCATGTACATATGCATGTGTGTATGTATGCATGTGAGTATGTATGTATATGTGTGTATATGTATGCATGTGAGTGTATATGTATGTGTGGCCGTGTGTGTATGTATATGTGCAAATATCTGTATGTATATGTATATGTGTATGTGTGCATGAAAGTACATGTATGCATGTGTGTATGTATGTGTGCATGAAAGTACATGAATACAAGTGTGTATGTGTATGTGCATGTATGTTATATGATTGCAAGTGAAAATCAAATATGATTATGTATGTCCATGTGTGTGTATGATTGTGAATTAAAAACTATTGTAATTGTTGAAACAGGTTTTATGTTCTTTTTGATAATTCAAGGGTTGAGAAGGTATCAATAAGTGAAGATCAATGGCATCTTGGACAATGTATATAAGCTAACATAAGGTTCGTGTTGTATTAATACAATACAACTTCACATATCCATAGATCTTCTTTAGGAAGTTGTATTGTATTGATACAACACAAACCTTCTGTTAGCTGAGATAATGGCATCAAGACAATCATATCAAGAGGGACTTGTTGGGAGGAAAGAAATAAGCGTATTGAGATAATAGCATCAGGAGGGACTTGTTATGGCCAAGTTTTGATAGAACTCGACTTATGCACTCAAACTTTGGATACTTACGACAAAAGAGATGTAATCAGGTAATAAAAGATTTTAATTTTTATGATATAGTTTAATATTTTCTCAAGCACATAATAATGAATTTTTACTTTTTTATATTTTTATAGGTTATTTTGAAGGTTGATTGACTTTGAGCTGAGTATGAAGGTAGAAATTTCCCATTAAAAAGGAATCGTTATCAATTGTTAACTTGAATCATTTGAATCATTAACTTTGCTTTTTTTAGGCTCAAGTCGATTTATTGTGTGTATGTGCTTGTATTTATGTATATATACATATGCATGTGTGTATGTATGTATACATATGCATGTGTGTGTATGAATGCATGTAAGTATGTATGCACATGTGTGTGTATGCATATGTATGCATATGTATGCATGTGCATGTGTGTATATGCATATCTAGGTATGTGCATGTGTGTATATGCATATGTATGTATGTATGTATGTATGTGCATGTGTGTGTATACATGTGCCTATGTATGTATGCATGTGAGTGTATGTGTGTGTGTGTGTGCCTATATGTGTGTGTGTATATGTGCAAGTATCTATATGTGTGTGTGTGTATGATTTTGTGTGTACATGTTTGTGTGTGTGTATATGTGTGCATGTTTGTGTGTGTATGCATATGTGTGTATGACATGCACATACATACACACATGCATACACATACTTTCAGATCTGTAAAAAAAAACACTAATTTTACCTCTGAAGAAAAGTCTCTATGGTAGGATTAGAGCTCTCTAGACTCTCAAACATGTGTGAAATGAGTTTTCAATAATAAAGTTTCGATCGAAAGAACTTTCGATCGAAAATGTTTCGATTGAAATTTTTTTCTTTGAAAGAATTTTCGATCGAGAGTGTATCCTTGTTCGTTTTTTTCGGTGTTTATTCGGACAACCCCGAATAAAACAAACATATTTGGTATTTTTTTAATTATTCAATCGAATAAATGCAACCTAGCTAATAAATAGTGCTTTTGCCCGAAAGCCTTGTGAAAGGTTTGCATGATCCAACATTGAGACTACTCTTTCCTAAATAGTTCTATATATCCTCTTAGCTACACCATTCTCTATGGGGATATAGCGAGTTGTAAACTATTTATGAATTCCTCTAGACTTGCAAAAAATATTGAATTCATGTAAGATGTACTCACCTCCATTATGTGAACGTAAACCCTTGAGCTTAGTTCCTTGTTTAGTCTCGACTAAAGCAAGCCAATTTTTTAAACTAAGGAATACCTCATCCTTGATCTTGTTAGGATATACCCCGACTTTTCTAGTAGCATCATCTATGAATATGACAAAGTAAAGAGCACCGCCTAATGACCTTGTGGGC
Source organism: Ceratopteris richardii (assembly GCA_020310875.1). Classification (NCBI taxonomy): domain Eukaryota; kingdom Viridiplantae; phylum Streptophyta; class Polypodiopsida; order Polypodiales; family Pteridaceae; genus Ceratopteris; species Ceratopteris richardii. Next base: position 15,349,868 of record CM035414.1, on the reverse strand, counting down.
ATATGAACACACACATCTGAGTTGAAGATATTGATATATTTAGGTAGTGATGTGTGTGAACACACTAGGACTGCCGGGGTAGTTTTTTCCCTCCTTAGGAGGTTATTTTTCCCCAACTTGTATATACACCTATAGCCCTAATGGTTACTCATCTTTGTACATTCTAGTGGTAATACATTCAGTATTGTGTGTTGTGCTCCAAGCTTCTTTTGCTTCCTTGTGCTGTTCACATGCTTCTGCAAACCTTGAACTCCAACAATCAGTATCAGAGCAGATTGCCACTTCATCTAGGGCATCGTCAACACATCTCCGGTTATAGTCTCAGAATTTCATGAAATTTGGTGAGCATACTCAAGGTGATTAGCAGATCAAAACTATTTCGCTCTATGGTGCTGAAATCACAATATGAGCTTGTTTCAGCCTCCGAATGCACTATCGTTGCGCTTCTGCAAGCTATTTCATCTTTTTCTGCCAAAGATATATACAGGTTTTGGTTTGCTAGTATAAGCGTCTCGAAGTCTGCTATAAGTTTAGCAAAACTCAACATGGTAGTTCTGTTCAACTTTTTGAGATACAATCAATTTTTTGCATCATGGTATTTTAGTCAGTGGCCATGGCTAAGAGCACTGAGGGTATTTCGTATGTTGGTTGTTGAGGATAAGTTGGATGGTACGAATTACCCATTGTGGGCTTATACGATGGGTCATGTATTGGTCATAAAAGGACTGTGGAATATACTGTAGGGTGTTGAAAAATGTCCTATTACACTTGCAAATACAGGTACTGAAGCTGATGCAGATGGCATCGAAGATGGTGATATTCTGCACATTCATGTTCGTGTTGCGGTTCCTGTTGCACCTACTGTAGAGCAAATTTTTTGGGGATGCTTAGGCACATGCATTGATAGCCTTGTCTATCAAACATGCCATTATTCCTCAGATTCACTCTTGCAGAATAGCTAAGGATGCTTGAGATATACTTATCACATTGTACCAAGCGGAATAAGGCTCGTGTTGCTTACCTCCGAAAACATTTGGAGAGTGAGCACATGAATGAAGGTGATTCTATGGAGAATTTTCTAACAAAAATCAAAGACTTGAAGGAATAGTTGATTTTTGTTGATGAAGTTATACTTGATAGCTCACTTGTGTAGACCATTCTGAATGGTCTTCCTGATTCATATCAGAGTTTTGCTTATACTCTTCATTTGATGATGAAAGGCAATCCAAATGCCTTGTCATTTGAGGAGTTATCTCTATTATGTTGCAAGAAGATCAGTCTAGGCAGAACATGTCCATTATGCATGTTGCAGATCAACCTTTCCTAGCTAGTCAGAAGGGCAAAGGTAAATGGAGCTCATCTACTAGTAAGTAGAAAGTTGCAAATGGTGCATATTTGAAGAAGGAAGACAAAGATGAGAAGAAATTAGAAAAGCAGAAATTCTTTTGTAAGTACTGTAAAGGAAACGATCATGTTATATCCAAAAGTGGCTGCAAAAGAGGAAAAGAAAAAAGAGGCTAGAATGGTTGTTGTAGAGACCTCTACACTAAAAACAGAGTTTGCTAAACTTGTGCAGAATGAAGAATGGGCACTTACTACTATTTGTTTGTAGTTTTAACTCATCCTCTCCTGAATAGTTTATGTCTGTAGTAGACTCAAATGTTTGGTACTTTGATAGTGGCGCAATCAAACATATTACCTCGCAATGAAGTTTCTTCACTTCACTCGAGCTTACCCCTATAGGAAATATTGTCACATGCGCTAACAACTCCTCTTATTCGGTCATGGGAGTTGGTAAGATCATTCTAACTACTATTCATGGTACTACTTTTACATTGTCGGATGCTTTATTTGTGCCAAGGATCAAGAAGGATCTATTATCAAATTTTTCATTACCCAAGATTGGCTTGGTTGTGAAATTTGTTGATGATAGATGTACAATTCATGATCTATCAAATGGAGACATGATTATTGCTTTTGGCATTTTATGTCTTGGACTATATAAGCTCATAGAGTATGAAAAATCTATGAATGATTCAACATGTGCAGTATATGATTCTTAGGCTATGTCAAATGCAAAGCTTTGACTTTGGTCATCTAAATTTTGCTAGTTGGCTATGCCTGTTGAAATCTGAAATGGTGTCCTCTTTGCCCAAACTTGAGACACTTGGAACACATGTCTATGAAGCCTGTATTTTAGGCAAAATGAAGCACTTCTCCTTTCCAAAAAATGGTTCAGTTCGAGCTACTTAGAAATTGCAGCTCGTTCATAGTGATGTCTATGGTCTTATGCAGACACCCTTTTTTGGAAACTATCTTTACTTCGTGAATTTGATTGATGATTTTTCCAGGCATGCATGGGTATATCCACTCAAAGAAAATTCCGAAGTTTTTATGTGCTTTAAATAATTTTTGATTTTGGTTGAAAATTTGTCAGCATGTAAAACGAGCACCCTCCGTTCTGATCGAGGGGGAATATATGTCTTCTGAATTTAATGCATTTCTAGCTGAACATGGGATAAAACATTAGTGTAGAGTGCTATATACACTTCAATAGAATGGAGTTATTGAATAGAAGAATAGGTCACTTACGAAGATGGCGAGATGTATAGTCAAGAGTCATGCTTTGCCACATAGATTCTGGCTTGAGGTTGTTATGTGTGCAGCATATGTACTTAACACGTGTACGACTAAAGCGCTATAGTCAATCACTCCACATGAGGCTTGGCATGGTCACAAGCCATCTGTTTCTCATCTACGTGTTTTTGGTTCTTTGGCATATGCATTAGTGCCTAAACAACAATGCAAAAATATGGATGATAAGGCAGTGAAATGTATTTTTGTTGGGTACAGTTCTGAAAGCAAAGGCTATCGTCTATATCATCTATAGAGTAAACACATTTTGGTTAGTCGTGATGAGGCAACTTCACAGCCTTTACAGGTTTCATGTGATGATGTAGATAGATCATTCCATTTTTTATGCATATTTGCATGATGCACTTGTTGATGAGAGAGCTGATATTGAGGAGGCAGAAACTATGCCAAAATGGCTGGTGCAAACTTTGTGTGATAACAAATTAGATGCAGCTATGTCATATCGTACTCGATCAGGCTTTCATACTGCCTCTTTTGCATCAGATTGCTATGCTATGGTTGCCTCTAGTCTCTGTGATTAGAATGAGTCTGTTTCCTTTGATGAAGCATAAAATTCTAAAACTTGGATAGCTCCTATGCAATCAGAATATGATGCTATCATGAAAAATGGTACCTGTTCTATCTGTGACCTGCCTGCTGGCAAGAAGGCCATTGGCACAAAGTGGGTATACAAGCTAAAGTGTAATCCTAATAGAAAAGTTGACAGGTATAAGGATAGGCTTGTTGCAAAGGGTTATGCACATGAAAGAGGCATTGATTTTGATGAAACCTTTGCACCTACATGTCGAGTGACTAATGTTCGTAGCATCTATGCCCTTATAGCTCATTGTGGTTGGAATCTACATCATTTGGACATTAAAACAACATTTTTGAATGGTGACTTGCATGAAGAAGTGTATGTTTTTCAGCCCTATGGCTTTGTGCAAAAAATGCATGAAAACTAGGTGTGCAGGTTAAAGAAGGCATTATATGGTTTAAAGCAAGCACCACATGCTTGGTATGAAAAGATACATGCCTATCTGATTGCATATGCTTTTGAGAACAATCCAACTGAAAGTATCTTATAAGTTAAGCATGCAAATAATGTGCTTCTGATCATTGTGGTGTACGTTGATGACATGCTGCTCACTGGTCCTCATGAGAAGCATATTGTTGATTTTAAGGCTGATTTGTATGCCTCATTTGAGATGTCTGATTTAGGGCATTTGCATCATTATTTGGTCATTCAGTTCATGCAGGTTGATGGTGGAATAACTTTGTGTCAAACGAAATATATTGACACATTTTGCAACATTTTGGCCTTGAAGACTGTAAACCGATTGCCATTGTGTCCACTAGTGGTTTTTGCTTCATGCTTGGTAGCTCATGCATATCTTGGCTAAGTAAGAAGCAGCCTACTGTGGCCACTTCCAATTGTGAGGCTGAGTATAAGGCAGCTTTCACAGCTATTGCCATTGTGTCCACTAGTGGTTTTTGCTTCATGCTTGGTAGCTCATGCATATCTTGGCTGAGTAAGAAGCAGCCTACTGTGGCCACTTCCAATTGTGAGGCTGAGTATAAGGCAGCTTTCACAGCGATTGTTGAGTGTGTGTGGCTCAGATGCCTTATGGCTGATTTGGGTGTTGGTCAGTCTTTTTCCACCACCATCTTCACTGACAGTCAGAGCACATTGGCAGTTGCAAGGAACCCTGTGTTCCATGCTTGCAATAAGGACATTGAGGTTCATTATCATTATGCTAAGGAGAGGTTCTTTGTTGGAGAGATGAGCTTGGCATATGTGCCCATGAAAAAGAACATTGTAGACCTTTTCACGAAGGCTCTGCCTAGAGAGTTTGAAGCTTTTCGCAAAGCTTTGGGCTTACTTCCTTTTGTGGATTGATTTCACATAGCTTGGCACTTCCCTATACATGAGTGCCAGCTCCTTGTTCACCGCATCACTCCCAGGGGGGATTTGTTGATATATTTAGGTAGTGATGTGTGTGAACACACTAGGACCACTGAGGCACTTTTTAGAAATCATGAACACTATGTGCATCTCCACTCTAAGTGTCAATCATAGACTTCCTATGCTCTCTTCACTCAAGAGTGCTCCACATGTCTTCCTAGACCAGTTTATCACTACGTGCACTATTACTAATAGTTGTGCAAAATGTATTCCATGATGATGGCAAGGTGCATAGCAACATGAATGATTTGATTTCATTATCCATCTCCATTTCAGAGCCTATAACTGAGAAAATATAGCATCAATCTCATTTAGGTGAGAAATAACACGATCTGTGTCCATGCAAAGATCACATGACTTTCTCATCAGATACACTTTATTTTATGTGATCTCTTTTTCATAAGTGTAACTTCTTCCAAAACTCCTTTGCACTCTCATAATCCAATATTGTAAAGTAGACATTATATGCTGAGTGCAATCGAATGTTAGACCCAACCATTTCATCCAACTCATCCCAATCATCATCATCCATATCAACGGGCCTCTTTGAGATTCCATTTCGTACCTTCCACTACCTCGTCTGAATCAATTGATCTTCAACATTCTTCCATAGAGAAATGTTTGTGCCATCAAATTTTTAGGCCTGAAAATGGTCCTTTCCCTACAACTTATATAGCTCCTCTTGGGAATAGTGGCACTAGATTTGGATGGACTAGGTGTGCCTAAAACCTCTGATGCCATGATGACAGAGAACTAACTAGAATGATAATGGAGCTAGAATAGTCCAAATACCACTAAGGATTAAAAAATGTGACCAAGTGTCAAATTCTGGGAAATTTTTGATAAAGACTCCCCAAAAAAATGGATCAATGAACAACCAAAGTGATTTTGTGAGAATGTATGTGCTCACACCAACAAGTGTCTCAGGGAGTAAATTCAACCGCTAAATAGTTGAAAATATAAAATTTGGAAAATTCTTGTCAAAATCTTCTCTAGAAAATAAGCGTATGACCAATGTAGAAAACTCATAAAACCATGAGTACTGGCATGCAAACTTGAATAGTGAATCACTAATTCAACTACATATAACCACTACATATAACCATAAGCCAACTAGGCTTATCGAGCCTATGACCAACTAGCATGCATCTCCTATAGACACTTTGAAGGGGATGAACCAAAAGCTCAATTTACAAATTTGGGACATAAACAACTCACCCAAGAGAGCCTAATATCTAGGTGTCACCCCATTAAGAAAACCTTGCTAAGACACTCTTTATCAACGTCAAATGCTTTATGCAAAAAAGTAACCACTATATCAATGACCACATCGGCATACATAAGCAGTATCACCAACATGTGCAACTTTCTGAAAACTATGTTCTTTAGACCCAAAAAACCTGCATAAACTTGTGGCTACTCTCAACATAACTAATGCCTTCCAAGAAACACATAAGAAAATTAAAGAGTTGAAAATTCAGCAATAAAGCTAAATGTACACTTCCAAGGAAACACAATTAGTGCCAAGATTGGTCCTTGGACCAATCTTTTCACTTATGTGCTTGAAATTGATTCTAAACTATAAAATCGCCTTCTAAGTTTCCTTAATTTTGCACCCAAAGAAACTTTGAGAGAACCGATGTAAAGAGCCCAAGAAGACACTTTGAAAGCTCCAAAATAATCTTAACATTAAGTATCTTCACTCCTACAATCACCAGCAACTAGGGCTTAGCGATAGGGAAACCTACGAGTTAAGCAAGCTTGGGGAACACTACTACCATGGATGACCTCTGAGGATGTAATAGTACTTTTTCGTCCTTGATTGTTAAAGCCTTTTCTTGCCTGCAATCAATGACACCGAAGGTGACTCGTAGGACACAAGGTATGCCAAGGTCTATGCCTTGGTCACTAGCTTAGTCGTAAGCCTTGGAAGAAGCCACTAGAAGCCAAGAACCAATGATGCTCTCTCTACTCGCATAACAATAAAAAACTTTTGATGAGAATAGCTCTGATATTTGTGGAGTGTTGAGATGGAAATGCACCACGGTGGATGCTTGTTCAAGAGAGCTTCAAAACGATGCTTCATAGTAGAACATTGAGCTTTGGATGACACAGATGACACTCTAGACAGACATGCATGAGACAAAAAGTACACGATACACAAAGACTTGAACATAGATTTTTTAGGTTTAGGAATGTAGTTGAATTTACAATCTGCTGTTTACTAGACCACTATATGTTTTATTAAAGAACAAGTACAAAAAGTGTTCAATGGCTATTTGGCCTTCCACATGGACACTAATGGTAATATTATTCACTTAGTAGCACACTCATTGTTGTGCTTCAAGCTCCTTCTTCCTCGTGCTTTTAAAGTGCTTCTGCAATCCTTGAACTCAAACACTAAAGTCATGTTTTGAAGGCCTTCTATTTGTCTTCAACAATCGAATGAGAGTATGGGCTACTATGTCATCATTTTCAATTGGGCTTCCAATTTAGCCTAGATCATTTGCAATCTCCATGACTCTAAGTACGTAATCATTTATGTTACTATTTTGAGTCTCCCTTAATTTATTCAAATTTATCTTGAGTTTCATTTTTTCTTATCTTTGTACTTATTAAATACAAACTTTCAAGTGTTTTTGACACTTTCCTTAAAACATCTAAATCTTGTACATATCCGATAATGCTGATATTTATGTGCAAAGACAGTATGAAAATGACCCACACTATTATTCCTTCCATTACCCTCTTTTGAGGCTCTCCTTTGCCCTTTTCTAGACCCTCAAATATTCATAGTTTTGGCTCTATGGCTAAAATCAATCCTTGTAGATCATTAGATAGTTTCCATGAGATAGTTGTCAAACCTAAACCGCATATTTTTCTTCCCCAATTTTTTGTTTTGTAAAATCGATGCCCATGAGATAGTTCCCAAACCTAAACCGCATATTTTTCTTCCCCAATTTTTTGATTTGTACAATCAGGCATGGTAGGGATTTATGGCCTTCCTAAATTTTTCTCTAAGGTATTGAAAAGGCCAATTGATGTTAGGGTTTCACCTTGTGAGAGTTCTCCAAGTTCTATGCAAGTAGGTTGCACTTGGCTTCAAATGATACCTCCCTTGAATGAGGCAACTTATGCACTTCGATATCATAGCCCAAAGGTGATCCAATACCCCAATGAAGCCTTGAAAGTTTTGCGCCTTCATAAGAATTCTTTCTTTGACACAAGTGCAGAGTTGTGTAGAGTTCTCAAAGTTCCCTTAAAGTTTTTCTTTAAGTGAACTTTGAGAAATCTACATAACTCTGCACTTGTGTCAAAGGTGATCCAATACCCCAATGAAGCCTTGAAAGTTTTGAGCCTTCATAAGAATTCTTTCTTTGACTCAAGTGCAGGTTATGTAGAGTTCTCAAAGTTCACTTAAAGTTTTGCACTTAGAAAATGATAAAAAATTAGTGGAACCATATCAAATACTTGGAACACAAACTAATTATTAGCGTCATTCTAGCTACATAGATAATATATTTAAGGGCTTTATAAAGTTCGTTGAATTTATGTGGAGATTAGACTCAAAACTCAACTCAATCAATGTATAATTAAAAAGAACGCAATGAATCTAACATGACTTAGGATGAATACCAAATAGTCAAACAATGTCCGCTCGATTGAGAGTTACAATGCTAATTCATTCCATCACTATGCAATAAGTTATGATTGACCCAAAGTACATAAATAAGTAGTAGAGAGCTTGCTTAAGCTAAGAGGTTTCTTCCTCAATGATAAAGACTTGAAATGATAAATCTTGATACAACTGAGGAGAGCCATTGGATGTATACAAATCACTTCCACTCTTAGTGAACTAAAGTGGGCATTCTTTAATATAAGATCTAACTACCAATCATATGGGTTCACTTTATGGTAGACAACTAACTAATTGAAGTATCTTTATTTGGTGTGACTTTAGTTGGTTGAACCCCATAACTCTTTGGACTTCTTCCCATTGGACCAAGCTAATCTTTCATAAGTTTTCATTTAGCCTCACATTGGAGCTTAGTTTCCAGCAAGAAAGTTTGACAAACATCCTTGGCTATTTTTCATGAGCAAATATGATGGATAATGGCATGCTTGATGGAGAAAGCAATCAAGGCATATGTTTGTTCATCCTTTCGATTCCATGGAAGTTTGTTTCTAGTGATTGGAGATGCAAATTGTGGGGTTCCCATGGTCAATCAAGAACTACAAGAGGATTGAAAAGAGAACCTTTTCAAAAATAGAACATACAAGGTCCTCAACATGACATGCATCAACCACATTTGAAGTATTAGTAGCTATAACAAGACATATTTCAACATATTCACACAATATTCAACATTGCAACAAATAGCACATCATGCATGCCCATAACAAAACATTGGAACCATCAAACTTATCCTCAACAACCATGGCCAATGATTGTATCCTAATGAAAAAGATTGATTATTCCTAAAAAAATTTGAATCGAAATATCATATGAAGTTTTGCTACAATCACTAGCCATGGCTCTCAACCATGACCAAGGGCAACAACTTGGTGTGAAAAATTGTCTATTTCTTGGAAAACTTTTAACAAAAGTACTTTGAAGAGTTTAAAGCACTTGTAGTTACAAGCTAAAACCCAAATGCGAATTGGAACAATAGGAAAAAATAATCTCCAAAATGGTTCAAATAGTGCAAATGCGCTTTTGAAATGAGAAAGATCCAATTTTTTACTTTACCAAGCTCTTCAAGCAACCTTTGAATAGCATTTCTCACCCTAAGAATGCTCTCTGATTTGTAGCAATTTGAGAAAGTGAGAGAGGACTGTTGGCAGCAAGCATTAGGAGACAAAGACCTACTTTGATACATTTTTTGGAGTTCAAGAAAGTGAGAAAGCAAAAAAACAACATGAGGAAGATGAACCCTAAGAGCATAACACAATGTTTTACTAAGTGTGGAATTTACATGCTTGAATAAGTAGAATAATAAGAAAAGGTGCATTCACAAACTTGGGTCCACATGCTAGCGAAAGTATTTTGTGTGGGTACATATGTAGATGCAAACATGGCTATATGAACATGTGTAGCTAGCTACTAGATGTTTAATACGAGTACGAATATGGATGTATAAACATGTATAAGTAGCTACTAGATGTTTAGTGTGCATACAAGCAAGATCATATGAAGAGGCAAAAATAAGGCTAGAGAGAAATGCAAATCCATGTGTGTGTGTGTGTTTCCATCTTGAGCTAGATAACCCTAAAGCAAACACACATAGCTTTGGTAATATATCTAGACACAATCACCAAAAAGTCATTTAGCTACCTATTATTTTTTTTCATTTGTATTTTGTAAGACATCTCTAGAAATAGACAAGATTCCCTTTTCATTGTGGATCATACATAAACATTCCATTAAAATTCGGAATTATATATATAACTTCTCTTTAACATCAATTTAGAATTATAGGTGGACTACTCAATCAAAAAAGCATCATATTCAAACCTTACCAATGCCATGGTTTCAACCCACGCACAAACTACATATTTCTATGCTAATTCATTTAGGATTGAGACTTTAAATTTGTAGGCCATAAATTATAACACCAAAAAAATGTTCAAAATAATAAAAAGTCAAACATAAATTAAATGTACAAGACTAAACGAAGGCTTAGAATAAGCCTAAAATTTTGCAAAGTGCATACATGCTTTGCCAAGAAAAATAATTCGCTGATTATTTCACGTATTCTTTCATACACACATATACAACATGTTCTAATAGCAAATGGATAATGTTTCCTACATAGCTTATCTTGATGACATGGAGTTAACAAACATATCTTACTATCAATCACTGGAAAGGCTTTCTATGAGGTAAAAAGCTTATTTACCTAGATGTCTAGGTAAAGAAGACCCTCGTAAATAAAGTAAAACTCACATTTGCAAGACAAACGTTTCAACTTCCAGCTGTCAAAATAGAAAATAGTATTAATTTCCAAAAGATGATCATGTTGAGCTCTTCAATATGTCCTATTTCTCCTTTTAACATCTGTGAATCGAAATATTATGATTGTTTCATGCTCATTCTTAGACTAGAACCTACTAGTTGAAGACCATTAAGTAGAAGAGGATCTATATGCATAAGAAGGGTTACAAACTACACATAGGCCATATATTAGCATTGAGATGAGACGGCAAACAAATTTGGGCATTTCGAAGCTCACTTTCACTACTATCAGGATATTCATCAACTCTTATGGTAGACAATATCTGATGGAAAGCAGCATAGTTTGCCCCAACATATACAATCTTTTCATTTTTCATACTTCCACAACTCGACGCCTTGAGTAAAACTTGTTTCATGGTTATACCATGAGATTGTTGAAATGTTTTGCTTTCATGTTTAACTTAATTCAGTTGGTTTTTCATGCAAATTCGTAGAGCTCTTCTTGCATACACAGAATTGCAACCCTCTTGCCTGAAGAACCAGACTTAGACGCTAGAATCCATAGTCACAAACAACACAATACAAGAGTTTATAGCCTTGAAGATTCAAGACGGTACATTCAATTTTAAGCTTCAATATTCAATCATCAAAATCCAGAATCCAATTACTCATTCATTGTTTGAACTATTTTTCTCCACCTTTGTTCACATGCAGCTTCATCAATGTCAAGATATGTATATGAGATGGAAGATCAGGTCCTAATAAACCTAAAAATTGTTTCAAAGAGTGAATGTTTTATGAAACAGGCATGCTCTGCAACATTGCACGTTTTTGCAAAGATTTATACAGGGCTGTATGGAGACTGAGCGATTTATGAAACATCACAGCCCTATAAATAAGACTTTTCTACAGACTGACTGTAAAAGTCCAAACAAAACCGTGAAATAGCCCTTCTGATTCATCAGAGGCTGGTGAATGAACTATGTTTGTCTATGTATACCTGGCTGCCAAGACTAAGTCCCTTCGCTGTAATCTTTTGCACAGCCACATGCAGATAATGAGCAGCTCTTATGGATTCTAGATTAACCCAGACATTGGGTGCTGCATGTGGGAATCCAGGATGTGCTGCTATTTGGGGGCAGAGCTTCGTTTCATCAAGCTCTTTCAAGAAAGCTTTCAAGGTTTAAAAGCTTGTATGATTCACTCATGAGTCATAATACACTCTGCCCACTAATCTTGAGAATCATGTGCTTCATTGGCTCATTCTTAGAGCCTCATAAAGGCGTTTGTATATCTCCCACTTTGTTTTCTCATACATATTAATAAAGATAATTATGTTCCCAAAAGTAAGAGGCCTTCGTTACGTACAAAATTCTAAAATTTCTTACCTATTTTGCATACTTCCACAACCTTATGTATGCAGTGTGGCACACATAGAAAAACACGTAAAGGCCATTCATTCATATTTTGATACAAATGGAGCCTTAGAATAATGAAATTTGATTCATCCAAAGAATAGTCATACATGAGCATGAACCTCTCATAAAATTAAGATTAGATTCAAACAGTTAATAAAGAGAGATCTCCTAGTATAGAATTAAAAGATAGAAGAGACTCGAGCTATGAAACTACAAAAACACTTGAAACTAGGTCACAAGCATACATGTTTTTAAAGTTTTATCAGAGAATCCATCATATCAGCTGAATAATCATGCTTACAATTTTATCAGTGACCCCATTACACTGGCTGAATCAGCGTCCTTTTGAGCTTGGCCTTGTTGCATGATAAATTCAATTTTACATAAGAAGAGTCTTATCAAGCTTACTGCGCCTCGAGCCTAACGCAGAACTCTGCTTTCTTCTAAAGGAAGAAATTAAGGGGAAAGAAAAAGAGGATCGTAAAGCTGAAACAATATGAATTGAATTATATGAATAAAGTACGATCTATTTATTACTATCACATATAGACTTGACTTCACATGTCATATCTGACATATCGTAAAAGCAGGTTAAAACAACAGAGAAATTCCAAATGTCCTCGATAATTGATGATGTACTGCATTTGGTTTATATGAATGTAAAGATGGCTCCTTAATGACCCTAAAAGAATTTCAGTTAATGCTGCCCATGAATTTGTGAAGCAAACTACATGCACTTCAAGAAATTAGTTGTTCTCAGTCTATTCAACCTGAATATTGGCTGTGGTCCATGAAAAACAGTCAAAGAAGGAATATTAGTTCCATTCTTTTCACATCGCCAGTTTATGACAGTGAGTCAAGACCTAGACAATAATGCCTTAGCCAATCAGCCGCAGAGTGCAAAATAGTAAGTTCTCCCTCTAAGATATTATTCACCATTTCCTGGCGGACACTGATCAGCTGTCTCTTTCTGTCCTCGTAATCCTGTGCCATTCCCAAAGCCTGCACATGATGATGAAACAAAAAGACATTAACCCAACATAGATGCACCAATTAAAGCATGAGGAATAGAAGATCTTAATCTTAATGGAAGAGGCCATTCCAGTGTAAGAAAATTACAATAAAACAAGTGCTAGTGATAGCAAATGTAGCCCGATTAGCCATATGCCAATCACTCTACTCATCTACAGCTGTAGAGAGAGAACCCCAATAGCAAAAGATATGCCAATCACTCTACTCATCTACAGCTGTAGGAATACTTGACAAATTCTTCCAAGGTTCTTACCTCTCACTCTGTACACTACTAGCGATCAACTTACCCAACAAATTTTTCTGCCTACAGAGTTGGATCGAGCTTAGCCTGCACAAAAAATAGACGAACTGAGCACATCAGGTTTCTTGCCTCTTTCAACACTGCCATTATGTCTAGAATGAATGAAGGTGTCTACAAGCGAGTCCTAAGCAACACACGATCTGAGAGACAGCCCAAAAAAAGGTAATGTATTGGCCTATGATTGTTAGTCATGCCAAGTCGAATAGAGCTCCAACAATTAGCCTATTTCCTATTCCTAAAGGGAGAAAGCTGAGCATCAGAGGAAATTCCAACACCAACATTGGAGCAAAGATGGCAAACTGCAGTCACCTTGTGGATCTACATGGGTGAGCTAGAGTGATGTCAACCTCTAATCTTACCTCTGCCTTCCCAAGAATCAGAATGGTTAATTCTGCCATTAGAAGCATTGCAAAATACCTCATTCTCAGGTAACGTGAGTCTGCCATCCTTAATAATGGTTTCAAGGTAGTCTATAACATCATCTTCATGGCTTTTCCCTTGCTTATAAAAACAGCAATAGTGGTGGTAGTAGTTAGAATAATAATCATGTGTCAGATCTGTTTCTCACTGATATGCTCAAATCAAAACTCCCATTGGTGACACAATAAAATGAAATGGGTACCCTAGTTCTAAACCCCTCTACGAAAAAACACTTATACTGCCATCCACTATGGGGACAGGCCAATGTGTGGCTAGCGTGCTTTGCAGATAGCATGAGGAAATTCTCTAATAGGTCTCTTGGAAGCAGGATAGGAGTAATGTTAAATCATAAATGCTTCACATGACTGTTCCATTATGATAGGTTATTAGTTTATTAGGTTAACTTTTTCACCATCGACAAATCAATATTTTACTATTCAACTAGAATAAGACATTTTTAGACTCTAAAATATAAAAAATTTCTGTTTTCTTTTTATGTTACCAGTATAAATGCATTGCATGGGACATACTCGATCATCAGATTATATATGCTCTGACCGTGTCTTCTCCTGATCAACTTCGACAGTTTCTGTATCCCTTCACTCAGTAGGGATGAGGGTTCTCAGTTGAAATGTTGAGATCCTTGGAACTATCATCTTTCTACGATTAATATTACAACTCAACTTGGATCAGTGATTGAGTTATGTCATCTTTTTCATATAGTCTTGATTCTATTGGCAGGCATGCCCTTGGACCACGGTTGGATAGATGCTCACACCAATCAGATATGGTACTCGAACCGAACATACCGAATGTACCAATGCACCGAACGTACCAGACGAACCGACCATACCAAACACATTGAACGTACCAAACACATGGTATGTACGCATGTACTGAACGGGCTACTTGTGAACGATGCACAAAATAAAAAAATAAATGCATAGACTTTGCAAAATCAATAAACTAAATGAACTTACAAACAAGCTTCGGATCACACCAAATGAATTCTAGTAGGTCTATCAATTGATCTCACCAAGACAAGCAATCTACTGTCAAATTAGGCTATGTAGGACGTAGGTATATGTGTACACTAACACACAAGGTTCACACAGGGTTTGCAGAGATAGAACCCAAGAACAATTTTTATGTGCTCCCAAATATATGCATATGAGCACTAACCTCACTTGTCACAAAAGGCAAACATATGAGCACAAGAGAATAAGCTCCATCACTTTTTCATGAGAATGATTAATTACACAATGTGGGACACTCTTAGTCAGGTCCATTTGACTACAATCATTACATATCTACAACTCTAGCAAGACTATGCACAACAGCCCACCAATGCCACATCTACCTAGAGAAAATGTTGAGCGCTAGTTGCTGACTACAATATCATAGAGCTTTTGGCCACAGAAACCCAAAGAGCAAGCTTCTCATCTAAGCAACCAATACTATAAGAGGTTTCATTAGAAAATTTAATAAACTGGATCTTCATAAATCATCAACAAGTAGAATGCCCTGTTTTGAGGCACCTAGAACATATTAATTCTGTTGCTAATAATAATAATAATAGTAGTAGAACTATTGACTACAAAAACCTAAAGATCAAGCATCTCCTCTTTGCAACTGACACTACCACCACCTTGATCTCCCTAGCTTCCAAGGTTCATGAAAAGATTCGATAAGATGGATTTTCATAAAGCATCAAGAAATAGAAAACCCTGTTTTAAGACACTGAGCACATGTTAGTTCTGCTGTGGATGATAGTAATAACAATAATAATAATAATGATAACAGCAACTACTACGACAACAAAAGCAATAACAATAATAGTAATGATAATGATGACAAAGATGTTTGGAAGCATGATATACTTACTGACAATGCAGATATGTAATCTTCAATTAGGGCATTCAGATGAGTCAACAGCAGAAGCATAGCTTGCAGTTCTTTACGCTTATCTTTAAAAGCCTCTCTTGCAAGTCGTCCATCACCCTCTGATGCCATCCTCTCTAGGTAAATGAGTTCTGCAGAAGTAGATGAATAATTTCAGGTAGTGTATTGCTACAGAAGTTCCTTGGGGTTAGTTGTTTAGTTTTCTTCCACATTACACCTGTAGTATGTACAAAGTGAAAAATCATGGCAATAATGATTACTACAGCTCATTCCTAGACATAGGATTTGAGTCAAGATCTCGTAGACTTTCTCTCCGTTTCAATATTCATACGATCATACTTTACATAAAATCTTTCCAAAAAGTTTTCATGAAGGTTAAACAACAACGGACTATTGCAGTACCGATTCGCAGATCTCACAAACCTCACAAGTAAATAGTATTACTTGAATAAAATGTATTTTGATACCTTCTTTAGAATCAGCGCATAAGACCCGTGCAAAAGCTCGTAATGATTGTGGTATGCCCTTTCCTTGACCCGTGATATTCCTGACTTTCCTGTGATAGGCAATAGTGAAATTTCAATACAATTTTTGTACAAACCAGGAAACCAGGTAGTTGATATGAACATTACTTGATTACAAAGTAGCTTCCTGTATCATTTGAAACTCCATCTCGTCTAAGTATTGGCATTCCATGGGATTGAAGTAGCTCTGATCTTAGTTTCCAAAGAACATCATTTTCTGATGGACCTATCCAAAACTCTACCTGTATCATGTGTGAATGTCCTTAGTCCCTAGCACCTCCCTGACAAGTTCTCAGGCAACATACTTTTCTGAGACATTATTCTATATACAAGTATTCTTTATTAAAAGCATTGAAAAAATTCTCATGAGCATATTTATTTTACAATTAAAAGAAAAGGCAACTGTACCGACCATTTAGGGAGCAACTGGCAAAGAACTTCACAAGTCAAAAGAAACACTAATACCACTAGAACGTAATTTGAGAGATTTCAAGCAATGAATGCCAAGAAAGTGAAACACACATGGGCTTGCTGCTTTTCAAGTTTCGACCATCAGCCCTGGAACTCTGCTCCTTGTCACCCTACAGGCTGCAAGTCCTCCCGTTAAAAACACACACACACACACACACACACACACACACACACACACACACACACACACACACACACACACACACACACACGCATGCACGCACACAACACTTCTCTGTTTATCCAGTATGCAGAAAGGCTGATGAGCAAGCCTCATAGCCCGGTTAACAGGAACATAAAACAAACATATCCCCATGCCTAAACAAGCAACATCACATGAACAGACCTATGAGCACAGGCTACAGCTGGTGGCCAATTAGGGGTGACTGCCACTCATTATCATGGCTTACTTGAGGATATCCCCACATCCCATTAAGTTCTAGTAAGATAATATCAATGCTCATGATGGGTCAAAGGCCGCATGCTACTACTCATCTAAATCCTCTAACGATGAAGATGATGAGCGAATGTTTCCGGTATTAATAACATTTCCTTCATCATCGTACTCAAACTCCTTAATAGGAGACATCCAAAGTTGTAGCATTTGCCTCTCTAGTGTCATCATTTATAACTGAAGCTCCTCTGCATCATGGGCATAACTTCCATCGCCGGCCTACCATAAAACTCGTAGATGAAACATCAATATGTGAGTGTATATGCTCTAAAAGAACACGTGAGCGAGCCCTAGTCAGTCTCTTATCAACACTTTCGAGCTCTTGGTGTAACATGCTGTATATGTCCTCTTGCTCATCTTTGATGCGAGCTCCTATGTCTGCTTGAGTGTCCATACACAATAGAGACATGAAATGGAAAAAAGAATCCAGATTCAAGTGACAAGAATTAAACATCAAATTTCATCGATTGTTAGAATTATAAATGCTTGTACATGCTTTGGATCATCCAACTTCTTCTAGTCTCATACAAGGCCTAGGTTTGCATTGCAAAAGACAACACATCTCAATTATGAGACACTCAAACAATCTCGTAGTTTGATATGCACAAGGGAATATGAGCTCCAATTACACTCACATGCACTCAACAAAATATCCTATAATATGTATAACATATACATAAGCAATATAGCATCAAAATTTAACAAAAAAAGAAAAATTAAATGCTATTATACTTGTGAGAGAACTCGCAACACAACCAATGCAATGATAGGATGTCCATAACCATAATATTGCCACTACTCAAGGAGTCGCATGATCATCTCCTTATGAAGCAAGATACTCCACCCATAAGCAATACCAACATTGTTCATGTAGTCAATAAACTTTGTATCGAATGCGAGCATCTTATCTGGTGTCAACTACTACTCCATGTAGTTATCCTTCATCAATCAAAAACACAGTGCTTCCCATAATATAGGTCCCTTTTCAAGTACACAAGAGGGCTGAAAATCCATGGATGGGACGAAATAGTGTGTCCCAGTGTGCATCCATCAAGTCTATGACATCTTGCTTCGTATGAAATTGAAATATTCAACCGATTCAAAATTCAAATTAAAAAATTTATTTCCAAACATATGAAAAACATATGACGAGTGATAATGTCGTCGATGAACATATAACCTCTCGCATCTTCATGTACATGTGGTACACAAGAACAAGAGTGGATCCTTCTCTGTCCATAATATGCAGCATAATGTATATGTATCTCAACCATAGTATAATAATTCACATGTTTTTTAGGAAATATAAAGTTCGTAAAATTTGCAATGCGAATTAATTTGCCAAGGACAAATTTGATGCATTTTGCACGAGTTTTTTCGTGCCTCTGAACTTCAATTTTATTGACAGTTGTGCCCTTCCTCGTAGTTTTTTCGAGCCGCGAGTGTTCTAACAGCCTTCTCTGACTCTTTGCCACACAAAGTCGACCTCAATTGAGAGTTGCACACACCCTTGCAAGTTGCTTTGCCACTTGTGAGTCGTGACTTGAGGAAGTCATAGACTCATACCACATAGACTATAGTGTGTGAGTCGTTACATGTCACAGAGAGAGAGAGAGAGAGAGAAGAGCTGAATTTAGATAAGAGAACCCCTTAGTCTGTAAGAAAATAGCAGCACAACGTAATAGACTAGTAGACAGAGCTGACAGAAAAATGATGACAAAGATAGATGCAAACTCAGAGATAGAGAACCCAAATTCTCATATTGCCAAGAGTAATGCAACTACAACGATGGTGTTGTCCACCCGTGCACTCCCAATGTGGAGCTTAGATGGAGATCTCAAACTCTAGATGAAGGGCTTACTAGTGTGCAATGTTCTGTAAAGTTCAACATGGGCCATGCTTATATAGCTTTTACATGGGGAGTCAATATAGATAAACATAGTCCGGAGATACTAAATAGTCAGCAAAATATATAAGCCGACAATATCTCCATGGCTAGAAGACCTACGGGACCCTGCAGAAGGGGCCAAGCCCCTATCTCCACTCCCCCCATTACGGTTTTATGGGAAACTGCATGGCACCATAAGGACTTTATTTTCGCCTTGAATGGCAACCAAATGGCCCAGAAGCTTATGCCCTACCTAACCTAATGGCTAGGCTGATCCGTCAATGGTCACACATACAGTTCATCTAGCTTGGAAGTCGGGGTTCCACAAATGTTCGAGCTCTCACAAAGGCTTCTCCTCATAATGGGGGCCTTACAACTTAGAGCACCATGGATCATTTGGATCTCTTGAGGGTGGAATATTGAGTATATTTAACACAGTCTACATAGGAGAGCTTTTAGTCAATCATTATCCCTATCCACATCCATTATCCACGTCTTTTATCATGGGAAGAAATCAATCACATCTTCTTTCTCATGTAAAGATGACAGGCACATGACCCAACACTTGAGAGTGCAAGTATTGCAAAGGGATTTGTGTTGGTAGTGCTTCACGTATCAAGGCACACCTATTAGGACTAAGCGGTGGGGGCACTACAAAAATCCCACTGTACCTTAAAATGTCTTTGAAGACTTAACTGCAAAGATGCATATGAGTCAAGGTGTAGGGAATATGGGTTTCCAATCACATTCAAGTGGCCATGAAGAATCAGAGATTCATATTGATGAAAGCCTTGGAGGTCCATCAAAAAGACCTCATACTGAAAGTGTGAGCTCTGGTGCATCTCCCATGGCAATACCTAGGGTACCATAGAGCAATGTGTTTGTAAGAGGTAGCTTGAGGGCCTCCATGCAAAAACAAAAAATGGAAGATGCTACCAAAAAAATAACAAAATTATTCATCTTGTGTGGCTTACCATTCAATGTTGCAAACACAACTACGTGGAGGAGACCTATGAGAGCAGTGAGCTGCATAGGTGCTCCTTGAGAGGGACCCTAAGGCCTATGCTACGCATTACAGAGTTGACTAGACAAAAGTGTGTGGTGGGAACTAAAATGTTAGCTTTGCATACCACTTGGGAGAAATATGGATGTTCCATATTGTGTGATGGGTGGTTTGACATATGCAAGAGGAATGTGTATAACATTCTTGTCTCCTCTTGCAAGGGGACAATGTTCTTGCGACATTGTCCGACTCTCAGAGATAGGGTGAGCATTTATTTTTTAAGATTTATAATTTATAACTTATTGAGATAATGTCTTTTTATTTTTATTTAATAAGATTTTAGGAAACCTTAGCTATGTGATGCAATGCAGATGAGATGGGATTGGTTTCACAAGCCAATCCATGTTGTCGCTCACATACTCCATCCATTGTGGAGATCTGAGGAGCAGAATGTCAGCGAGGCCTTAGAAGATAGTTGGATAGAGTATGCGAAGCATTGGACGCAAGAAGATCTAGGCCTCGCATCACAGTTGGAGAGTGAGCGATTGCAGTTCCATTGCATGAAACGATACTTTCGAGAGCCAACCGCCCGATTACAAGAGAACCAGGTTACTCCTGTTACTCCAATAACTTGGTGGGAGAAATATGGAGTGGGCACTCCTCTATTGATGAGTAGACTACTTACTATTACTTTTAATTTTCATGATTACTGAAATTTGATATAAGTGCCATTCATGAATGACGAATGATGAATCATAATTGTATTTTGTAATTTTGCAATTTGTAGAGAAAGTTGGGGCCCCACATATTATCACAAGATTGTAGAGTTAGGCCCCTAAACGGAATTAGAGCACATCGGCTCTTTCTCATACGAAGGATCTCATAGATGATGATGTTGACTCTTGATTTTTGAGTCTTGAGTATTGAGCCATGCACCATGATGCTCTATAAATTTTCATACATGATGTATTATTACTTTCATGATGATTTAGCCTATAGGCCATTATCTATATCACATTGCACGCACCACGTTGCACTTTCCATTTAGTGACATGCTATTGACTTATGCTATATCATTTTTGCTAAATGTATGATGTATCATTCATGGGTCATGATTCATCTATGATGTAATGTGTTATAACTTATTTGTGGTGACTAATCATTAATGATAAGTTAAAACTTAAAACTAAATGATGAATCATGATGTTTTTTATAATGTCAATTCACGATTAAAATGTATGATATTGTAACTTGTAAGTTATTATGAGAGTATTTTTGTAATTTATAGGCCACATCTCAATAAAATCCATGAAGCTTACATGAGATTGCGAGATATATATATATATATATATATATATATATATATATATATATATATATATATATATATATATATATATATATATATATATATATATATATATATATATATATATATATGTGTGTGTGTATGTATGTATGTATATATATATATGTGTATATATCTGTGTATGTGTATATATATATATATATATATATATATATATATATATATATATATATATATATATATATATATATATACATATATATATATTTTGTAGGAATACTCACTTTATTTCATTGATCAAAAAGAATAATGTACAAAGATGTGATGAGGGAGAGTGTTCTCCCTATTCCCCAAAAGAGCACTATGCTCTAGCAAACCACAAAGTAACAAGACCTAAATGTCCACACCGAGCACTACATATCAAAGCTACAAGTCAAACTGCATCCAAGAAGGAGATAAACGCCTGTCTGTCATGGGAGGGCATAACATCGATCTTAAGTCTAATCTTGGCTTTACAAAAGTTCCAGGTAAAGGAAGGGGTTGGATTTTTATTGTGAAAAACCATTCCATTTCTAAGCATTCAAATATCCCAAAAGAGCAAGTAGACACAAGTCATTCTGATCCATTCCAAAACACCATCCCCTGATGCAAACAACAAGAAAGTAGAGTTGAATTTAGTGGGCTTCACATCCCATATGGGAAATAGGAAAAGATTAGTCCACCATCTTTGAATCTTCGTGCATGTCCAGAATGCATGACGCATGCTCTCTGTATAAGAATCACAGTGTGGGCAACGAACGCCTTGCATGCCATGTTTAAACAGAAATGCTCCTAAAGTGAAATGGCCTGTAAAAATTCTCCACATGAAAACTCGCATCTTGAAAGAGGAGGGAAAACCCCATAATACATGAAATCTTGTATGCCACCAAGATGGTAGTTTTTCGAGGCTCCATCTAGTGTTACATTGCCCAACAATAGTCTGAGAAGGAAGAATAAAAAGTACTTGCATTCCCATCCCACCATTTAGTGTGCCTTGCAAATAACCAATCCCTCCAAGGGTCCGATATATCTATGGAAAGGGGTATCTGGAATTGCTGTAGAAAAAGCACTAGCTGAATCCATTTGGACCGATAAGCAGATCCTACGGCAAAAGTTTTCCTAATGACAGGAAAAGATTTGATTTCCCACTTGGAATCATAACACTTTGCAACGGAATCAATACCTTTATTGTTGAAATATCTGGCTGATGAACCTAAAAAGAAAGCAAGCGGCGAGTTCGAAAGGAAAGATCAGTAAGGAGACTAAGAGGCAAACGAATTTCCCACATACCGCTGCCTACCATTCCATGTCAGGCGAACTGCAGCCTTTTTAAAGCTTGTCATTAAAAAATTGAGGGTAATGAATGGAGTATGCAACGGGGCATGCGAGAAAAACTTATTCCAAGGGTCCAAATTCCAACTTCCCTTATAGCGCAGCTGTGCATTCTCTATAAGCTTCCAGAAAACCTCAATCCATAGAGGTCTTTGAAAGACTGAAGTACGCATAATAAAGGCTACTCGCATAGCTTGCAAATGTGTATGTAGATGCAGAATTCCAAGACCACCTCGTAGTTTGGGCCGATAAATATATTCCCATGCGGAAAGCACCAATGCACTATTATGCCTTTTATTCCACAAGAAATTCTTCAACAAGCCTTCAAAAACATGAAGATGACACTTCTTCCAATCAAGCAACAATAGATAATACATAACATATGGCTGCAGAAAAACTTGAACAATTCTGATCCTAGTATGTATTGGCCATTGCATTGCATGCCAAAAACTCATTTTACTTCTGACTCTATTTAGAGACCATTCAACTTTGTCTTTGGTAGATACATTTGAACCAAATGGGTAGCCAAGATAACGAAATATAGTGCCCTTTTCAATTTTAGGCCCTTCCCAAATGAAGGAATGAAAGTGCCGCGTAGAAACATCAATAAGCGCAGATTTTTTTCATATTAACAAGTAAACCCGACGCATTAGAAAAAGGCTTTAATGTAAGAATAATATTCTGAACAATTTCATGCTCTGCTTTAGCAAAGATAAACGTGTCATCCGCGAATCCCACGGCTATTTGCTGAGTTCCAAAAACTGAAATGGCTTAGGAGGCAACCCTGGCGCACGGATCTTTCAATAGGAAAAGAATCAGAGAGCCTTCCATTTATCTCTACATGGGACGCACTATCTTGCGCTAAGATATAAATCAGTCGACTGAATTTAATTCCAAAGCCAAGTTTTTTAAGCACAATGGCAATGAAATCCCATCGAACTCGATCAAACGCTTTCTCAAAATCAATTTGCATACCCACTATTTGTTGATTAGATGAAACAGCATGTTCCATTAATATCTGAGTAAAGAAAATGTTATCATAAATTGATCTACCATTGATGAAACCAGTCTGCAAAGGATGAACCACCTTATGAATAATGGGTTTAAGTCTTAAATCACAAATCTTAGCAAAGATTTTATGAATAATGCTCATCATAGTGATCGGCCTCCAATCACCCAACCGTTTCGGCACCTACACTTTGGGAATCAGCTTAATCTTACCCAGCTTGAACGAGTAAGGCATCTTTTGATCTCTCCATATTTCATTACAAACATCCACAACCAACGTTTTAAGAGAAGACCAAAAAGCAACCACAAACTCCTTTGTAATACCATCCAGCCCTGGCGCTTTTCCATTTTTAAGAGATTGAAGGGCTATGAAGACTTCTTCCTCAGTTATTCCCTTTTCACAGGCTGCAGCCATGCGGGTGTCCAGAATCTGAGGAGTAAAAGCAAGAGTATCTTGAAGAGACGAGAACCACACATCATCGTTTTTAAAGGAGGCAACAAAGAGATTCTGAAAGTGTTGAGTGCAAA